>JAJAQA010000007.1:3583429-3888429 GCA_021464565.1 Rutilus rutilus | reverse complement strand
TTTAAACTATAATATTTCACAATATTACTGTTTTTTTCCCTGTATTTTCGATCAAATTAAATGCAGGCTTGATGAGCAGAAGAGGCTTCTTTCTACTTTTCTTTTGTCAATATAAAATCACATTGCGCTCATGATTATGAATCTTTTAGATTTCCGCAAGTGCAATAAATGACAAACTCATTTTTGGGGTATCATTAATGGTTTTAATGATTACTATAATAAACCATAGTGTCAGGAAATACTGAGTGAACAGTAGCTTTTGAATAAGTGTACAAACAATTACGTTCACCACTGATTGTGAATTAATGCTAATTTGATCTACTCGTGCAGCCTTCAAGTACCGAGCTTGGTCACTCTTCTGGTGCGGATGCTGCAGTAGTTCTGTCTCGGACATTACATTATGTGCAGTCATTAAAACTATTCAACTAAATCCATCTTTAGAACCAAATATATAAACATCATTGACCTTTTCAGATAAATTTACTACTAATACATTATTATTATTCTCAAATTGACTCGTGTCTCCTAGGGCTACTCATACATACACCGTTTAAATTACACTTCTTTATTGGCCGAAAGCCATAAAGATTTACAACAACAGACCCTTAATCAGCGAGACGGCTTTATGTTTTAGAGACGGACATCTCTGCTTTCAGATGAAGTTCGGGAATATGAACAAAATATACTCATCCATAAATACACACCATCCATAAGTGCGTCTATACATGCATGCAGCTGTTTGTGTTTCATGTCACACACACATTTTATATCCGGGTCTGTGTTCAGTGTGAAACCAAACGTTCAATTAGAAAAATATCAATAATTAGCTGAGTGAAAAACACGTTTCATGAGCTGCATCTCGCACTAAAATGGCTGAAGCCATAACAAGCGGTGAGATTAATGTTCTTGCAACGGTTTTAAATAAACACAATATCGTGTACAGATGAAAATATAACCTTTTTTTTTTTAAAAACCAAACTAAAACTTCAAGTAAACTTGTGAAAAAGCATGCAGGTCTGAGCTCCATTAACAGCAACAGTACCGTGGACCAGCTTTAAAAGCTTTTAAAACCACAGATATGGGCAAATCAACATACAATAATGTTTCGTTTTTAAACACGTAGTAGACATCAACACCGTACTTCATTTTTTTTACCATCAATAAAACATTTTGGTACATTTTTGGATCATTCTAGTTCGTTTAAAAGCTCTGTACAAAAAAAACCTCTTTCATTCATAAAAAAAACCCAACATCTTGTTACAGGGGGAATTGTTTGGAAAGTAAAGTAAATCATTTTAACTGTTGAAATGTAACAGGACAAGCTAAAAAACAAAAAAACCAATGTTAGCGTGCGCTGGTAAAGCTTCAGTGTTGAGTGCTCTGCTGAGCTCGGGCCAACATCATCTCATACCTGCGGAGATGGTTCACCAGCGACTGCACGTACGTGAACACACACTTGGAGTCTGGTTTCTTACCCATGATCATCATGTCCTCGACCTCCACCAGGGGCATGCAGTTAGCATAGGCCCTAATGTAGAGACACAACGACAGGAGGAAATTACACACTCGAAATGATTTCTGCTGTGCTGTATATGCAGCCTCTGCAAACGATCAGCCTGACCAACAGAGAAATGACTTTCTTATTACAGTTTAGCTATATCACAATCATGCACTCGATTACCACAGAAAATCATTCTGTGAAAGAAAAAAATAAATTAAAAAAAATCAAAATTTTGTTTACAGAAGGTTTTTTTTTGTTTTTTTTTTATAGAAACCAAATATGCATTTTATGGAAGCTTGTTTCCGCCACTGAATAAAACATTTTAAAAGATAATTGCGACTTTTTATCTCGCAATTCTGACTTTATTTCTCAGAATTGCGAGATATAAAGTCAGAATTGCGTGAAATAAAGTCATAATTCTGAGATATAAAGTCAGAATTGCGTGATATAAAGTCAGAATTGCGTGATATAAAGTCAGAATTGCGAGATATAAAGTCGCAATTGCGTCTTATAAAGTCAGAATTCTGACTTTTTTTCTCGCAATTGCGACTTTATATCACGCAATTCTGACTTTATATCTCAGAATTCTGACTTTATATCTCAGAATTCTGACTTTATATCTCAGAATTCTGACTTTATATCTCGCAATTGCGAGTTTATATCTCGCAATTCTGACATCTTTTCTCAGAATTGTGAGATATAAAGTCCAATTCTATGGGGAAAAAAAAGACGGACTTTTTTTTTTTTTTACCTTAGAATAGTTTATATCTCACAATTCTGACTTTATAACACGCAATTGCGACTTTATATCATGCAATTCTGACTTTATAACACGCAATTGCGACTTTATATCTCACAATTCTGACTTTATAACACGCAATTGCGACTTTATATCATGCAATTCTGACTTTATATCTCCCAATTGCGTGATATAAAGTCAGAATTGCGTGATATAAAGTCGCAATTGCGAGAAAAAAAGTCAGAATTGCGAGATGTAAACTCGCAATTGTGAGATAAAAAGTCGCAATTATCTTTTTCTTTTTTTTTTGTGGCGGAAACAAGCTTCCATAGCATTTAGTTTTGTGGAAAAAAAAAATGAAAAAAAAAAGGCTTATTTTTCCTTGTATAGTATAAATGTTATGTTAGGAACCTTCCCTAAATAAAAAATAAATATTTTCATATTTGTTTTGTATAAATGCATAAATTTGCAGTTTTTAAACCCTTCAAAATTCATAAAAAGTATTTACACATTTTGACAAAAAAAAAGGGAAAAAAGAGAGAAACCAAGTTCTCTCAATAATATCACACTTGTTTTTCCCTCCATAGTATGAACAGGTCTACATGAAAATAATGGCTAAATGTATAATATGGATATATTTTATACAGTACGTGAATGTGCAATTTTGTATAAATGCATATTTCTGTTTTTAAACCTTTCAGAATGCACACCGCTCCATAAACTTCCATCATAAATGCATTTCTGTAAGCAGATTAGCAACATTAGCAGGATTGTCTGTGTAACCGGCAGATTTAACATGTGCAAAGAGCACGGTTTGCTTCTGCTTCGTGTCCGACGTGCTCTTTAAAGCGGTGTGTTTGATCACATGTCTCTGAGCACGACCATGTTTGGGCAGTTTTTGGTCTTCAGTGCAGTTTGTCGTTCCCCTCCCACAAACCGGGGAGCTGGCAGACGCACAATAT
This sequence comes from Rutilus rutilus, assembly GCA_021464565.1. Lineage (NCBI taxonomy): Eukaryota > Metazoa > Chordata > Actinopteri > Cypriniformes > Leuciscidae > Rutilus > Rutilus rutilus. The sequence goes on along the minus strand of JAJAQA010000007.1, from coordinate 3,885,227 downwards.
TTAGTTATGCTAATCGTCAGAGACTGACAAACAGCACGCCGAGGAAGACCTCGTCCCGGTGCGTGTGTGAGACCGAGAGGCCTTACCTTTTAAGCCGAACGTCTAGGTGTGGTAAAGCTGAATGTTAACTTACAGTTCCCTAGGAAGTATTTTGGCACACTTGAAAATATCAAACTAAGTGAAACATGCCAACAAATGATGCTAGACCTTCTCAGGAATAATTACTGCACTGACGACGGTTTTAATCTCAATGTTTTCTCCCATAATGCATTCTGCTCCATGTGAAATAAAACAGCTTTTATTAAGCTTCCTGTCATGTGAGTGTATATGATTTAACACATTAAGTACAATTCAAAAAATAAATGAATGGGCTGCACAATATAACGAAGTGGAATCAATATTGCGATATGGCTTAATGTGATGCATAATTAATTCGATAATTATATGTGCTGATTGAGATATTAGTTTTATATTAATATTTTTAATCTGTTTGTTTTCCTAGTGAACCTTTTTTTTTTAAATACATTTATTTAATATAAAGTATACCACAAATCCATTGGCATATTTACTAACATATCGCTTGAGACTTGAGACTGATATAAATATTATAATTAAACTATTTTGAGTACTTCTTTATTGCACAATACACATTTCTTAAAATTAAGCCTAAAATGTGTTTTAATATCGCTATTAGTAAGGAAAGTCTTTAAACGCAAGAAATTTTAAGTGTAGCAAGTATATCTTTAGTTGGACCGGATAACTAAAGTGCATCAAGTACAAAATCAGTTGTTCCAATTTAACAGACTTTAAATATACAAATGTAATATACCAACTGCAGGGTATTTATATTAAGTAAAAATATGTAAATGTATTTAGCATAAAATAAATGCATTTCAAATACAATTTGGTATATTTATTTTTCACTAGGGTTTTAATTTAATATTTTTAATTTTCATTTCAGTATGTTTTTGAAAAAAGGAAAAAAATATTTAGTAATATTTTAGTTATTTTAGTGCATCAAGTTAAACTAAATGACAATGAGAAATGTTGCATATAAGCGTGTAAGTATTTGATCACGTGATAAAATGGTTTTAGTTTCAGTTACCTATAATAACCCTGCTCTCAGACCAAATAAAGTTAAATATTTCAGGAAAAAAATGTTATATTTGATTATTTTGAATCCTTTTACTTTGCAAACCCAGTTTCATCCATTTTCACTAAAGATAAAAGAATGTGTTTAAAGGTTTGTTGGCTCAAATCCCGTCGGAGCTGCGTTTCTCCTCATCGTCTGAGCTGGCTCTCACCGTTTTGCTCTGAGTTTTGACCCTAGGAGGAGTTTTTGGTTTTGACCAAGCCCTTCAGCACCAATCCCCTGTAGAACTCCTGGAGGTACGTGTACACGCACTTCCAGTCCGGCTCCCGCATCCGCACCATATCCTCCACATCCAAAAGCTGCGGACAGTCGGCCAGCTTCCTACTCTCACGGAGACGAGGCCACAGAGGAAGAAAAGAGGATCGAGACAGGTCGAAGGAACAACAGGTGGAGTGGGAAACACGAGGGCCAGTGAGGGGAGAGAGATGAGACACACAAGACAAAAATCAAAAAGCCCACATTAAACTCTGACAGTGTTTTCATGCTTTACAATCACAACTAATACATGTGCAGAGACAAACAACATCTAATAGAGCAACAACAATGCATCCATTTGGGTGATCTCATTGTGCAAAATAAATGTGCCTGTGAACAAGAACATACAGTATGGGGACAACAACAGCAATGCATAGAGTGACTACTAAACATGTGACCCGGTTTGTCTGCGTGTAAAACAGCGTGTTGAGTGTCTGGAGAAGCTCAGTGACGGGCTCATGCTGGAGGAGTGCAGACTGAGGCACACATCTGTAACCGCTTGTAAAAAAAAAACACCACCATCACAGATATTAGACAGACTTAAAGGTGCAGTGGGCGATTTCTGAGAAACACTGTTGATAACTGACCCTTCGCTGGGAGTTTGAGTGACAGGCGATCTGACCAATCATAATCCGCCATTTCTGTCCGACGAAGCAGTCAGGAGAGTTAGTAGATTAACGTTGGAGGATTTGAACTTGAAAAGCGGAGTGTACTGACGTCTTTCCGCGGTTAAAACAACATTCCTTCTGATGTTCATTCATGTTTATTTGATGCTATAAATTAACTAGAAGGAAGAGATGATCGCTTCACACATTAAAGAGCCACAAAACGGTATTTACTGTTTAAATTTTGTAAAAAAATGACCAAATTTGAAAGTTGAGACTGTTTCATATCAAAAGTAAGCTGGTCTGTCCTGTCTGTCAGTGTGTTGTCAGTGTCTCTCTGCTCCACGATGTATTTTTCACTGCGTGAGAACATGGTGTGTGTGAGAGCGGCGTGGCTTGTCGGACATAGCAACAGTAACTAAAGGGGACGGGTCTTTGCGAACGGTCAATTGAACTCGACACCCAAACAAACACACCTTTCGTTGCTCCGCCCACAAAAATAAGTAAAGGATAATGTACATCCAGCTGGTGGTTCTCTCGAAATAACCCCCGACAGGGTGACGAGGTTCGCGCCGGGGTCTTGATCAGCCTGAAGGGGGGTATTTCGAATCCAATCAAATCCACTTCCTTTTTTGTCTTTTTTTCATAGCCAGTACTATGTACAAACACAATTTTTTCCCAGCACACACACACACACACAACAGATATCTAGGAAATATTAAGAAGATTGTTTGTTTGGGTGTTGATTTAAATTTTCAACAGAGTTTCTCAGAAATCGCTCACTGCACTTCTAAGGCGTTTTCAGACCTGTAGCTCGTTTGCTTCGTCTTAAAACAGGGACTTAAATTGTTACTAAATCGCATTTTCACTTTGGTTCGGTTTGCTTTCACAAAGCAACACTTTAAAGTGCAACAAAATATGCTTATGCAAGTCATATGAGAGTAAAACTACAGCTGCACGATTTGGGGGGGGAAATCGAATTGAGATTTTGACATTTTTTGCTGTTTCTTTGTAGGGCTGCTGTGATTATACATAAATATGGATATTAATAATAATAATAATAATAATAATAATAACTATTACTACAACTATTTATATTGAAAATGACTAAAAGATATTATAATTAATATATTTTAAATAACTGTAAAATTACAATACTAACAATCATACATTTTCAATGAAAGTCTGTGAGGCGACACGTTGAGCTGCGTAAACAAGGCAACTACCAATGAGAATGAAGACAACACTAATAAATTACAATAAGGTCTCAATTATAAAAAAATTTTTACATTATTTATTAACGTTAAAGGTGCATTGCGCAAGTCTCTGAGTTTTTTCAAAACGCGAAACTGCAACCAGAGTTGTGCACGCGGTTACGTGGAATTTGCGTTGGGGTTTGGGATGAACTAGAAGCCGGTCTCTTTGAATCCATCTTCTACTTTTACAAAAGTCGCTTGAGTTGTCTTCGCTGATGCGGATAATGGCGGCGAATACACAAACCTGCCAGACATAGCCAGGTGAGCGTGAACGCGCATGACGTCACGCCCAGTCGATTCCGACCCGAATCCCTCTTATTTATTTTACTGTACAGGATTATAGAGGCAATCGCAGTGATCAGAGAAGGGCTCATTCAGCCCATCAGGCAATTGTTTAAGCATGTATGGGTTAGAAAAACGGGTATTTTTAACATGAAATGTTGCGCAATGCACCTTTAATTAATAAACATCCAACTGTTCATTATAAGTTCATGTTAGCTCAGGTCCATTGCATACTATTAACAGACACAACTATTGATGTGAATAATGTATTAGCAAATGCTGCAATTAACATTAACTAAGAATAATGCTTTATTTAATATTTTCTTTGTTAGTTCATGTTAACAATCTGACTCGTGTGATTTGAGACTAAACGCTGCAGTCGTGTACAACGGCTGAATCCCCTTCAGGCCGAATAGCACTAATGACTCGCAAACTGAAGCAATTACAGATGGTGCCTTTAACGATGACGACAGCCAGGGCTAGTGAGATAAACCAGTGCTCACACTCAGGTGAAAGGTGATGACATGAGAAAGTGTCCAATGGAATTACCTGGACACAGACCAGCCAGGTCAAAGGTCAAGAAAGGGGAAGCAGGTTAAAGCCTACTCTCAGGTAACCAAACAACACTGACTTTGAGTAACGCTCCTCCGTGAGCAGACACTATCTGGACGTTTCTCGTTTAGAAATGAGCTTAAATGCATGAATGTTATGTTACTGGGAAAAGGAAAAGGAAAAGGAAAGGAGCAGAGGAGAAAGGTAAAATAATCATTTAAAATGCTAGTAATTAGGGTTTAGTTATTTAAGTGGACCCGACTAAAGGAAATGACAGCTATTAAAAGATGATTAATCTCAGAGGACTGGAGATGCAGATCGGATGAACTTGTTAATAGGTTTGGTTGTATTAAAACAGGCTCAGAAACGAAACAAAACAAAAATATAGTTATATTGTTACAACACCATTCAAAAGTTTGAGGTCAGTATGATTTTTTAAATACTTTCATTCAGCAAGGATGCATTAAATTGATCAAAAGTTACAGTAAAGACATTTATAATGTTATAATCAGCATATTAGAATGATTTCTGAAGGATCATGTGACACTGAAGACTGGAGTAATGATGCTGAAAACTCAGCTTTGATCACAGCAATAAATTACTATATATTACAACAGAAATCAGCAACTTTAAAGTGCAATAACATTTCACAATAATACAGTTTTTACAGTTTTTTTGATCAAATAAATGCAGCCTTTTTGAGACTTCTTTAAAAAAAATGAAAAATCTTACCAGTCTGTTTTGCCTAAGTGTGTTTTTTGGAGTTTGACAATAATAGAAACATGGGGCAATTCACTAAGAATCAATTGCACACGCTGTCTGCATAAGCTTCAAAATCTGATTCACTAAAGAAATTATGCAAATCAGGCATTGCCACAAACACGCCTACAAATTGATTGCATGGCACAATAGAGAGCATTAGTGGCCGTCTGCTTTTTCAGCGGCGTTGGTTTCCAGAAGTATTTTTTTCTATTAATTTCTCTCCAAAATCTGACAAAAATACAAAGTTTACGAGCTCTAGTGAGGGAAAGAACTACAAACAGCATAATCGAATAAAAAAAACGATGGAGAAATATAAAACTACTCATTTAAAACTTTTGATTATAATCTATAGAAACAATATATTTTAAGTTTATTGCAAAATATGCATATAAATACAAATTCTGCTGTTAAACAATTTTTAAAATAAGTTGAAATAATGCAGCTGATGGCTTCAACAGAAGCAAATCCCATCGATTAACAGCCTCGTAGTTCACAGTAGGGCGGACTTTATGTTAAATTCAATTTCCCTATGGAGAACATGTATATGGTTCAGAGGGTGCAGAAGAACTTAACTGAGACTAAGACTTTACTGTGACTGCACAGCATCACTCCACCGCTGTGACATCCAGACACTTCAGCTCAAGATGCAGAATATATTGGCCTGGTTATAATGTCATTCAAACTATGTACACAAGCACTCCTTGCCCAAAATAATCTGCTCACTACCAGCTTTCCATCTGTGGTAACAGCAACACATTAATTGCATCAGGCCAATGTTTCTGAAATGCCTTATTTGCATTGAAGGGAGTGAGTGTTTTCTATTTTATGTAACTTAAATGAACAGTGCCATACGAGCACATTTAGCAAGAACACACACCTGCTAAAGTTGGACTGCGAGTGCGAATAATGTCAGAAGCTGCAATTGTTTAGTGAATTCGCCCCATTGTGCAAACATTCAGATCCCAATTTGAACTGTATTCCTGCCTGGCGTGTTACGGTTCTTAATCCTGCATGTGTTTGCTGGTGTGATATGAGCGTGTGGACTCACTCTGCTGTGCTGAAGGCGATCTCGAAGTTCTGCCTGCGGTTGCTGGGACTGAGGCTGGAGTAGTCGAAGGCCTCGGGGAAGAAGTTATGCACCAGAGCACAGAACGCCATCCCGTCACTCCAGCTGGAGGAGAAGTTCTGGATGTCCACATTCTTCATGACGTGGAGGAGAGAGAGAGAAAACATGAAGACAGAGAGCTAGTAAGAATTTACTCTACTATTGAAAAGTTTGGGGTTGGTAAGATTTTTAAATGTTTAAGGAAGTCTCAACAAGGCTGCATTTATTTGATCAAAAATACAGTTAAAACAGTAATATTGTGAATTTCAGATAACTGTTTTCTATATTGTAAACTGTAATTTATTCCTGTGATCAAAGCTGAATTTTCAGCATCATTACTCCAGTCTTCAGTGTCACATGATCCTTCAGAAATCATAATAATATGATGATTTGATACTCAAAAAACATTTCTGTTAATTATCATATTTTTGTAGAAACTGTTATGGATCATTTTCAGGATTCTTTGTTGAATAGAGTGAGTAAAAAAAAAAACATTTATTTGAAACAGAAATCTTTTGTAACTTAATAAATGTCTTTACTGTCATCTTTGATCAATTGAATGCATCCTTGATGAATAAATGTATTAATTTCTTTAAAGAAAAAAAAAATCTTAATACAAATACAGCACATCTTAAAGAAATAGTGTGAATGAGAAATCATAAATGAGTAAATAATGACTGTCTGTTCCTCACACAAAGCTATTGTTTTACTTCAGAAGGCTTTATATATCACACTAATGCACTATATTCCAAGTATTCCCAGTCCACATGTTTTTAGGGCAGTTTTGTGCTGCTAGGTCATCTTTGGCGCTTGATACCCCCAGACCTCATTCACTTTTTAATGGTAAGCACACGCTAAATAATTGTGTGAAATGAAAGAAAGCAAATTCAAAGTGCTTTGGAACGAGTCGAGGGTGAGCAAATGATGACTGAGGTTTTCTCTTTCTCCTGTTACCTCATAGGAACGGGTCTTGGACCTGCACCAGTCCAGCAGCATCTGTTTGATGGAGTTTGCGTTGGGGACACCGAAGCTCGTGGAGCGCTGCACCTTGTTCACTTGAGTCACTGCTGAGTTGCTACAGGCAGAAAGGAGAAATGTTGCTGAATATGTGAGCTAAATGAGCCTGAGAGTGTCTGAAACCCATGCACTCACCCTCCTGAGCCTCCAGTGTTCTCAAGCTTCTCTATCATGGCCTTTCGTGCCTGTGCGGCCGAGGTCTTGGGTAACGTCTGAGCCCTCATCAGCTCTGATCTCTCGGTCTGTCTGCGCTCAACAGCTGATGATCTACTGGAGCTACGAGACGTGTTGTCCTCGCGGTCAAAAACACTGAAGGAAGGAGGGAGGGAGAGGGAGAGAGAGAGAGAGAGAGAGGGAGCGAGAGAGAGAGAGAGAGAGAGAGAGAGAGAGAGAGAGAGAGAGAGAGAGAGGGAGAGAGGGAGGGAGGGAGAGAGGGAGAGAGGGAGGGAGGGAGAGAGGGAGGGAGGGAGAGAGAGGGAGAGAGAATGGATTATTTTCTTTCAGATGAGACACTTCAGATGTTCACCATGATGGTTTTGAATTGCTTGAAATATGATTGGAATTATTTCAAAAAAGGAAAAGAGCAACAGTTCAGTGCAACAAGTCTGTCATACTTGTCATATAGGCGTCATAAAATTATAATTATAATTGTGTGCTTGGGACACAGCTTTTAATGGCGAGACCTTTGTTTTTGTAATCAGGCTCACAAAAATTTTATACAATTTTGGATTTAGATTTATCGGCTTTCAAATATAAAGAATTATCGGCATCAGCCAAAATTTTCATATTGTTGCATCCCTAATTAATTTCTTTTTTAAAAACAACTCTTACTGGCCTCAAACATTTAAACGGTAGTGTACGTCGATGCAATGTGATCTTACATGAAATTACGTTAACTTCATTACTCTGTTATCTAATACCTGAATAATTATTTGATAATTAGGTAACACTTTATTTTACAGTGACCTTACATATGTTACATGTACCATAGTAATAACAGTAAATTATGCATAATTACATGCAACTAACCCTCAACCAAATCCTAATCCTAACCCTATAGTAAGTACATGTAGTTAATTTATATCACACTGTAACAGTGACACCTTAAAATAAAGTGTAACCGATAATTATTTTAAAAATGAACTAACTGCATAATCGTGCACAATAAAACCAGGCCCAAAAAAGAAAAGTAAACAAGGTAATTATTGAATTCGTGTCGACTTTAAAACACTCACCTTCCGACCTTCCTCGTGGACGTTGTGCTGGAGTAACTGTAGGATTTAGTTTGCACTGAGCCCTCTGAGAGGAGAGAGAAGAGGGTTTGATACGGGAGCTGGTGGAAATTAAGACTAAATACAGAATACAAAAAGAGTTCAATAAACTCACTGTCTGTCTTCTGAACATAGCTGGACTCCATGATAGTGCTGCGGGACGTCCTGCCGGTATCATCTGCACACACAGCCAATGACAGAGGGGTTTAAAAGATCATTAGTATTCAGTAATATTAGCAATGTAACTGCACTGACACTAAAACAAAATTTGAAGTGAATTGAGCTGGATAATGACATTAACCTTTCAACAGAGGCACAGCTACTGAAGCGGACTGAATCAACATTGAACTGAACTGAGCTGAATAATGACACTATTGTCTTCTTTACAGCTGAAATTCTATTTATTTCATAATTTACTAAATTAACAGTGTTATTTCCCTGTTTATTAACGTGAAGCTGCTTTGAAGCAATATGTTCTGTATAAAGCACTATATAAAGAAATGTGACTTGACAGTGTCACAATAAAATTAGATCCAGAACAAGAGGCTGTTATTAAAGGATCGGGCAGCATAAAAAAATTGGACCCCAAACCTGCAAGTGTTGTTACTCAATAAAATTAGATAAAGAACAAGTAAAATCTAATTTTACATGAACTCCAAAAATAAAACATGATCCAAGACATTTTTTCCCAAACGGTCCAAATATAGTTGATTTGTTATTTCTATATCATCGTTTGTCTGTTTACAGTGTTTGTGAGTGCATAAGTGTGTGAGAGAAGATATATATATATATATATATATATATATATATATATATATATAGTATATATAGTACCAGTCAAAAGTTTGGTCAAAAAGTCAAAAACACTACTATTTTTAATGTTTTTGAAAGAAGTCTCTTATGCTCATCAAGCCTGCAGTTAAAAACAAAACAAAAAAAACAGTAATATTATGAAATATTATTACAATTTAAAATAATGGTTCTCTTTTTTAATATACTTTAAAATGTAATTTATTTTTGTGATGCAAAGCTGAATTTTCATCAGCAAGTAATCCAGTCTTTGGTGTCTTATGATCCTTCAGAAATCATTCTAATATGATGATTTATGATCAATGTTGGAAACAGTTGTGCTGCTTAATATTTTTTTATAACCTGAGATACTTTTTTCAGGATTATTTGATGAATAAAAAGTTTAAAAGAATTGTATTTATTTAGAATAGAAATCTTTTGTAACAATATACACTACCGTTCAAAAGTTTGGGAACAATAACTATTTTTTTTTAAAGAAATTAGTACTTTAATTCAACAAGGATGCGTTAAATTGATAAAAGGTGATGGTAACGATTTATATTGTTAGAAATGTTTTTATTTTGAATAAATGCTGTTTTTATGAATAAATGCTGTTAACGTTTTACTCATCAATGAATCCTGAAAAAAGTATTCCAAAAAAATATATTAAGCAGCACAACTGTTTCCAACATTGATCATAAATCATCATATTAGAATGATTTCTGAAGGATCATAAGACACCAAAGACTGGAGTACTTGCTGATGAAAATTCAGCTTTGCATCACAAAAATAAATTACATTTTAAAGTATATTAAAAAAGAGAACCATTATTTTAAATTGTAATAATATTTCATAATATTACTGTTTTTTTTTTGTTTTGTTTTTTTTTAACTGCAGGCTTGATGAGCATAAGAGACTTCTTGCAAAAGCATTAAAAATAGTAGTGTTTCCAAACTTTTGACTGGTATATATATATATATATATATATTATTATTATTTTTTTTTTGAAAATGACAAATCGTTTCGCTAGAGAAGACTCTTATTTCTCGACTGGGATCGTTTCGAGACTTTGAAGCTGCGCTGAGACGGACATTTGAACCTTCTTTGAACATTGGTATAGTTGGTTGCCATTGAAGTCCATTCTGTGTAGAAAAATCCTGGAATATTTTCCTCAAAAACCTTTATTTCTTTTCGACTGAAGAAAGAAAGACATGGATATCTTGGATGACATCGGGGTGAGTAAATTATCAGCAAAAATTTGTTTGAAAGTTAACTAATCCTTTAAGAAGTGTGAAAATGAAATGAAATCGATCTGCTGGTTTTCATTTCACAACTCAGTGTTTATTAACTAATAGCTTTCTCCAGGTATTATATAGACGTATTATATGGACCTTGTTTGATTCCTAGGGTCATGCAATTGTAAATTATGACTTCTTTTGGAGCAAGAATCCAAGACTTGAACCCTGAACTTTACAAGTACACTGAAGAGGAAAAATTAAATGATCAAGAGACTGTGGTACCTGAGTGGGAAACCCGATTGGTGATCTGGCTGGTAGTGGAGCCGTCAGTGGACCGCTCAATCTTCTTCATCACCACTTCACTGGTGTCTGCACCTCCCCGACCTTTCTGAGATCTGTCCATCCGCTGCTGTCTGAGCTCCTGCAGACGCACATCTCTCTCCTTCTCTCTCTGGTCTGAGGACACGGGCAAAACCAACAGTGTCAGGATGATGTTTGAAAGGAGGCAAGAAAAATTAAGGTAAAGACCACATCAGTACTTTCCCACTGTCAGTGCGCGAGACTATCTGACTAGGGAGTATGTTCAGGAAACCTGCTTGAAAACATTATTTTTGCAACTTTTGGTGACAGAAATCACACACTTCAGACACTATCACTATCGCTCTCATAGCACTCGTGTGAAAGTGCTAACATCTTAGAAGATTAACACCATAGTAGGGTTGTGTGATATTTATTGTCTACGATATCGCAATTGTACTTTTAACATTGTGTGAGCTGACATGTTTTTCCCCAATATCCTTGTTTTCGCACGGCCGTGTCTCTCTTTTTCTGTAGCCACTCCGAAGTCTTTTGCGTTTTACAGCGGGTGAATCTCCAGGTGTCACTGGTGATTGTCGTTTGAACCTTTCTGGATCCGCCATCAAATTGATAAGTTTAATTATATCAAGTGCTGTGAGAAAAGGCTATAAATCTCCACCTCCAGCATCCTCACACTCATAGCCGACTAGCCGAGACTCTTCTTTATGTGTACAGATGTGACGTAATGACGCAAAGACATGCTCGAATTTCCCACGGAAATCCACCAGTACCACTGGAGTTAAATACATTATTACAAGCTTAGCGTTTTGAATCGAGCTACAGCAAGCAGAGAGTTTTGAACACTGGCTGGTTATGTATTTGCTCAAAATATAATTTTGCATAATTTTTAACCCAAAAAAGCTACGGACTGCAGCTTTAATATTGCAGAGTTACATTTTAAAAACAATAATATAAATATTTTGTTTTGCTCCATTTCATCAAATAGTTCCAAACAAAGCCAAAGCACACCGGTTGTGCATGTCCGAGAAATAGACAGCAGGGTTTAGTTTCTGAATAAAACAGTGTTTGAAAGAATGACTCCCTCACACACTCATTAAGACAGTAACTTGCTGCCATTTTTAAACATTAATCTCAAATACAATCATTTATTCAGTTGTAAACGCAGTGTAAATGCATTAATGTTACCTCTGAGCTGCATTAAACACTGTGTACACACATAATGCAGCTTCTGTGAAACCAGTCACCTCACAAAATATAAAAAGCTTTGGGACTCAGCTGTCCATGACAGGCCTAAACCAGTCAATGTACCAGCACAAAAACCCACCGTATTCAGCAAAGTATTGGCAAAGTATTGTAAAATATAGAAGATATATATTTTTGTCAATATCACACACCCCTACAGCACAGATGAACATAGCACCATGTGTGTAAATTTGATCAAGCAAACACAAAAGCAAGCAGTACCATATGATTACGAACTACATTCACTTTCATGCAGGGTCAAACAACATTAATACAATGACAAAATCACACGTGACACTTCAGTGAATAAAAACGACATACCGTATCTGCAACTACAAACCAAATCTATAGCCAATGAAGCTCTAAATGACCCTTCACTAAGGCCCTGGGCATTAGCAAGGGGTCACAAGGGCAAAAACACACACAATCCAGAAACCCTACCCATTTCCTCCTGTGTGCATCCCAGCTTAGCCTCTGAGAGCAAAGAGAGAGAAACAGGGCTGAACCATAGGGAAGTAAAGACGACAGAGTGTCTCTACACTTTACATGTTGAAATACACCCATCAGTATATAGAGAAAAAAGAAAGAGGAGACCAAGAGATGAGTGCTGTGCAATTAAACAAATGTAGAGATAGTCACCTCGCTTTTTCTTTCGCAGTTCTCTCATTGCAGTTCTGATCATTTTCCTTTCTTCAAAATCTTTGCAATCATCAAGCTGTAAAATTAAACGGAGGAGAAAAAAAAGCAACCCAAACAAATTAACAAAATATAATTATAAAGAATACTTCCATCATGATATGTGACCCTGGATCACAAAACCAGTCACATGTCGCACGGGTATATTTGTGGCAATAGCCAACAATACATTGTATGGGTCAAAATTATCGATTTTTCTTTTATGCCAAAAATCATTAGGATATTAAGTAAAGATCATGTTCCATGAAGATATTTTGTACATTTCCTACCGTAAATATATAAAACATTTATTTTTGTGAGTGAATGCAGCACAATTGTGAACATAAATGGACAACTTTAAAGGAGATTATCTCAATGTTTCGATTTTTTTGCACCCTCAGATTCCAGATTTTCAATAGTTGTATCTCAGCCAAATATTGTCCTATCCTAACAAACCATACATCAATTGAAAGCTTATTTATTCAGCCTTCAGATGATCAATAAATCTAAATTTAAAAAAAATTACCCATGTGACTGGTTTTGTGGTCCAGGGTCACATATGCATTTCAGAAATATGTCTTCGTCAATTAACGAATCAATGAATGTGAACTAATGAATCATGCACCACCAGGAAATTAAAACTTGTGTGAAAGTGTGCACTAACTTGGATGGGTTAAATAAAGGGTACAAATTCTGAGTATGGGTTGCCATGCTTGGCCTTCACATGTCATGTCACTTAAGAGATTTAAGTATTGGTCGGTTTTATTCAAAGCAATTCTCAAAATATATTAATGAAGATAAGAACGGATGTCGTGGGTGAAAAAAATCTTGATTTTTGGGCACACGTCTGGAGAAAATATTTAAGGGATTTAGATAATTAAGAGATTGTATGTACGCAAGATTGTATATCACTGGTATATAAGTGTTCAAAAGGTTAGTGGGAGAAATTAAGTACCATTTTGTCCAGGATCTCCTCGTCCTCGATGTCCTGCAGCTTCTCTGAGGTCAGCTTCTCACTCTGTTCCTCTCTTTTGATGGAGGTCATGGATGAGCCATTAGGAAGCACCGGGACTTCATGAGCCATCTCACTCACAGATTCACCCACAAGAGAAATGGGCTCCGTCTCCATCTGTGTGTGTGTGTGGAGGGATAGAAAGACGGCAACATGACACCTGTATACATTATAAGGGTACACTGTCAAAAATTCCCATAATATAAAACAAAACTGTACAAATGCTATGGTAAAAACCCCGATGAACTTGCCACCACAGTTGCTGTTTTTTTACCGTTAAAGTTTTCAGACTTTCTTTTTTTTTTACATTGAGAGTCAAGCTACATATTTAAACTAGTTAAACCAGAGTCAAGCTATACTTTTGACAAAGTACTGTAGTTAGTAAACAGAAGAAATGCATGAGAATTATGGTGACAACATTAAACAGCATTTGAACACCATGAAAACTACATTTACTGATAATTTACCACTGATATTACATTATATAATATGTGTATCATTATTCTAAAAGATGTTGAGGAACAAGCTAGCATAAATAGTGTAACAAGGTTATACACATAGCACAAATAACATCATTGAATATTCAAAAAGGACCCTTGAGAATACTGATATTTTTCCCTGGACCTGAATGTAAAAATATAACGTAGAAATTCACTGACTTTTGCCTCAACACACATGGTGTTTAGCTTAAGAAAGAAGGAAGTGTTCCTTCTGTTGTTTTTATGTTGTGATAACAGCAGTTACACTATTAACATTTTAATTAGAATTTCGATTTTTTTTCAATTAGTTAAATTTCTCTGAATCTATGTTTTAAATAAATGGCTTCCCTACTTATTTTGAAACAATTTTTAACTTTAAATTTACACAAAATAAAAAATTTATTAAAAAAAAAACATGTATAACACTCAAAAGTTGTCACTGCAATTGCAGAAAGATGCATGATCATCACAAAATTCATGTTGTAATGTGTTAAAATGCATTATACTGAAAAGTGTATGGAAAGAATAACTTTATAAAAGGTCAGAAAATTCTCGTCCGAAATTTTCACATGTTAAAAAATAATGTTTTGTCAATCACTGCCTCCGAAACTTTCGTCTGTCATAAATGCGTTTTTCGCATCCATAGCAAGCATTTTGAATGGTGTTTTGACAATTCAGAGCCGCCCGCATGACGAATACGAAAAAACGCAGCGTGCAAGGACCTTAATGCTGACAGACAGACAGATGCCGATTAACATCTGATACTATGACACTAAAAACACAGTGATGACATTTATAAATCTGAACAGCTAATCCCTAAAGCAGGTTATAATCGACAGCAACACAATTGACATCAGGATTTAAGAGCAGGGACAATAAATATACCCGTCCAAAAATAAACCTGGCAAAGAGAGCAGAGTGATGGAGAGATGGGCAAGAGGGAGCAGAGAGCGAGTGAAACCGTTACGGCAGAAAGAGGAGATGGAAAAAGGGGCTGGTGGAAGGGAGGGAATGCTGATCTGCGTCTACAGCTGTGTTTACACAAAAGCCGTGGAAGCTCGCTGACATTTAGACAGGAATGAGAGCTTGATGATTTCTGTGAATGTCCCTGAGAGCCTTAGCCTGCCGCTCTCATCCGTGTCACACTCGGTTCTTCACTGATCTCTCCTTCAACAGACGGCCTGGAAGCGCGTGTCGGGCCGGGCGGTTCGTAACGGAGAGGGTTTAGAGCATTGGCACTTTCAGAGAACGGTGATTTGCTGGGATAAAGTGTGGCTGTTACCCCAGAAGTTTCATATTAGAAATAAGGTTAAAGAAATATATCTTTTAAACCTATTCACCAATTTTATCCAGCTATTTGCAAAAATTTTAAAATGATATAAAATTAAACTGTACTTTCTGTTAGAATTATCACGAAACCACCTCGCATTTATCTTGGCATTGTACTTTGTTATACTGTGGTGTAAGGTACAAAAATGTATTAATGAAAATATTCAGTCTTATGGGAAAATGTACTCTTTGGTTTCACTGGTTATCCTGAAAAATATAAAAAATGCTTTTATTTAATTGATTTATTTATACTTTTGACCAAATCTTATATTCATAAATGTAAGTTTATTAATCAGAAACCCAATTTTATGAGTTTGTTGACTGTATATACAAGGCTGTATATACACAGTATTAGAGACTCTCTGAATAAGAAAGTAAGAAGCTTTACAAAATATTTATTTGATATCTTTATACCTGAATGCACCTTTATTCTGATATTTATGCTATTATCACCTGGCACCCTTTTCTTTTTCTTTTCTTTTTTTATATAGTTTCTTTTTTTGTATTGTATGCATAATTTTTAATACTTGTATTTGTACAAAATGTATGTTGCTTAAAATAAATAAATAAATAAAAAGATTCACTAAAAATTATAAAAACAGATTTTTTTCAAATTAAAAAACGTGCAATGAAAAAATAAATAAATAAGAGAATGGAAAATGAGATACCCAAGGTATGGGATGCTTGAGACAACAACTTTATGATCTGCATAAAGTTACGTCAAATCAGATTAATGCATTAAGGGTGTTCAATTTATTTAACGGCATTAGACTTATTTAATTAATCTCATAAGGTAATGTGCTAAACTTCGGCAGCCCTTTAAGAAAAAATCATTGCGTCCACTCACAGTGATGCGCATCATCCCACACCAAACACATACAAAGACCTGCACCAGACACACAGAAATAGACTCGGAGACTCACTGCAAATCTTGTGCCACGACGAGTTACCATCTTTTTACCTCTTACTAATCCCTGATTAGCAAGGCTTTGCTTCACACTAGCAAATTCAGATGTTTTCAGCCCACTTTTGACCAGCTAAAGCATATTGCAAGCCACAAACAAACCTTACCGTTTTCAAATCTAATGTTCACTTTAGCACATGCATGCAAAATTAAATTACTACCGACTCTTTCCTACCCACTGAACTAATTGTACTATACCTAAAGCGCAACTTGCCCTAAATCAAAAGATCCCTGGAAAATCTGCTCTGACTGAATCAAATCTCTTCCTGGAAGCAAACTCAAACACTAAGACTTTCAATTAATCAGACAGCAATGGGCCACATGATTCATTAGTTTTCAAATGAACTGTGCTAAGCCATAAAATCTATTTGAAGCATAACTTAATGCACACAAAATCAATTATTCATACTAGATGGGACTTTGGATGGGAAGTTTACACTCGTCTCCAATGAAGCCTCATCTATTTTTGAATGGCACAGTGGCTTCGATGAAAGAAAATCTTAAGTATCTTAAAGTTTTAACTTGAACCCCTACATTTAGATTGTTTACTTGGCAGATTTTCCAGTCCACATTATTCACCATAAGTGCATATGGCTAATAACACACAGTGGAAAAACGATTCTTTCAAAACAAAAACCATCCAAATGATGACAGCAGAGTCATAAAGGAAGAACGATTTCCCATCATTCATAAGCATAAATATGCAAAACACTACCGTATCCAATTGTGCAAAAGTTTAAAATATGCATCTTTTGCATCTTCCTCACAGTTCACCCACAGTGCTCTTGGTGGTTGCCAGTGCATTGCTATTAGATCCCAAATCAAAAGAGCCCATCCCAAGTGCTCTCTAGATATGGCTTAGTGTGTTTTTCGCTCATGTTATTGCAAAACGTATGAGCAGTAGTGATTCTTTGCCTTAGCAATGTCTGGAAAATACACAAACACACTTAAGCCCTATTCGGACGGGACTAGTTTACCATTGAGAGGTGGGATAAAGTAATTATTACCAGAGCTTCTCAGTGATTTTATTCCCATCCGAATGTGCATCTCAGTAATCATCACGGACAATGTCAGTAAAGATTACGGCGACTTTTAGCTTCTGTAAAAATATCCAGAAAAATGACCTCAGGTGATACTAATCCCGTGCGAATACACCCGCTGTAAATATGTAAGTAAATATTTTGTCATTTCGTGTTTAAAAGTAGTTTCCCGCGGTTTTTCAAGTATGGAGACGCTTGAAGAAGCATCAGTTGCGTTCTAGACGCTGGGACGAGTCTGTGGCAAAACTCAAGTGTTTCACACACCATTCAGATCAGAAAGAAGATCGAAAGCACTTGTTTAGAGGCACGAAACATCTTTTAGCGTTAGATAAGTGCCTTTTACCAACACAATCCAATCTGAAGTTAATTAATACATCGTTCGACCGGACATAATTGGTTTATATATATATAAATACAGGTTATATGTGTTTGCGCACGTGATCTCAGGAAGCAACGTAATACATACATGACGACATGAGGGTGACGGCGATGCGCAAATCGAGTTACCCCTCCCACTTCTGCTGGTTTTACTGAGATCTCTTATCCCGTGCGAATTGGCCATTAATATTACAGACGTCCTGTGGTAAAATTACATTACTCCATCTACCCTTGTAAAGTTAATCCCATCCGAATAGGGCTTAATACTACCATGCTATTGCTCCGCGAGACTCTGCCGGTTGGAGACGACACAGGCGACGTGTGGCAAACAGCAGCAAAGGAAGGAGGGTGTATCTCTTGGTTTACTTCAACTTCAGATGAATTGCTATTCGCTGGATCGACGTCTTGCTCTTCGGTCAGTTTGGGTTCAGGCAGTCCAAGGGCATCACAAAGCGCCAGTACTTGCCTTGCAAGCTTCTCTTGCAAGATCCTTAAACTTGCATTCTCCTGTTGTAAGGTGGCAATGGCCTCGACTTGAGGTGTTGTTGCTTCCTCCAGACGTGCCTCGATACTTCTGCCGAAAACCTTCAAATCGCAATGTATCTCTTGCACGGCTCGTTGAAGATTGAGTTCAAGCTCATAAAAACGCTCATCACTGGCTTTTCCGTCTTCATCTTTATCTGCAACCGTCTGTAATAAAAGGTCTCCGATCACGGCCTCTAGGCCCGACTCGGCACAATCCTGCGGGAGACTGACTTCATCGCCTAGATTTGGCGTGGGGTCCAAGCTGACGCCAGGCATGGTATGGTATGGTTAGCAGCTTCTCTATGTGCCAAATAATCTATAAAACTACAACAATTAGAGTCTATAAGAACAATCAGACCGAATCGCCTTGCAATAGTTACAGACTACACAAAATACACCTCACTTAGACCCACAGTTGAGACAAATCCCAGCCCTTTATACCTCACGCCAAACCCCTATCAGCTGTCCAACACGTCAGCCAATGGCGAGCCTTGGAATTCTGTTGTCATGGCAGCTGGAGGCCCCGGAGCCCCTGCTAACTCAGGTGCCACAGTCATCTATTTATCAACAGTGGCCATTATTCCAGTAGGCAATCACCCATAAGCCCCTGGCTCTCTTTATTTAGAGCTCTTGTCCTTCACACCTTTCACTAGCTGAGAACAAAGTGCAGGGCAACGGTGAACTATGTGACCGCATGCACATTTGCAGCAAGTCCAGGGCACAAACGGTTTATTAGTTTTTTTGTTAAGATGTCTGAAAAACCTTAAATCTTAGTAATAGATGTACAACATCATCAGGATAGGGTTGCACCAGCCGTTTGTAAGTTCTCACTTAAATTGAAATGTACAGTCCACACTAGAGGCTTACCAACTACTTATCCTCGATCCTAACTTCTACAGTAGAAATTTACATTAAAATACGAAACTACTTAATGATAAGTATTTTAATATGCTAATAAGATTCAAACTGTATTTGAAATTAATATGGATTAATATATAAAATACAGATACAAAAAAACAAGCCTTTATTTGGCATGCACAACATGGAGCGATATACACACGTAATTTATTTACATAATGTTCTCTATGATAAAACGTAAAGGACTGTGTAAATATCAACATTATCATATATAAGTACAGAATTGAGGGTCTGTCAGGTGAAACGAGTTCATTGATGCAATTCAGTCAATCTGCCGTTTTATTTCAACTGTTACTCCTAGTTAGAGGCTTCCATAAATATTTATTTTATCCACAGTTGTAGAGAAATACAATAGAGATCATGATTCTCCCTCAATTCTGAACAGACAACTAAACAATATAACATGTAATTTACTAAAGGTTCTGACGAAATGTTATTTGCTGCAGTCAATTTAAAAAAAAAAAAAATAATAATAATAATAATAATAATTTGAATAAAAGATTTTAATGAATGATTCAATGACTCACTAATAAAGACTTCACTTGTTACATGACTGGATCCAAATGCGTTTTTGAACAATTCTCTTGAGTGAATGATTCAATGACAAATACATTTTTAACAGTCACTTGTCGCCACCTACTGGTGTAACGATGTAGTCGATATACAATCGTTATTTGAAGCACCAAGTTACTTTCTAAAGGTGATTTGCTCTATTTTGTTGTTCCTTATTGAAGACATCAGTGTTTATATCCAAAGTATGAACTTTTATTCCAGTACTTCTGTGTTAAATTGAATATTTGTAACATAGAAATAATGATACTGTGTGGTTGAAAAGACAGTTTGTGACAGATTGCGTGGGTGTTTGAATCGAGATTGCGATCTTTTAAAGATTATTCGTGCAGCTCTAATGCGATAGCCTAAATTCTCCAAAACTATTGAGAAACTCATACAATGGAGGTTTACTTACTGTTATTCTTGCTGTGTATGCAGACCCTTTCACGCAAAGTGACTCACCGGTACAATCATTTCAAACTTTACTTTTATCAGTACACACATTCTTTGGCAATTGAACCCATGACCTTGGTATTGTTAGTGTTAAGTTTCAAGTTTAATTTATTTATAAAGCACATTTAAGACAACCTCGGTTGACCAAAGTGCTGCACGAGAAATATCTGGGTCCATCCCCAAAATTAAAATAAACATTCACAAGACATTAAAAGCACAAGAGTACAAATAGGTTTTCAAAAGACTTCTAAACTCGGACACTGTGGACGCTGCTTTGATAGATGACGGCAATGTTATTCTTTACCAGTTTAGCTGCAGGTTTTAAAGTTACAATGAAACAAAAGTAGCAACAGATCTTTTTTTGTATTGTCAGTGTGACATACATCTGTGAGCAATATATATAAATAAAAAAAGTAAGGCTGTCATCGGTTGTTGGCTGGATGAAGGCAGATCTGAATGACTATTTCCAGTCGATTGTAAAAATAAAAATAAGGTGCATTTTCGTTTCATGCCATCTTTAAGGTTGCTTTATCATAGGACTGAAACATTATTCAACATTTATGTGTAAAGTGTAGACAGACTAATTTCTTTTTGCTGGACACTTTGTCCCAACCAGGCTACAAAAACTTACAATAACATTGGGTTTTCTAAAATTACCATTTTGATGAGATAATATTTACTTCCGATAATAATTGGAAGTAAGCCAGACTAAATCACTATTTAGAAACAATGCATCTTTATGATAATTTAAAGAACAGACTTAATGCTGACGTGGTAAATAATCACAACTGAACATTAAAGAAAAACCCATTATACAAGCAATTAGTTGAAAGCGCTACTGTCCTGTTTCACGTTTCAGATTTCTGGCCTTGCTTTAATGTAGCGCAGCAGTTGTATAACTAAAACGTGCTTTAGCTGTCATTGGGAACCTTTGAGAGGCCAAAACCACCTCTGAACTAGTTGACCCAGATGAGAGATCGTTCAATAGCATGACTGCGTCAGCATATATTTGAGGCTCAGACAGCTATTCCAATCAGTTCAGTCTCATTCGAGCGACAATGCCTGACCCCTCAGGCGCTCTGCTGCGACTTACTGACAGCCATGCAACTAAAAATATCATGCATAGTTTAAAACAGAGCATCTAAATATACCACTGCAAGCTGTAAAACAGTGCCAACAAAACAAACCTTGTGAAGAATGTAGGCATGCACAGCCGGAAGAAATGGCCATGCACTATTTCCTGGGGAAAGTTTTCCTTATAGACACCAACGTATGAAATTAAAAAGTTACTTCTTCCTTCTAGGAAAGGGCAGTGAAAAGTACAGGTTGGCATTGTGTGGTGGACATCCAGAAATAGTCAGTGGGACTGTGGTTGGCAGTAAGCTGAATAGCACGAATTACACAAACAGAAAGATTTAAATATGTATGTTCACTAGCACTGAACATGGCATTGTGGTAGATTTTTCCTTTTTCGCACCTGAATTAAGTCTACCTCGACGTCCCCGAACGTCTACAGTCGACGTTAGTTTCCTATAATATTTATACTCTAGCGCGTCTACACATCGACGTCGGCTGAGTGCTCTAATCCTATACTCTAACTTGTTCCCCTAACTAACTTACTGCGCAGCAATAATAAAACGACAGACTTCAGCAAATGGCCGGGAGAGTTCTTGAGCAGTTCTCAGAGAATCTCCCCCAAGAAGAAGCTTTAATCACGGCCGGAGGATCTCAGACAAATTTCAGAGAGAATCCCACCAGCAAACAGGAATACAACAGTTTTTATAGAATCGGAGCATGGCGAAAATGACATGATACATTACATAATTTCCCTACAATTTGATTGGTTCTTCATAGACAAACCCTTCTGTTACTTGGTAGAAGCAAAATTATCACAAATCTTCAAAAAAACATAGGAAAGGGTTAAGAGTTCAGTTGATTACTCAATATTGTCATGAGACAATGCAGACAGTATATTTTTGATATTGTCATCGTCAGCACTTCAGAATTTTCCATGGACACAATAGGCAAAGAACAGAACGTTTTAGTACATTTTGTTTCAAAGTGTTAGAATGTTCGGCCTAAAAGGGGAAGTAAGTTTTAGATGTTAGAAACATGGTTAGTTTAAAAGATAGTTTACTATCTTATCTATTAAAAATCCATCACAGCATCAATGACATTATTCCATTCTACAAATACTAGGGTGATATATATGAATTTTATTTAATTTAATTTTTATTTTTAAGTTAACTTATACAATGGACGACGTGTTGCATGATTCATTTAAATACTCTCCTAAAAATGCATATACCTTAAAAATAACTGTGTCCACAACTATCACTGGTGTCTTGACTAGTATATAAAAGTACATAAACTATAAAAAGTAGCTGAATAACACAAAGACCGGCTAGTCCAGCTACATTAATGTTGAAAGGCCTAAATAAAACTCATATAATTTAAAGAATAATAATGTAAAAAGAAGACATTTTGGTGTTCGCTTGATTTCTATTTCAGTCACGTCTAGCTGGATAACCCCACACACACACACCGTCATTGGCCCAAAATCTCCTCCACATATTGATCGGCTTTCACACTGAAAACTTCAGTCGGTTGGGACAGTTTTAGATGATTTTCCATATAAAAAATATTTCCTTTTTGGTTTTCACATCAAGTCTCTCCAAACCTTACATCAGTGTTAAAAGGTTTACGTCTAGTACAACCTGTACCTCAAATCACCGTCGAGGAAATTACTTTAAAAGGAACAGAGAAGCAAAGGGGAAACAATATCCATTTTACGACCACCCAAATGCATCCGTTACGATCAGTTGTTAACTTCAACAGTGCTAGACATTTGTCTGTCACCACAATCACATTCTACTCCTCAAATCAAACTCATATTTACCTCAGTACTAGATTGTCGTATAGAAGTTTGCCGTCAAATCATGATCCCTGCTGTCTGTGTTTTCCCTCAAGGCTTTCTCTTTCTTCCCTGTCGCGTTCACACAGAGACATTAATCCCTCATTTGTGTGGAAAAGCCTCGCCAACCTGCTAATGAACCGTTAGTGCTTATCCTTTAACGAGATTACCACACTGCCCCAAATGCGTTAGAGACGCGAAGGGAATTACCATCTAATTATTTACTAGTTCTTATGTACTACAAATATGTTACCTTCAGTTAAGCGCATAGGAACATCTTTTCCTCCCTTGTTAAAAAGTGTGCTTAATTATATTGAATGTGGACTTGTGTACTTCGAAAACTGTACTTGGAGATAATACAACTAATGACATAAAAGGCCAGGTAACACTATTTCAATAGTCCACTTTAGACATTCTACTAACTATAAGTAACTTTATAATAACTTTATAATAACTATAAGTAACTATAATAACTACTGTACAAATCAACTAACTCTAATTAGAGAATTAGTAAGGAGTCTGATGATGGGCCGTTGCATTATTTTTCTAATAAGTCAATTACTTAGTTTATATGAACGATGTGTTGAGGTGTGGTAACCAGTGTTTTATTTAAAGACAATTGTGAGGTTTTATGTCCTTAAAATGCTTGTATGTATGAGTAATTTCTTACTTATCTCATCCCAAGCCTCTATTGCTTATTCCAAAACGTCATTTTAGAGCTAGTGACGGAGGCTTGAGCCATTGATATGCCGACTAATCAAGTTATTAGAGAGATTGCTTGTGTGTGTGTGTGTGTGTGTGTGAATGACCTGAGTCTGTGCGATTCTCAACTGTGTTCGGCAGCAGCGCCTCGACTAAGAGCGAAACTGTACGTTTAAAACCTCGCTACTGAGAAATGTCATGCAGCTTTTCAGTCGTGAAACTACTTTACTGCTGTAGATCTTTTAAATAACTTAAATAATTTGGCAAAGTAATAAGGAACTAATGTGAATATTCATCAACCAATCAGAATGAAGCATTAAACGGTCCTGTAGTATAATTGATTATAACTTTCACTAGTATGTTATTCAATTTTACATTTAAAGTTAATATATTTATTATATTTTTTATTATAAAGTTAATATATTTTAAATCTATTAAATTGCAACTTCATCATTTACAAATGTGTAAACAAGTATATTAAAATGCATTGCATTAAAAGTTTCAATAAAAATTATTGTTAAGTATATTTTAGTTCACCATAAATGCGTGACAGTAAATTCAGTAGTAAACTTTAACCATATTTCATAAGACAATGAGTACTATAGTAATTATGAAATTATATATAACAATGTACTTAAGTGTGTCAAAAACTCTCTTAAATTCATCTAACTGCATTTAATATAAATTTAAACAATGATAAATTTTAACATGCAATTAAGTGTCTGAACACACAAGGGCTTTAATCAGTCACAAATTTGCAGATGTCAGCCCTTTAAGTGTTTATTACACTCTGGCCTCTTAACCGGTTCTGTATTAGCTATTAGGGGAGACTGAGGATGACTGTAACTCACAAAGGCCACACACACACACTTACTGGCACACACACATACACTCTTACTGACACACACACACACTTACTGACACACACATACACACTTACTGACACACACACTCACTCACTCACTTACTTACACACACACTCACTTACTGACACACACATACACACTTACTGGCACACACATACTCTCTTACTGACTGACACACAGACATACACACTTACTGACACACACACTCACTTACTGACACACACACCAACATTTTGAGAGTTCTAAATGTGTGAATCATAGTCACTCCCAAAATTGCTATGATGTCAAATATCAAATCAAACGTTTTGGCATCTAGCAGCTGTGAACTACCAACACTAATGCTAACGGTTCCGCTTGTTTGGAGTCTGTGCTTTTTGACCAAAGTTATTTCAGTGATTTGAGACGTACTGTGTCAGACAATTTAAAGTAAACCACTGTTGACAGAGGTGCTGTGTTTTGTTCATGCTTTTTACAAGCGGCTTTTACAGAGCATGCTCTCTTTCAGTGTTGCCTTGTCTGCTTTTTATAAGCATAGTTTTTTATAAAGACGCTTACTTATAAGCAGATGTGTTGTTTTATGCTTTTTTTTTAAAGAATACAGTCCCGTATAAGGTCTTATTCTGGTGAGGCAAGTCTCTTGTTTTGGCCTTATTTTTCTAGGGAGATCTGGCAACACTACTTAACGCAATTAACAGAGCATATGGGTTTTTTTCTGTCATCCTTTGGCTGTGCTACAGTATAAGATCATGCTATCATTCATTCAAGACTTAAATGAGTTTTAAAGTGTTAAATGAACAAAGAGTTGTGAGAAAATGGGATGGGTGCATCTGATCTTAAAGTGACAGCAGCCTAATAAACCTGCTGTCTGTCATTAATGTTAATCAAAGAACAAAAGACAGAGAAAATCACTCACTGCTCTTGACTGAATAACTTCTGTAGCTTTAATAAGGATTAATCTATATTCAATTCATAATTAATGCAGAGAATGCTGTGCAGTGTAAAGCACTGTTTACAAGGTTACAAGGGTCAAAAACAATGAAAACAATAACTTGCATTTTGGCAAGCAGAAAAAAAACGCAGTGTTAAACCCTGTTATATTAAAGGCACAGCTAAATGTGAAATGTATTACAATGGGTGTGTGTCAATATATTGGTTTAAGTTAAATTAAAAGTTTTTTTTTTTTTTTTACGCCTATTAAAAATGTTAAAGTTGATAGCTTTCAATGATACTATAATGCTGAATGGCTAACATGGTTCAATTTGAGGGGGAAAATCCATTTAATAGAGACATCAGTGTCAGTACTGGTCTCAGTGATACAGGCCTTCATTCACAGTGCTTAGTAAAAAGATGCCATTAAACAAATATTTAGAATATATTTATGTTTTTCTATATTTTTATAATATTTCAGAGAATCAATGTGAAAGTATTACAATATAAAATATATATGAAAAACTATACAAAAATGTTTTTCAATTATTGACATTTTTTTGATTGACATGCACGCATTTATATATATATATATATATATACACACACATATATTACACACACACGTGTGTGTGTAGGCCTGTCACGATAACAAATTTTGCTGGACGATAAATTGTCCAAGAAATTATCGCGATAAACGATAATATTGTCGTTCTGAGACCATTTTCATTTAATATAATTATAATGGCATAATAATGCAGGTACACCTTTTCAACGATCTATAAACTTTTATTTCTAAAGAATATTAAACATTGAAAACGGAAAACATTTTAAATATCCAAAAAATTAACAAAACAACCAAAAACAATGAAAGCAATGGACTCTTAGTGTCTGTTAACAAAATAAATGTCTGTTAATAAATAAAATGAAACAAAATTGCACTTCAAAAAATATTAAACATTAGGCTTTAGACATTATTAAATAGTGATACATTCCATAACAGGCAAAACTGACAGTTAGGACCTTTGTAAACAAATTAAAAAAAGCCTCAACAAGCCATATCGCTCAATTTTGCACTGTTACTCCTGTTACTTTGTCCTCCTGTTACTTTGTCAAGTGATTGTGTAGGCTACTGTCGGGAAGACGGAGACGCGCTTTATTGCGTGTATGCTACGCACTGAAAATACTTGGTTAGGATTAGGGGTGAGGAGTGCGTGCGTATTACACGCCATAAAGAGCGTATCATATGCACGCAAAAACTATTTTTGGCGTATAAATGGCACGAGAAATAACATTCGTGGTATAGATACGCATTTTCATGTGATCGGGCTCGCTGTCGCAACTCACAACTAGCGTCTTCTCTCTCTCCCGTAAGTAGCCGCAAACAGTCCCGCCGGCGCTTTCCCATACAAAGACCATGTGACTGACAAGCGCCGCGGCGCCGCCTTCCCACACAAAGACCGCATGCAACTGACAACAAGAGGGTTCACTCCTTCTATACGCTAAAGAACCGAGCGAGAGTGGTCATCCAGTCTCTTTGGTAGAGAGAGAGAGACGAGGAAAACAAAAAATCATGCAAATGGAATTATCGCGGCCGGAAAAATTATCGAGCTCATTTTTTTTTATCGTGCGATTAATCGACTTATCGACTATCGCGACAGGCCTATGTGTGTGTGTGTGTGTGTGTGTGTGTGTATATACACATGCATATATATATATATATATATATATATATATACACACACACACACTATATATATTGTTGATTTGAATTTATGATTTTATGGCAACTTAATTATGTGAAAGTTACATTCACAGTTCATTGCAGGGTTTCTTTCCCAGAGGAAACAACATCTTTGGTCCTGGAGGCACTTCCTTTCTGAAGCTTTTGTGAATTGTTTACGCTTGTCAACTGTTTCATTAGTGAGTGATGAGACGATTAAAAGTGTCACATTTACACTGAGACAGTGTAATTCAGAGGTGAGTGTCTATCAGGGAACAAATCAGATCCTATCCACCTTATTCCTGACGAGCTCACTGCGTGTTGAATTATGGGTGGCACTTCCGGTTTGGGGAACTTCCATTCAAAAAGGCTGAAACGAATCCTTTCAAATCATAAGGTTGCCCTACAAATAAAGCTGATCGTCAATTTTCCTTCACGATTTATTTTCAGACATCATGAGAATAACGTTACACTTGTTACTTTAACGTGACATGTTATAACAAGAATATCTATGGCAAGAGCTCTTTTCAGTCGCTGCTTTCTTTTCCTCGTGATTATTTTCTTTTTTCCCTTTGCAATCCGCTGTAAAAGTATGAAAAAGGACAACATATGCTGCACATTTGTGGTCTGTTCTCCAGAATTTAATTTACGATATATTCCATTATTCACTGGAATGCACGAAGAATCTCTCGTTATTCTCCTCAAATCCTCACGTCTCTTTCCAGGTTTGTTTTCACAGGTAAATGCAATTTATAATCAGTCAAAATGACGGAAATCACTTTGAAATAGTAACACGAATGCTGAAGTTAATGAACATTTTTGATTAAGGCAACATAAGTTACATAATACAGATATACAGTATTTTAAGTGATATTTAACCCGTCCGTTATTGCTGTGGAAAGACTCGCGCTTTTGGGGTTATTTGGTCTGTTGAAAGTACTTTTTCTGTTAAATGTCCTTTTAATGTTCGATGGTTGAAGGGTGAGTAGATTAATGTCATCTCATTGTGACACTTTTTTAACGTATTGCGTTCACAGAGCGAGCTTTTCACTGATTGTTTACAGCTTAACGGAAGTTACACCCATAATTCGCGCAAAGCATCATGGGGCGCAGGAATAAGGTGGATAGAAACACTACACTGAAAAATTATTTCTATGTGAGCACAGCAAAGCACTGTTACGCATTTAATGTGCAAAGACGACGTTTACGTAAAGGCCATAAGGGCACATCAGCAAAAAAAGAGAAGATGGATAATTCATATTAAAATACTGACTAATATTAAAAGTGGACCTCAGGGCAAATGGCGAGTAGAGGTTTTCAATGTCTCATCTGCATGCAAATACAGTTTTGTTTCATGTCAAATACCTTAACAGAGGATCCAGATGAGAGACTTGAGCTGGTAACTTTGAACGGTGTCGCTCTTAAACCAAGAGTCAGCTCTGAGAGAACAAGGGAAAACAGCAAAATGAGAACAGTTACAAGATTTAGATGAGACTGAGCTTCTTAAGAACGTCTAAAGATGGTGTACGCTTTAAAAACATCATGCCACCCCAAGAAATATTTACACAGCACTGTTTGGATGTTAAATAGAGCTTCGGTCAGAGTGGAATGGAGCCTTTAGTCTGTTATGTAAGCTGCCACAATGGCACCACATAGGGCTCGTAAATTAGCATTGCCACATTACTGCTAATGTAAACACTACTCAGCGCCCTCTGCGTTCTCTATGTTCGGCATGGGATATAAGGACACTGCATTACTGCCTAACAGTTTTGTTACCTGAAATAAAACCAAAATCCTGACACTTATTTTATTTCAGCTAGTTTCAAAGGAAAAAATAATCTCTCAAAATTACAAAGACTTCAACAAAAATTCAAATGAAAACGAAAAATATAAAAACAAAAGCTAAATTCAACTATTGACCAAAATAATGGTAATGTCCAATCATCATCTTAGAAAAGGAAATGTCTGAATTTGTATCCAATTTTGTGTGATATGGTCTTGCCAGTCAGATCCCAAGAAAGGGATGTTAAAACAATTGTGGTTGATATCACTTGAAATCGCATTGCTTTGTGGGATCCAGTCTCACTCCATGAGCTCTGGTTGCACACTGCACATTTTGACAAACATAGTAGGTCACCTGGGTATTTCATGCATACTAAATTCCAGAGTTCCTGTCGGCCTTTTTGACCAATTTTAAATACTTTAAAAAGCATTTTCATTTGTTTGTCTCAAACTATTGCATGGAATTAAAATCAGCATATTAGAATGCGTTTTGAAGGATCATGTGACACTGAAGACTTGGAATAAAGACGCTTTGCATCAAAGCTTTGGTGAGAACAAGAGACTAGAAAAACATTTTTTAAACAATGGTATCAAACCCAAACTTCTGAACGTGTGTTTGTACAATACGCATGTTCAAAAGTCTCCAAATGTCTTGATTTTTCCACCCCAATCTAATAAAGTAAACGCTGTTGTTTTTTCATCAGAACTTGATACTGTTCATTGAAACCATCATGTTTTATCCCAAGAGATCTGGTTTTCCTCAATAAATTCCCAATAAAAACCTTTTTGGCCAAGAACACACTGCTGATGAAATCAAAGAGTGGACACTGTTCTTAAATAAAGCCGTCTGCTCGGTTTACGGTGTCGTCCATCAGTTAGCGAGAGATTACACAGCATGTCAGTTTCCTTGTGTGGTTCAGTGAGATGGTAAACACTCTTTTACTGCAGGTCTATAGCGTTATATATATCCTGAGGCTTTCAAGTACATTTTCACTGCCTGCGAGACCTTTCAGAGGCAAGGATGAGCAAAGCACTTCCAAAAAAGGAAGACCTGACAGAGCTGTGGCACTATGACAAATAAGGTCTGTTGATGATACTGAGAAGAGACAGACAGAGAGAGACAGAGAGAGATATGATAAAACGAGAAGAAAAGTGATCGTGTTTATGCATCAGGCAGGCGAAAGAGGGTGAACTGCAATGTGAATTATGATTATATGACAGGGGTCCTTAGGCACACATGCCAGTAAACTAACATATAACGGTTATTTTATATCATTGTGATGGTATATATGGCATAGCTATGTATGGTATATATATACACACACACGTATCAGTACATAAGATATAGCTGGATATAACTAAAAATGGTTGAAAATCCATGTGGTAATGTCCACTTTTGGATAATCCAGTGAATTAGATGCTTTACAAATGAATGAATGAATGTACTTAATCTCTTTAGATTATTTTGCCTTTTTATTTTTTTATGCAAATTAGTTAAATAATAATTTGTTAGAAATATCATTTGTATCATATTTTGTTAAGTCTGAAAACATGACCCACTTTCAGTGCATAAAGAGATCCGCTTCAATCCATGTGAAAATAAAGACAAATGTGCAATTCATGGAAACACTTTACAATAAGGCATAATTTGTTAGCATTATTTAACTACATTAGTTAATATGAACACTGAATAAACCTTCGACAGCATTCATTAATCTTAGTTCATGTTAATCTCAACATTTAATAATACATTAATACGGTCAAACGGTGTACTGTTGTTAACATCAATACATTTTTATTAACTAACATAAGCAATGGTTAACCAATGCTGTAAAAATGTATTGCTAATTAGCTGTGTTTCCATCCAAAGCTGCAACTTTGACGACAGACTTTGGCTCAGGCATTTCAGACGCTGTGCACCAAGATCGGTCAAGCTGGTTAGTCCAGTCGCGCAAAGTCACATGACTTTTTTTGACGTTTCCATCATAGTTTATGCTCATGTATTCTTATCGGACAAAGTTACTCTATGGCTTTATAGTCGCTAGTCACCATTCACTTTCATTCATAAAGTAATAAATAGCAACCAATAAAGTGTGACCAAATGCTACGTTCCTCGGAAAAAGAAAAACAATGGTTTCAGATGATATGAGGGTGCATACTGGGTATACGATGGATTTTTTGGGGAACTATCCCTTTAACTACATTCATAAGTACACTAAAGTGACATCCGAGTGAAATCCACTCCCACTTAAAAGAACCACAAGTTTCCACAAAATAGATTCTCTTAAAGTTTATATGCAAAGCCACTAAATAGGTTTACTCATACATCACTTGAATCATGGAGGAGGAATGTATGACACTCTTTCATTTTAGGGTGAAATTTCCAACATGGCTGCCAAACTGAGAATATGCACAGCTTGCACTCCAGATCGCTCCATCAGCCCACTCGCCATTCCTCATAAAACATCTGTGAAATGCATAGCACTGCTGCTTTCCAAATAACCTGGATCGTCTTTTAGCCATTGCTAGCTTTCCATTTTCCAGCTGTCTAGGCCTGTGATCTAGGCAAAAATCCATAATTCATAAGGAAGTCTTTTAGAATCATCATTTGAAACCAATCCTAATGTACCATAATATACATTTCCATACAGAATTCCAACACAAAACTTAAAAAGCTAGATATTTCGCAGCAAATTCAGCTGTTCTCAACAGGACCATTATGATTAGCAATAGGACTAAATGTCCCATAGGAATTTAAAGGGGGAAAAAATGATTTCCTTTAACTCTCTATTAGCAATATGCTAATCAACACATTACAATAGATTATACATTAACCAATAGGGTTAAAAAACACCTATTTTGAAAAAATAGGACCTTAATTTCTTAGGACTGGCTCTGCTTTGAATATTTTACACATTCTTTTGTATGTCTGGACTAAGGAGATCAACCAATCTGTGTTAATAGGCCCAGCAGTTGGAAAACACTGATCTGAAGATGTCAAGGTGTAGTGTTCGCGAGAGTGCCGAACTCGCTGGGCTTCCGCTTTAGAGATCGACAGTCTTAATGATTATAAAGCTTTCTGTATATTACCCATTCACAATCTGAATGCAAGTTTAGTTTTTCATGCTGCTCAGTACACTGCAAAGTTTCTGGATTGAACACTGTATTTAAATGCACGATTGAATTGGAAACTGTGATGATTGACAGTGATAACCAATGGACGAGACAAAAATGGGACTTTTTTTTTTTTAAAGTACTTCATTCAAAAGTTTTTCGCTCTGGTACCAAAACTGGTACAGAGAACCACAAAATTTTACTGGTATTGGTAAATGTTGGTGAACCCTATAAGATTCATTATGAGAAATAAACTTTACTATTGCAACATTTGGCACAGCTGATTTCAGAGCCTCACTCGTATCAAATCAAAGATAATAACTACTAAAGGAACATTTAGTCACTGCTACAAGAAAAGTAAGTGTTAAAGGGATAGTTCACCAAAAAATGAAAATTACCCCATGATTTACTCATCCTCAAGCCATCCTAAGTGTATATGACATTCTTCTTTCAGACGAATACAATCGGAGAAATATAAAAAAAATGTCCTGGCTCTTCCAAGCTTTTATGATTTCTAATTTTCTAACATTACAGTAATGTAATTTATTACTGAATTTTCAGCATCATTCCTCCAGTCTTCAGTGTCACATGATCCTTCAGAAATCAGTCTAACATGCTGATTTGCTGCTCAAGAAACATTTCGGATTATTATCATGTTAAAAACAGTTGTGCTGCTTCATATTTTTGAGGAAACCGTGTTACTTATTTTATTTTTTTATTCTTTGATTAATACAAAGTAAATTCTTCAAATATCTCTTTAAAAAAAAAAAATCGTAGTGACTCCAAACTTTTAAACGGTAGTGTATATTTTTAAATTATATGTACATTAATTTATTTACCCATAGGGTTGGGAATCGAAAAATGTATTCCAATTCTGGAATCGGATACTCGTTATAAAATTAAGATTTCAGTTCCGCTTATCGATTCCTGTGTGCACATTTTAATGTGCTTTTAAACCATTCGAGCACAAGAAGACTGAACTAGAACTCAATTCAGAACTCGCGCACTGTTGTCTGTTCTGGGCACATCCAGCGCGCGCACAGAAAGCAGCTTCTCATACGGTCCGAAAATACTGAACTGAGTTTTCTTTCGAGTCTTCTTGCGCTTGAACAGACAAATACACAAAAAAATGATGTCAAAATATCTTGCAAAAGAAAACGCGTGTAAAAAGAAAACTATACAGTGTTTATTTACATTTGATTTACATTTCTGAAAAAGTATTTATTTGTGCTATCGATGCTAATTTGCTTATTTGTTCTTATTGTACGACTGACTGTATACTTGTCTTCAATAATGTTTGAATTGATATTAGTTAGTCTCGTTTGTAAGTTAGTTATTCTTTAGGCTGCTGATTTGCGTTCATGGTATTCAGCTGCAACAGAATGTTTTGCAAAAAGACACAGAATAAACAAGTTTGATATCTAAATGTTTGACTTTACCATATTGGAATCAAAACTGAAAATCGATAAGAATCAGAATCGATAAGCAGAATCTGAACTGCTAAATTTGCTAAGAGTTTTTTTTTGCTAATGTACACATTTTTTGTTTGTTTATTCAAACCCATCAATTCACCCACTATTGTTTTGGACCCAAAACTCAGAATTGTGTACATCCGTGTTTGTTTTGCTTACCTGTTCTCTTTGGAGCGGCAGATGTGCTGATTCGAGGAGTCATGTTTCCAGCTGAAGAGGACGATGACAATGAAGAATGTGAAGCTGGGTTTCGTCCATCTCTGATCTCAATGCTGAGGAAGGTCTTCATGTTGGACTCGGGTTCACCCCAGGTATCGTGGGTCCCTGAAGACGCTTCTCCCTCAGGAGTCTGCACTTCTTCTGAACCGTTACACGCACGCCTGACATTTTCAGTGCGACCCTGTGAGTCGCCCACTGTGGCGTGTGATTGGTTGGAGGAAAGCTTGGGCTGGGCTAGCATATTCTCAGTGGCATTCCTCCCTTTCTCCGGGATGGAGGAAGAGCAGGACAGCGTGTCCCGGGATCTCTCTGCAGACACTGTGTTTGTAGAATGAGAAGAACTGTGGCCACTTCTAGGTATATTCGTAACAGGTTCTGCGAACTTGCGCATCCGGTCACGAACAGAGTTTGCACGGATGAAGGGACCCGAGTATGAGGCTTTGTTTTTAAAATCTGGAAAGAAATTAAAAAAAAAAATTAGGTCCCATGTTATATTAAGATCCTTTAACAACTATGATACTCTAATACAATGCACTTATTGTGTGTACATACATGTTTTTACATTGTACTTTTGTATTTAGAAAATACCTGCAAGTAGTTCATTTCTGTTGACCGTTCCCTGACACCTTAACCAACCCATACCACCATGTCCCTAACCGTACCCGTATCCCACCTCAATAGCAGTGCAAGTGTTTTGCAATACAACATCAACATAATCAGTACACTAAACTAAGAATTCACTGTTTGGTCACACCTTAGATTAGTGTCCAATTCTCACTAAGGTAGCTGTTAAGTTTAGGTATTGAGTAGGATTAAGGGATGTAAAATATGGTCATGCAGAATCACATTTCTAAATGAAAGATTTTTAAAGTAAAAAAAAAAAGTAAAAAAAAAAAAAGTTTTTGTTAAGTTTTGACAGCAAGGGCTACAACATTTAAGTGGATAACAGATCTCAGATCATTTGGATTTGATGAGAAATGTTAATTATTAAATCGTTGACATTTGATTGTAGACTTTGGCATCTTGGGAAATATGATCTGACCTCCGTGAGAACTCTTTTGAAACTCTAGAGGAGTCACATGTTACAATACGTTGTTTTGCCCTGGTAGAAGCAAGGAAGTGAGAGAATAAAAGGGCTAGTTCAACCAAAAATTTTAATTCTGTCATCAATTACTCACCGTCCAGCATTGCAAAGCATAAGCCTTTCATATTTCTTCGAAACACAAATGAAGTTTTTTTTAATGTAACCAGCAAGATTTCTGTCCCTCCACTCAAAGTCCATGCAATTAAAACTTGACGTTTCAAAAAGAATGTATATGTATATACAAATAAAAAAATGTATGTGTATATATATATATATATATATATATATATATATATATATATATATATATATATATATATATATATATATATATATGAGCGGTTTAATTGAAGTCTTCAGAAGAGACATAATCGCTTAACATGATGAACAGATTTAATTTAGGCTTTTTGTCATATAAACACTGATTAACGCACTCAAATATGCCTAACTATCCTTGACGAAATTTTCATTTTAGGTTAACCATCCCTTTAATCAGAAGTCTTCACTTGCCATCCATTTAATTTCATTGTGCCAAGAAAAAACAATTGTGATTCTAAGGTTATTAATTCCATCTCTTTTGGGGTTTTTCATCCCTTCGGGTCATGCAGGATGTTTTGGTTTCTTCAGAAGGGGGGAGGAGACAGGAAAGTCTGATTAAAGCACTACACCGGACCGGGCCCCTAAGACTGTGAATGTGGTAATGGCCCTATTAGGTCATAAGGAAGAGTAAAGATCTTGGGATACGGCCCACTGACTGTGAGAGGATGACATCTCAATACTTTAAACAAAAGCAGAAGGACATCAACTTGCTGCTGGGCAACTATACTCCCAGGTATGCAATATATGCAAGTTGGATTTTAATAGAGAAAGTGTAAATATGAACTTATTTTAGGACACAGGCTAAATCTATTACTAGGTAACCTTCAGCTGTAGTGTATGTTCATGAGGGCATGCAGAACTGCTCACCTGTATCCTTGCCGTTAGAAAGAGAAGTCAAGAGATCGTCTCTACCTGACGTAACCTGAGGAAAATTCATTCAAAATCAACTTTTCGTAGCATTACATGAAACATGGCACAAAATATTTAAAAATTAAAAATAAATTAAGCAGTAAAAAAAGTTTTCAACATTGATTAAAAATCAGAAACGTATCAAGCAGCAAATCTCAAAAAGGATTATGTGATGCTGAAGACTGGAGTAATGATGCTGAAAATTCAGCTTTGTATCACAGGAATAAATTACAGTTTAGCCTACTATATGTTCAAAAAGAAAACAGTGATTTAAAATTGTAATAATTTTTCACAACATTACTGTTTTGCTGTATTTTTAATAAAAAAAATGCAGAGACTTCTTTCAAAAAAAATTTATAAAAAATTGTACCGACCCACATTTTTGAACAGTAGTGTATTTATACTATATTATAAGATTTGTAACAGTATGTTGTAGCACATTGCTACAGTATATGGCTGCTAAAGTGGTTATGAGCATATTACTCTGTAGAATCTATAATCTGGTCTCTAGATATGGCTCATATCAATGTAAGTATGAGAGATTTGTTTGCTTGTTTTATTATCAGCCAGGCCAGAATTGTAATAGCAACACACTCTTTAAAAAGAAACAGAATATGAGGTATTGTGAGCAATAGTAATAGTGATGGTTAATGAATGATTCTCTCTCAATCACATCTGAATGTGATGACACTGTTATGAGGAAGGTCTGAGCAATTGGTGGATGGATTACACTAATTAAAAAATGATTCTTCAAACTTAAGGTATAAATTAAACCGATTACTGGCGTTTGTTTTATAGGAAAACACTATTTCAGTTTTTCTACTTCAAAATTTCATGTTTAATCCAATGGGTTACTTGCCATTTATTTGTACTTTTTGTAAAAACGTAAAACGGTTAAACCAATTTTCGGTTAAACTTTATTTTAATGTGTCTGCGTTACAGTGTAATAATGAATCATTTAAAGTCCCCCTGTGGTGAAAATCAAGCTTTTAAATGTTGTTTATATGTCTATGTGGTGTTTTTAATATGCTTTAAGACAAACCATGTGTAAATTCATAAGTCGACAGCATTGCTGAGTATTTTCTCCTTAAAACTGCAGTGAACCAAAGACAGTCTCAAAAACACGCTTTGAAATCGCTGGTGTTTCTGACGTAACAAACTACCTTGTGACCAATCAGATCAACGCGTGATCGTCAACCAGTGGATCTCTGAGCTGAGTGAGTGAGTGGAGGCGGGGCTCATTTGCATATTCATAGAACTGCGTATACTAAATGAGGCAAGGGTGTCGAGTTACATTCAAGATATTTTAAGCTTTTTTTTTTTTTTTAAGGACTTTTTTTTTTAAATATGTCATTTGATTTTGGTGATCAAAGATGAGTTTTAAGGGATAAAATTATTGATAATTACTATTTTAAATTATTGATAGTTACTATAGCAACAACATATAACATGTGTAACAAGGACACGAAAATAAAATAAAGTGTTACCCAGAAGATAAAACAGAACAATCTCAAACAGAGACAAATAGTACCTCCTGGTGGAACAAACAGGGCAAGCGTTCCCATCAGACACCTTTCACTTCTACTCACCTTCTGTGCAGCGAGGTCTTCAGGTCTTTTACTGCTCATGTTCAGTGTGAATTCTTGTGAACTTGTTCTGCTCCGAAAGTGAGTCGTCTCCACACCATTGTCAAGTTTCTTCAGCTCTTGATCCATCTGAGGATCCTCTGAATTCAGGCCAGGCAAAGGTGCACTCGCTCTCACTTCTTCCCCATCGGGTCCTGAGCGTGATCTTTGGTTCCTTGGATGATCTTCAGCAGGAGACAGGGATTCGTGACTGCGATCCGAAGCGCTGGAATTCAGTCTCATTCTCTGATGAGAGCTGTGGCTGTCACTCGACTCTCCGGAGTCGCAGCGCTCCCGGTATGAAGGAATGACTTCTGATGAGGGCGAGCCATGTTCACATTGAATCCGTTGGGTCAGAGGGCAAGAGACTTTCTCTCTGACCAAAGGATCTAGAACTAAAACCATGTCGGGGTTCGAGCCTACAGCAGAAGAGACAGATGCACAACTTTAAGTACACTATTACAGGATCTTTCAGGTTAGAATAAGGTGTTTTCACAATTGAGTCTTCTTTAAAATACCAACCTCAGAGCAGTTTAAGTGGACTAAAAAGAGAAAGTCATGTGCGCTTTGTAAACCCTGGGTCGGTATTTCTGCCTATGTCAAGCGTGACCTTTCAACGTGATGCGTGAAGTCGTGGACGAACATTGCAGAGCTAGTGCAAGACGAGTATTTGTGGTTAAAGGGGTGGCATAATGCCCTTTTCACAAGATGTAAAATAAGTCTCTGATGTCCCCAGAGTGTGTATGTGAAGTTTTAGCACAAAATACCCAACAGATATTTTTATACTGCATGTTAAAATTGTCACTTTTTGAGGGTTAGCAAAAACACTGTTGAGTGTGTCCCTTTAAATGCAAATGAGCTGTTGCTCCTGGCACAGGAGGCGGAGCTTCAACAGCTTGCACTCACAGTCATGCACTGAAAATCTCAAAAACGTTTAGCCTTTTATGTTCAAACCGGAGTCAGACAATGATGGAGAGACTCAAGAAGAAGTGACAACATGTAGAAGCAACAGGACATTTCTGAATGGTTAGTTGATGAATTTATGTAGCTTATGTGTAGTTATCTTCTAGTCATTGATTAGCACATTCTGTCATGATAATCTATAAATCAAGTTCCCGGGGGCGGGGTTTATGTAAATTTTAGTGATGTCACTAACCCAGAAGCAATGTCTTGTAGTCCCTACCAGCCGTTTTTTGTAGTCCTTAAAAAGTTATTCTGTGTTAGTTTGTCTGTATGAGACTAGCAGTGAGCTAGATCAACATTAGAATAACATACAGATCATATTCTAACATTTCATCATGTTAAGCTATATAACATTGATTAGTTTTATGTACATTTGCTCACCTGTCCAATAAAGTACACACAAGAGCGGCGTCTCTGTCAAGTCGAAGTTAGTCGCGGACGCTAGCTCTCGGCATCTCGAAAACGCCACGCTGATATTGATCCTCGTTTTATTTCTCCTTTTGTCCCAAAGTCTGCTTGCCATGATCCATAATGTTTGAACGAAACAACAACAGCGTGAGCGTGCCGCTAGACGTAACGCAGTTGACGACGTCTGTCGCCATGGTTACTATAGCAGTACGAGCGGAAACCAGGGATAACGCGGATATTACGTCATTGACAGGCGACAAGTGGGACAGGGCGACACGGACGAGCCATTATTTAAAATTGGAATTTCTCTGAAAATAAAAATCTTTGGGAACTTTTGGGATATTGTAAGTACACAACTGCAGGAAACATATCACACTGTGCAAGTTATTATATATATATTTTTTTTTTTACAAAATTCTTACATATTGTAGCTTTAAACGCATCTTGTTAGTTTTTTTTAAATATACAGGAATGGAATCAGGAACGCAACGATCCGACTGCATTGTAGTCAAGGCATGGCTCAACCTTCACTGAAGACTCATGGGCATTACATGCATACTGAATGTATGAATACTGCACACCAGGGATGGAAATTAGCACCCGCCACCAGCCAAATGCGGGTGATTTTGTGTTGTGGCGGGTAAACTCGCTTCACCTACTGGCCACCGTGGTGGGTAAATAAAAATATACTGTTTCACACAGACGGCGGACACTTTTAGAGGACATAAGTGTACGCTGAAATAAAGTCTTTCACCTCAGAAAAACGGACTTTCTTGTCCTGTCACGTCAGCCGTTATCCTGTTCTCGTAGCGAACACTCTTCAATTGCACGCGCAAATGTGGCGGCGCGCGCTGTGTATCGCCTCACTGTATATAAAGTGCGAAATAAACTACGAGCATGCAACGCCGTTACGTTGTAAATTACACAAAATAAAAGTAATGCAGGTATGATTTTCATACTATTCACCAGGAGCAGTTTCCATGGTTCATTAACAGTTATTGTTAATATTGTGTATTCACCATGGTAACTGTCGTTTCCATATTAACCCCAAAATGCCACTTTATTTTTCTTTGTGTTATTTTTTATATTTTTAAATGAGTCTAGTGGCTCATACCAACATTGTATTAACA
The DNA here is from genome assembly GCA_021464565.1 of Rutilus rutilus. Taxonomy (NCBI): domain Eukaryota; kingdom Metazoa; phylum Chordata; class Actinopteri; order Cypriniformes; family Leuciscidae; genus Rutilus; species Rutilus rutilus. The sequence continues at coordinate 3,845,120 of JAJAQA010000007.1, read as the reverse complement.
AAAACTAGTTTGGAACTGCTATTTAATAGCTTTAGCATAGGCCTAATGTTTATTTATTAGTACTAGTCTTTACTATTAGTCATATTCTTACAATTTATGTTAAGTAAAGGGGGACAGTACTTGTGTGTGTGGAAATAGCCGGTTTCAATAGAACTACTTGTGACATGTCATATTTGGCTTTGACTTTGACTGAACATTTGCTCTCACTTTGCGCAAAAAATATTGGGATATATATCGTATTTCGATATTCAGCCTAAATAATCGGGATATGACTTTTGGTCCATATCGGCCAGCCCTAGTTTCATTGTTGGGACTAAAAACCTAAAACTGGAAGCCATAAAAGACCACGAATCATTCAAATGCCACATCCAGGTAAAAAAGAGAAATATATATAAGAGAGAAAGAGAAAATGTCAGTATTTCATTGAGACTTGAGATTAAATAAACTGCTTAAGTATTGTAGATCTTGTAGTATTAATTTTCACATGCAGTTACACATTGTCGGTTAAAAACAAGAAAGTGGCTGGTAAAAACATTGAGTGGCTGGTATATTTTGAAATCCACCAGCCACAGTGGCCGGTGGACAAAAAAGTTAATTTCCATCCCTGCTGCACACTGAATTTCTTTCAGGAGACTTTCAGGTTTACATTAGCATGTATGGTGAAATACTAGTTCACTCCCTCTATATTCTCCACATATAAAAGCAAATATATGCAGCCAGGCACAGACAAAACGAACAGAACCAAGCCAAAGGAATGTCAGATGGTTATTGTAATGAGCTGTGCATGCTGGGTGGAGATAGGACATTTCCGTTCACATTTCCTGAGTATATGCACACTCAGGGCAAAGGCTGTTTGGGGGAACAAGGACACAGAAATCCAGACAGAGAATACATGGTGTGCACAGGAAGTGACATTAGCGTCAAACCTTCAGTCGAGAGCCCAGTATCAGCTAAATATTTGTAAAATGTGCTCGTAGCAGCTCAAATTTGAAGATATAACTAAAATGGGCTACTTTATACAACCATAATGGCCTTAAATTATCCTATATTAAGTGATACAAGGTATTCCTCCTGGTTCTGGAAGCACTGGAAACTTAAATAAAAGTATGTAAATCTATGTTTGTATGATATTCTTTTCTTTCAGTTTTTTTTTCCTTTGTGATATTGACCAAAGGGTCTGGAATGAAGTATTAATAATAATAATAATAATATTATTATAACACCTGATTTTTTTCTTTCATTAAACCTGTGCAGCTGTTATCGAAAGTTTCCAAGTTTAACCCTAAAACTGGCAATGTGATCTGGGTGTAACATAGTTTTTGTCGTCTTTTTTGGGGTGTAAGAATGATTTTTTCATCAAATCCTTTTATCATTTATCACAGCCTGGTCTGTCTTGAGTATGCTGGTCACATGATTTGTTTAAAAAAATGTTGTGATTAATTAGTCAGCCTGACCTAAATCCAACATGGCTGCCAGTGGTGCAGGACATTCAGATTTTGAGATAAGTAAATATATATTAAACTTACTTTTCTTTTGAAAAAATAATACTAACACTGCTAACATTAATTATGAACATTGTCTTAAGGTGCTGAAAAAGAACATTTATAAAAATGTTGTTCATGTTATTTAGCACGTTTTGAAATATAAGTTACACCTGAGTCACATTGCCACTTTTGGGTATAAAAAAGGGATTAACTTTGTATTCATTTTTGCAACAATCTTTGTATTCTGAGTTTTTTTTTTTTTTTTACAAATTATAAAATGTACAGGTTAAACTGATACAGCCTGTCTGTCTTGAGTATGCTGGTCACATGATTTGCTTCAAGTTATCTGTGATCAATTAGTCAGCCTGACCTAAATCCAACATTTTTTACCATTTTACCAAATTTATTTTACCATTTTTATGGTAACGCAATGTCCGATTTCAAAACGGTTTTCACAGGCTGAATCTTGAGTTTGTAAGCTTTCCAATGATATATAATATGTCAACATTATATGAGTTGAAGTATAGGATATAATTGGTTTAAACATGCAATGGCAGTTACAGGTATAGATTTGGTCCTTCTTTTATACCCTAAACAGGCAATGTGATCTGGGACTCACAACTCATAACATCCAAAATACATAACATTTTTCAAAAATTCTTTTGGATATGATTTACTTAAGTCCAGATGATATAAAAAAATGACATGAAATTATTTGTTGCTTATTTTCTACTCTTGCCTGTTTAAGGGTTAAACCAGAGACACGAGACATTTTTATAGTGTGGTAAAAGCGACATGTCAAAATGCCGATCTGACTGATAGTACTTGAGAGATTCACATTCACCCGTCGGTCACACACTCCAGCTGTAATGAGAGAGAGCTAATGCTCTTTTAAGGTAACAGCGTTTCTGAGCAGATCCCTGTAATTTGTAGGAAAGCGGTCCTGCCGACATCCTGATACTTTTCACATCTGGTCAGGAAGTATCGCTCTGTTTCCACCATTCTCAGATCTCAGAAGGAGCAGAGCAACGTCTGTTGCTTTTAAGCTGCTTAGTCTACAGTACGTCTTGTGTTATTTTCATCGCTTACAGAGTCAGGATATACTCCTTAAAAGGCCTTTTCAAAGAATGTTTTCTTATTTTAAAGATTTATGATCGTCATGAACGTTAAATGGTACATTTGCTATTCAAAAACAAATGAAATACGAAGTGCAAAAGTGATAGCTTGCAACTTCAACTATATATAGCATAAGAACAATCAGAAACTCCCTTAAATGACCCTCTCCACTAAATTAAGAGTAAGTGAATATAAATGACACATCTTAGACGTTTAACTGTGAGGTCTTTAGAATCTGGTCCAGTCAAGTGCTTAATTTGATCACCATCTTGTCTGCTTTGTTTACCACAAGTGATGTGGCAGGCAATGAAGTTAAGAGATCCAAACCCCAGACGCATTCTTCAGCTTCAGCACACAGAACGGCTCTCCACACTCTCAGACAAATGCTAGGCTATAAAATAGCGCATGTCAAACCCAACAAAGTCCCTCAATCATCTCTTTGGATAAACCGATGTGTTTCAGCTGGTATGGAAAACAGGTATTACATACGCACTGCATCTTTTGTTGAAAGAATAGCTCACCTAAAAATTAAACGAACTCCAAAAATGACAACAACAAAAAAGTACTAGTTCATCCGACACTATATTTGTAGAAGTATTAGATTAACTATATGTATATTAAGTCTTTCATCACGTTTTCATGTAAATTGTGTATACTCAACACCAAATAGGATTTGTATGGTAGCCCATTTCTGCCACACAAGATTTTTATGAAAGAAAATGATGAAATATTAAGTCGACATTTTTTATCTAAGTGTGATTAACAGTAGTATCTAATTTTTTATCTCAATTATGACGTCAATCATGATTGTCATAATTTTGACTGACTTTACACTTTTGTTTTATCTCATAATTATGGCTAAATGTGTCACAATTTTGACTTTTTCATCTTTGTCATAATTATTACTCAATTTCAACTTCTCAATTATGATTAGTGTCTTAATTTTGACTAAAAATCTCATTGACATTTTATCTCATTTTCAAATTTTCATCATTATGATTTAGTTTATCACAATTTTGACTTTTTTCTTATAATGACTTAGTACGTCATAATTTAGACTTTTTATTACATAATTTAGATTTTTTTTATAATTATGATTATCTCATAAACATCTCCTTTACCCAGGAATAAATAATTGCCAGAAAGAAATATGTGACTTATTCCTTTAACATTTAATATTAAGAAGATTATCCCAATTTAACCTACTTTTAGTTAAAAGCCTGAAATACCACAGTATTACCATCTGACACCATCACTATCCCACCGCACGGCACTATCTTCTAAGGGAAATGGCCAGACAAGAAATAATTTTTGGATAAAGCAGCAAAAACATGCAAACAAAGACAGTCTCCCTTTATCTGATCTCTAAATGTCTTCAACTCAAAATGTGTCCTCTGACCCAAATCTTCAAAACACTTGCAAGACAAAAGCCCGTCTCCTCCCCCAGTCTCTTCCCTGTCCTGTCCAAACCCCAAACTTCCTTTGTCTCCATCTGAACAACAAACAGTGGCTTCCCAAAATGTCTAATTCCTGCACTCATTAAGGCCGTCTTTGCTTGGCCCTGCTCTCACCCTGGCCAAAATTACTGGGTTGAGCAGCTGAGTAAGGACCACTAACACCACAAATGTCAGGGTCACAGGAAAGGAGTTTTACTTCAACAGACTGTGTGTCTAAATATAGGGTTGACCTGGTGGGGGGGGGGGGGGGGGGGGGGGGGGGGGGGGGGGGGGATGAAAGTATGTTTGGCAGACATAAATGAGCTTTACATCTCTACGGGCGCTGAACAGCCGTAGTCCACCTTGGTGTGGAGCGTTTCTATACTCTTTTGTCAGATTGTGTTAAAGTGAATGTTTTGTGTGATTTAACTTGCCTTCTCTGTGGTTCTCAATTCTCTCTGATTGGCTGATAAGCTCTTCTGCCTTGATGTTATCCTGCCCGCCCTGCAAAATATAAACAAACAGATTCATTTTCTTCTGAAGCCCTATTCAATGACAAAATCATACAGACTCAGAGAGCAAGATAAATGTGGCCAACACACAAAATTGCAGGTCAATAGAAATTCAACCATCAGAACCGATTTGGGATTGATTTGGGCTCTACCAAGCAAGACAGAACAACTAATTGGTTAGAGCTGCACAATTCTGGATATAGATATAGATATATATTGGTTTGTTTATTTATATTGGTTTTGTCAGCTATACAAAACAGTATATTAAAAAAAAATATGTAATTAATTTAAATTAATTGATTTTTAAAAACTGAATGAATTATTCACACTCCGAAAAAAAGGTACAAAAGCTGTCACTGGGATGGCAACCCCTTTAAAAAAGTTCTCATATGTACCATTTAGGTACTAATTTGTACACTTTTGGTACCAATATGTACCTTTAAGGTACTGATATGCACTCTTTGAGTATAAAGGTGTAGCTTTTGAAAGGGTTCTGCACTAGTGACAGCTTTTGTACCTTTTTTTCCTGAAAGTGTTCAATGACTCGCTCATAAAGACTTCACTTGATTCATTACTGGATGACTCAGCGTTTTTGAACGAATCTCTTGAATGAATGATTCAATGACTCGCTCTCAGTCTCCACTTTGCTTAAGTACAATAATATTGCGGTTACAAGCCGTGTACAGTTTAAACTACCTAAATTACTCCACTAACAGGGGCTACTCTCTTCTGAACTCTTCCCTCACTTCATTAAAGCTCCAGAAAGGGTTGCCAGATATCATTAAAAAAAGCAAAACATGCCTCAATATAATTAACAGACTTGGCAAAACTGTACCAGGGGAACATAATAAACTAGTATTACTAATATCCTAAAACATTTAAATGGCAGGATGTGTCATTTATTATTAATACAATAGTTCAATATAAAATATTTAGATAGCCTATTATAAATTGATTTAAGTAATACAATAACATGACACTGAAAAAAATATGAATTATACAAAACTTTATTTAGAGTTTAATTACTAATATCAATCAATTGGGGGCACAGGTTTTTCCTCGTATATGAGGAGGACAATACATTAATTTAAATTCAAATCAAAAATTCTAAAACCAAATCTATGCATCAAAACGAAATCTGATTCAAAATTGAGAATTGATTTTTTTAACCGAATCGTGAGATTCCAAAAGCAGATAATTTCAATTTTAAGCAGCTGATGCTCGTTCAAGTGCAATATATATATATAAGAATATAAATAAATACAAATAACTCCCTCAAACACGTGAACCAGACTGAACCTTTAAGTCTTTGAGTTTGTCTGCAAGTTGTAAAGAAGGCTGAAGGGACTAAGATGTTTATTGTTAGCTTAACGCTGTGGACTTTAAGTCTTTCTGGCTTAACGGTGATTGTAACAGGATTAACAGTTATATGGTACAATAAAGAGCAAACCGCAGTTAATCAGCAGCCCAACACAAACAGAAATAATCAGGCCTTACATGAGGTCATGTGTCTGAGTGCGTCTTTGTTTTAGCCCAGCTGAAGTCTTGAGGGAACCATTTAAACCTAACATATGTAAATTACCATTTTGTCCCAGAGTAAAGCTGCGAGATTTTACTTGCAAACAAACAGCAAAGCATCATTTTTCTGTCGGTAGAAAACAGATATAAGACACTGCTTAGCCAGCAGTCGTATCCATCTTTCCACACTATAATTACAAGATGCTTGCCATGAAAACACATGAGAAATGGCTTTTTCTGAAGTTCAGATAAAGGTTGCCGTTAAAGAGACATTTCACCCCAAAATAAAGATTCTGTGAACTGAAGCGGTCTTAACTTTTAGCCTGTTCCTTACACACTTACACACTCACACTTTGGTTATAGTGCCCGAGTTGCATGAGCAACCTTTATTGTACTTTTTTGTCCTTTAGGAGCTTGAAAGCCCCAGTGATAAGCTTTTTCCATGATAAAAGTAAATGGGGACTGGGGCTTTCAAGCTCCTAAAGGACAAAAAAGTACAATAAAGGTTGCTCATGCAACTCTCCCTTCACAGACGAAAGTCAGTCATGTTGTATGTTGTAAGTCACACAAGGGTGAGAAAACTTACGAGTGATTTTTATTTTTGAGTGAACACTGATTTCAAGCCTCTATGCATGTGTATGTGGTCGCTCCTTCGTGACAGGTTTAATTTTTCCTCTCACGATAAGTCATTCCAAAAATCGAGACGTATGTGTGTTATCCAATCATTAATGGTGAGGAACGACCCTTATTATACTTGTGAGCGGCACATATGAGGTGTTTCTGGGTGTTTCTCCCTCATTTCTGCTTCGAGGTCTTGATTGTGGCATTTATTTGAGGTTTAGAATCCATTATTCCTGTAATTCTTCTGTCTTTTATGAATTTAATAAAGAACTCTGTCTCGTATTCTGTCCAAACACACCGCGTCGTCTACGTCAGGTGACCTGTAAATGCGCAAAAACTGTTTCCATTGCAGTTTTGCGAAATATTTCTTTTTCGAATTGCCTGAAAAACCTCCTCACGCGAGCGTAAAAACGCTTTTGCGATAAATAGGAGTTTTTGCGAAATTTACGTGTTTCCATTGGGCGTATATTCAATTCGCAATTTCAATTTGCAGGGAAATGGAGACGCGGCTTGAGACTCTCACGAGATCTCTGCTTCTCTCTTCTTGCATGAAAAACATTTCTCCTCAAATGCCACATAAAGCTTTACATCTTCTAAATTGCCCAATTTTGAGGTAGCTGAGCGCACAAAGCTCATAAGATCTAGTGTGTGTGAAGCATTTTCCATGAGCGTCTGGATAAGTCTGGTGAACCACACACACCCTTAACTCATGATGAGTGAAATACAGTAGCAGGGCCCGTCATTTTGGCTCCAAAACACACACACACACACACACACACACACACACACACACACACACACACACGGTAAAATGATGAGATGAAGAGATCATACACCACATTCACTGAATATCCAACAAAGACTGGGAGCTTGACTGCCCATCTACAGGTCCGTTTCCCTTTGTCTCGCTCAAACAATTCGAGGGAAATTTCATTGTGCATTTTTAGATTTATTTAAATACTTTAGCTTCCTATGTTTATAATACATATACATATAATAGACACTACAGTTCGAATGTTTGAGGTCAATCTTTTCTTTCTTTTTTTTTTGCAAGGATTAATTAAGTTGATCAAAAGTGACAGTAAATTATTTCTATTTTAAATTAATGCTGTTCTTTTAAACTTTCTATTCATCCAAGAATACTGAAAAAAAAAAAAATGATCATGGTTTCCACAAACATATTAAGCCGCACATCTATTTTCAACATTGATTATAATCATAAATGTTTCTTGAGCATCAAATCATCATATTAGACTGATTTCTGAAGGATCATGTGACACTGAAGACTGGAGTAATGATGCTGAAAAGGCAGCTTTCATCACAGGAATAAATTACATTTTACAATATATTCCCATAAAAAACTGCTGTTTTCAACTGTAAAAATATTTTACTATTTTACTGTGTTTTTGATCAAATAAATGATCCCTTGATTAGCAGAAATCTTACCAACCCCACATGTGCCACCCACACACACACACACACATTTAAAAAATATATATATATTATATAAATATATACATACTTAAAATGTAGTTCATAATTAAAAGGTTATGAATACTTTGAATTCATTCAAATGTATGCCATTTAATCCATATTAATAAAACAATGAAGTGGAAACTTATGGCAACAGCACAATATTTACAGTAACACATGATAAAACCCTTCATGAAAGAGCCATTTACCTTCTTCTGGAGTTCCTGTATGAAGCTCTCAGTCCACACGTGTGTACGGCACATAAAACGCAGCACTCAGTCACTGAGCTCCGGCTACCGTACACACACACACACACACACACATAATCACACTGGCCACTCCCCCTTCTTCCTGACCACTCCCACTATCTTCCTCTCCACATCCCACCCATCCTGGTTAACTCACGTCTCTTGCCTCTCATTATATTGCAGGTCAAAAGATAAACCACAGCCATGGACCCTCAGATTCAAACTTTGCACCTTCATGTGTCATAAAAATAAATCTAGAACTGTCAAAATAATAATTTGTATTTCAGGGAATCTATTTTTTATTACAACAACTTCATATTCAGAGCTTTATAAACAGTCTCTAGATCTAATAATAATTTAAAAGTTCATATACTGTATGAATATGCTCATATATGTTCATATACATATACTTCATATGCTATAATATGAAAACTCCAGAGTCAAAATCAGCGTCACACTTCCAACACTGGAGTCCCATGATTTCCAAAGCCAATGTTTGTACACAGGAAAAGATGTCAAACTGAGATATAACAAAACGAAGCAAACAAAACATGAAAGCACAAACGCACAGACCTCATGTCACAGAAGGAAAACATGAGGGAATCACTCAGACAACACACAGGAAAAACATTCATACTCGGGAACAAAAGGAAAACATTGTATACAAAGCAGATGTAAATGTCAAGACTGAACAAGAGGCCATTCTTCTATTCAGGACGGTTTTTGAACACATTTTATCTGTCATTTGTGGCACTGTATTGCCACTGTTAAATATGAAAGATAAGGCCAATAAAAGTAATTAAATCTGTTTTTTACTGTTATCTTTATTCTCTTTCAAGTATGAAAATACTAAAAATATTAAATCAAAGCTAGCTTTATTATATTATGTTATGTTAAAACACTATTTCCTCACTTAAAGCTATTGTTTATCTACAGAAGAACTAAGAATTCACGTCGCATCTTTTGCGTTCTCAAGTTTGTTATTTTAAATGTAGACGGTCTTGCTTTGTGACGCGCTCGTTTAAAAGAAATCTCAACTTCGCAAGTGCACAGCAGGTCATGTGACAATAACCAACCAATCAGCTTCACCCTTTCCACAACAACATTAAAAGCTCAGCGTAGATGGAGGAACGGCTGAACAGGGTGATATTTGTTTCTCTTCTCTCCATAAATAAATCTAGATCTAAATCTTCCTCGTAATGAACACACGTCATGTGATCGGCCCTCTCTAGGATACAGTGCATGGACTGCTTTCTATGATGATTCTGATTGCTTTATTTCCCCCACTTTCATTATAATAAAAAGGAGCAGCGTGAACACAAGGAGAGTCAAACAGGTTTTAGGGCTGCACGATTAATTGAATAAATAATCAAGACTGTGATTGCTGCTGTGATTCATGTGATGATTACAGTAATGACAACCGGTCCCAATTAGCTCGTTTGACTCATTGTGATGCACAGACGAGAGTTTTATGTTTCACTTCAGTTTATAGTGACACGCAGAGAAACATCTGACAATATCTGCATGTACACTAACATTTTTATTTTATTTTTGCCTCATTCATTCATTCATTCATAAAGCTGGATATCTCCATCCAGTCTGAAAAGTGTTTTCGCCTGTAAAGTATATTCCGGCTCAGTATATTTTGTAACGTCCTAAAACAAATGGTAATGCCATGTTGGTAGATTAGCACCTGTAGAATTTCCTTTTGTTGAAAGCCCAGATAAAAGTAAAAAGCTACTAATTTGTGCAGATCCATGTCCGAGGCAGTTCGAATTCACGAACGCATTTCTTTACACAGACAGACACACACACACACACACACACACACACACACACACACACACGAGTAATGAATTGGAAACACTCGCTCTGCGCCAGTGGATGCGCACCGTTATGAATGCCTGTGCGGCAATGTGAAACAACGGCAAGCACACACGCAACTTCTATGGAAGACTTTATTCTCGAAATGTGTCGACTTTGATCTCGAAATGTGTCGACTTTGATCTCGAAATGTGTCGACTTTGATCTCGAAATGTGTCGACTTTGATCTCGAAATGTGTCGACTTTGATCTCGAAATGTGTCGACTTTGATCTCGAAATGTGTCGACTTTGATCTCGAAATGTGTCGACTTTGATCTCGAAATGTGTCGACTTTGATCTCGAAATGTGTCGACTTTGATCTCGAAATGTGTCGACTTTGATCTCGAAATGTGTCGACTTTGATCTCGAAATGTGTCGACTTTGATCTCGAAATGTTTCAACTTTGATCTCGAAATGTGTCGACTTTGATCTCGAAATGTGTCGACTTTGATCTCGAAATGTGTCGACTTTGATCTCGAAATGTGTCGACTTTGATCTCGAAATGTGTCGACTTTGATCTCAAAATGTGTTGACTTTGATCTCGAAATATGTCGACTTTGATCTTGAAATGTTTCAACTTTGATCTCGAAATGTGTCGACTTTGATCTTGAAATGTTTCAACTTTGATCTCGAAATGTGTCGACTTTGATCTCGAAATGTGTCGACTTTGATCTCGAAATGTGTCGACTTTGATTTCGAAATGTGTCGACTTTGATCTCTAAATATGTCGACTTTGATCTTGAAATGTTTCAACTTTGATCTCGAAATGTGTCGACTTTGATCTCGAAATGTGTTGACTTTGATCTCGAAATGTGTTGCCTTTGATCTCGAAATGTGTCGACTTTGATCTTGAAATGTTTCAACTTTGATCTCGAAATGTGTCGACTTTGATCTCGAAATGTTTCAACTTTGATCTCGAAATGTGTCGACTTTGATCTCGTAATTTTAGCTATATATATTTTTTACGGATGTTTTATAAAAATAAAAATAAATCGCTGTGGTTCAGGGCTTCCGTAGGTTTTAGGGCTGCACAATTAATTGAATAAGTAATCAAGACTGTGATTGCTACTGCTGTGATTCATGTGATGATTACAGCTTAAGTAATGACAACCGGTCCCACTTAGCTAGTTTGACTCATTGTGATGCACAGATGCGCGTTTTATTTTTCACTTCAGTTTATAGTGACACGCAGAGAAACATCTGACAATATCTGCATCTACACTAACATTTTTATTTTTAAGTGTCTTCTGTTTTCATGTAAAAACTGTAAGAACTGAGAGAACAACAGATGCAAAAATAACAGGGCCTTATACAAGAACACTGGATTAAAGGGTAATTTTGATCTGAGTAAAAAGAATCTTGTGAACGGCATATTATTTGCCATTGAACTGAGCATCAGCTGAAAGAAGATGGGTGGGAAGTTTTGCATTAAATTTCAAATGTTGATGGCAAACTCATTGTTACATATCCTGTGACATGACAATAACCTGTGCCATATTACCATAGCAGGCTTTTTTCCTCATTGAAAAGCTGCTTATGAAGATATGATACCCTATAAGTGAAGATATGATCACACTGGATCTCCTTATACAGATGTGTCTTTCTTTCCCATTGCTAAAACACGTCACATTTGGTTACTTGTTATTTTCAGTCAGCGTACAAGGCATTCAGTTGGATATGGGTAATATTACAGACAAGTATGAACTGATACACAGGTAAGCGTGCTGATGTTTACTCAAAAGTCTCGCTGAGATAATGCCTGAGAAAGAGCAATGGAAAGAGGAGTAACTTGAGGATAGAGAAATGAAATAAATATGAGGAGTGGAGAGGGACAAGGGCAGATTAAGGTGAAGGAAGCAGCACATTTTTAACATTCTCCACATTTCAGTCGGTGGAGAGATCTGTGTTGTTAACACATTAAAGTCATTGAAGGACAAAGGTATGTGTGTGTGTGTGTGTGTGTGTGTGTGTGTGTGTGTGTGTGTGTGTGTCATAGGAAGTTGGAATGAAAAGAAAGTGAAAGCAAAAAAAAAAGACAGGATAGAAGGTTGTTTACATATTCAGTACACCTATTTGCATATTCAAAAAAAATGATGTTTTGTAATAATGTAATTATCGTTTTTTTGAATGTTGATTATTTTCCCCATATTCTCCATTGTTGCAGCTCCTCTCTTCCCAGTCTGTCAGTAACGCTCTGTTTAGTTCCTGTCTCTATGAAGCCCCTCCTTCTGAAAAGCACACTGTGCTCTGATTGGTCGGCTGGAGCAGTGTGTTGTGATTGGTCGAGGGCTTCGAGTGTGTTTGGGAAATGTCCAGCCCTTTACCATAACCGCCAGTTTCAACACACTACTAACTAACTCAACCAGGCCCCGCCCCTTTATTCTGCATATTAATTATTTAAATGAGGAATATTGTGACGTGTTCGTTCCCGGAAGAAACTCAAGACTACAATGAATGTTTCAGGGATTTCAGAAACAGCAACACTACACACTAAAGCAAGTTAAACATGGAAAAAAGCATAACAGGTCCTCTTTAAACAAACTTATAATAAAGGTGCATTTATCTGAGCTTGAGATGTCAATAAAGAAGTGCACAGTGATATGCAATTACATTCATTAAAAACATTTCAATATATGTACTTGGATTTTTGTGATTACATGTGTAAATTATTAAATAAATAATAAAAAATAATAATAAAAAAAATATTAAATGTATTATTATTATAATATATATATATATAATTTTTTTTTTTATATATAATTATTATTATTATTATTATTATAATAATAATAATAATAAAAAAAAAAAAAAAAAAAAAAAAAAAAAAAAAATATAATAATAATAATAATAATAATAATAATAATAATAATAATAATAATAATAATAATAATAATATATATATATATATATATATATATATATATATATATATATATATATATATATATATATATATATATAAATAATATATATAAATATATTTTGTGTGTATATATATATATATATATACTAGGGGTGGCACGGTTCACAAAACCCACGGTTCGGTTCGTATCACGGTTTTAGGGTCACGGTTTTCGGTTCTGTACGGTTCATGTTGTTGTTTTTTCTTTTAATCTTTAACACTCCAAAAATTTACTTCAGCATATGATATATAGCTGAATTATCTAATTATTTATTTATTTATTTCATAAATGGGGTGTGTTTGCAAAACGCAGCTTCTCATTTCCCATTCTGAAGTAATATGAGTGAGCAGTCACCCTGAGGAAACTTTCAGTGGCCCTGGAGGTCCATCATCTGTAGAGCTACGTGGGCTGTGTTGGACCGTTATTTGTCAATTTATCCTCGTGTCTCGTCATCATAGGCGGGACATGTCCCCACCATTTTTTGCCAGGGTTGATATTATCTTGCAGCACGGGTGTACCAATACAAATAAATAAAACATTTCCAGTTAACTAGCAAAGTATTTGTTTCATTCGTTTGTTAAATAAGAAGCAATTTAGCGCTGAAATGTGTTTTTTTAATCAAGTGATCAAAGTGCTCGTTGCAGTTGCGATCAGTGGTGCTGATACAGTGTTCTCGTGGCTCGCGCACACACCGCAGCGGCCGCACATTCATCACTCGGACGCGCGCTTCAATCCATTGAGGAGACTCAAGGCTACTCGTTCCGATTAAATAATAAAACAAAATTCATACAAATCGGTCCCTGCTTGATATACAACCGCTGATAAACATAATCGGTTTTGATAAAGAAAAAAATATATACGAGCGCAGATTAGAACTCAGAACCTTTGATACGCTTGGCAAGTTCTGCCACTGGACCATTAGGCTACGTGGAACAGTCGATCTATGTAGCCTATTTATTCACATGAAAAAAACAACATATAGTGGAGTAGATCTCATTAAATGTCTAGGTAAACTCAGTGTACTATATAAATCGATTGCTGGACATTGTAATGTAATTCTACATATGTCTGATTTATGATTTAGCATTGTATTAGCACGGGCACGAGGCTACATTGCGCATGCGTCGAACCGTGGAAACCGCGCGACGCACACGCGCACCGAACCGAGACAAGCGAACCGAACGGTTCGGATGTTTTTTCATGTACCGTGCCACCCCTAATATATACACACAAAAAAATCCTAACCCTGACCCTATTTCCCACTATAATTGAATTCATGAACTTTTGAAACGGCCAAAACAATCCCCAGTTGAGCGTCTACAGATTGATCTCTCCTCATTCCACATTAAGCCACAAACTTCAGCCTAGTTATCCCTGAGATTTACTGCTCCTGATATTCACCACGCCACATTTACTCACCTGTAGGTCAAAGCTGCTTTGAGGATTTTGTCGTCGCTCTGTTCTTTGGCCAGCGGTCTGAACCTTCTCTAATGCTCCTATGAGAATGAGAACGGGGGAATGTAAACACACACACAGACACACGTATAGAGATATTTTTCCAGCCCTTTAAGATGCAATCTCACCTCGTATCTCTTCATCTCTCAGCCGGCGAATGGCTGCCCGGATGAGTTTTCTCTCTTCATATACACTGGTGCTTTGTAACTTGAAAGAAAGAAAGAAAGAAAAATAGAGGGCAAGACACAAAAACGGTAGTTAGGTTGACGTGACTGATATTTAGACCCACACAGAATGTGCACCCACAGAATTCCACAGACAGAAAATCTTGGTATATTTCCACAGAATTCAAACAATTCAATGCAACTGGTCTCATACAGATTGGATGAAGATGAAGTGTAGTACTCTCAGCTGTTTAACACATTTACCAAATTTAAATAATTTCTGCATTTTTGTTACCGCAAAGAACAGGGCAGAAAAACGTACAAGAAATACTGGCATTAATGTTGTAATAAGACTAATAAACTACTGCAGTTTTAATAAGGGCTGCCCCCTAATAGTCGACTAGAAGAGGTTTGGTCGATCAACATTTTATTAAAGCAACACCAAAGCACTTTTCCTCTTCAGTCCCCCTACAGGTTGGAAGTGGAATTGTCCATTACCGCTGTCGTAAATAATTTAGCCTACCGCGGGCTACTGTCGCACGCACGCTATTTGTTTATCCAGCACCGGCTTTGGAAATAACGATGTCCACAGACAAGGTAGAGTATGTTGCATGATTTTATGAAAGTATGATGTATTGCGACATCAGAAACAAAGAAAAACAAAATAATGACATTATAACGCTTGCCGTAAATTAAGTCGTTAAATTTGTAGTTTCTTATGTCTCATTAGAACTACAGATCCGCTACCCGATCTGGCAAACTTGCATAGTGCGGTTATAGCCGATAGAGGGCCGCAAAGCGAATGCAGAAGTGCCGTTCACCCTGTTACGACTTGATGAACCACTGAAACGATTTTGGAAACATTATTTTAAGGTACAAAATAATCGTTGGTGTTGCTTTAATCGCAGAAAAAAATGTCTACTTTTATAAATAAACCAATTCAATTGGAAAATAAATATTCTCAGATTATGTAATCCGTATGAAACGTGCATATAGGCAGCTAGGTGCATCCACTAGCTACTGCGGAGATGACGAGTCAGCATCGTGACAATCTCTGCAGCCAAGAACACAGAAAACATTATCAACAAATTATTCAAATGTTTAGACCGTCTCCTCCTGTTTTTTCACGACACACTCATAATCATTAGGTTTGCCGGTGCACTGTGCCAAACTTTATGCATGCATTTGAGCGCTGATTAGGCCTATATGCTCATTATTATGATTTATGTCTTATTAATAAAAACGTGCGATTAGTCGACTAATCGCTTAAATGAACGACTACTAGTCGACTAGAAAAATCTTTAGTCGAGGGCAGCCCAAGTTTTAATACACAGGCGAATCGTTGTTATTTATGAATGAGATCAAGTGGGTGTTTGAATAGAAAGATCACAATCTTTTAACGATTAATCGTGCAGCTCTAATAGAGACCGGACCTCTAGGAACTTTAATCGAACACCCCAGGTATATACCATCTTGCAGGCCAGCATCTAATTGGGGCATTACTGAAAGTAAGAGTACATTTACATTTCACTGAAAACACCCCATCATACAGAGAACTGTATGCAATTTGCATGTGTTATTTGACAGCGTTCACAGATTCACAGAATTTATACTTTAGTCAATTTCCATTAATTGCTTTAATCAGGAACAATATACCTTTTATACATAGAACAATAAAAGTTTAACCTAAACCAATGGGACTTCATTTGGATTGGGCTCATTGCAGCCTTTTGTTTTACACCAACAAAGAACTTAAAAGTTTTAAACTTAAACTTAAAACAGCATTCCATCCAGGGCAAATACACTTATCAACCATCTCCAGAAACGCCCCTAATGTTGACAGGAACAACACAAGAGAATCATCAACAAACACTTTATCTCTTTACACATGTCCTTACCAGTCTGGTAAGTTCTTCAATGTCATGTATAGCCTGAATCTTCCCCGATAGCATGTCTAAAGAAGCTGTCAAATCAGGACTGCAAATACAAGCAAACAAGTTCAGATTCAAAATGTAATTCGCAAAACTTTTCATTGGATTTTATACAACATATTTTTGCATTTCAGATTATATTAATAAGATCTCTTCATACCAGCACTGGTTTTCTTTGTCCTCATGTCTGTGCTGATGGGCACGTCTGAAGCGCTTACTGGTTAGCGCTGCCTCCATTTCTTCAATCTCACAGCGCCGCAGCTCCCGAATCGCTGTCCGGATCAGACGCCGCTCGTCTATATCGATAGTTTTATCGAGCTGGGGAAACAGAGAGCAAGCAAGCTTAAAGTATGTAAAATATTATTTTGGGGTCAGTGGGGTAAAGCTGTGCCACTTTTTACTTACATTATCCTCTAAACACAGGGATCCGAGATAAAAACAATTATATTTAAAGATATGCATGCTACAATTTGAATGTTCAAATATATATTGAATACAATTTGAACACTCCTTGAAATAGATTTCATTAATTTGAAGACATTTGGAGTAATAATATTAACATAAATGAGCTACGTGTACAAAAAAAAAAAAAAATTTAATGCATTCTTCTATTTTGGTCTTATTTTTGCAGCACATTACTGACATTTTCTTATATCCATTCATATTCAAGCCTGAAAAGGATTAAATAAGAAGAATATTTCAAAAAATAAAATAATTGTAATTATAAAATTGTATTATTCTTTTAATAAATAAATAAATCAATAAAAAATTATATATATATATTATTTTTAAAATTAATTACTAAATAGTTTTATGGTAATTAGCGAACATGCATGATGTATATTTTTAGATAAATTTGTTTTGACAATTTATTTTACTTGCCTTGTATAAATACTTTGCAAAAATGATTAAAAGTATCACACATTTGTAGTTTTGTCCTCTCTAAATACCTAGAATACCAAAATCGACAGCTGGCGGTAGATCACTTTCCTATTTAGCACCAAAACTTTGTCCGGGAAGCAGACACATGAATCTGTCAGTTCAAATCTAGACTAAAAACACATCTCTTTGACCTAGCATACACGTAACACATTATAGACCTCTATAATTCAATGTTAGGCTGCATAGATTAGGTCAGCCGGAACCGGGAACACTTCCACGGGAACAAATCAATCAAACAAAACTAACTTTAGCTGGACAACAACTTTATCCTAGAGCTGCTGTAAAGCCAAAACAATCTCTGCTACTGTAATTTCCTATTATCACAGTAAAGCTGCTTTGAAACAATCTATATTGTTAAAAGCGCTATATAAATGAAGGTGACTTGACTAATTGAGAACATGACCTGGAATGTCCAGATAAAGACCCAAAAGCAGGTCATCTGTACAGCAGGTGAATAATAAGGGCTCTGTATTCACTCTTGAGCAGCACCATCCAATCAGTATAATCTGTGAATGCTCTACAACAGAGGCATATTTGCAGAAAATCTGCTGTTCTCAAATTATTCCAGTGCCAGTTGGTAGTTTTCTTCAGTATGTTTAGATTCGGCACATGTAAAATAGCTTGTCATGTGCTAGATAATCTTTACCCATATTAAAGGGATACTCCACTTTTTTGGAAATAGGCTCATTTTACAACTTTTTTACAACCTGAAAATAGGCTAACTTCCGTCAACATAACCAACGTGACAACCTGCTTGCCGGCTGAAACTACACAAACTTAGTCCCGGTCACGTTGGAAGTTACCGAGCTGGGGACTATTTTCAGGTGCTGCGTCATATCATTACGCCTGCTGCACTCATGGTACGGCAGCAGTTTCTTGATTATTACGCAGGAATGAGAGTATAGTTCCTAGCCATATCAGCCTAGAAAATCGCAACTTTTCATTTTCCGTCGGTCTTAGTACACGATGTAACTACAGAAGAGTCAAGTTTTAAATAGGAAAAATATTTGAAACTCTTTGGTCATTTTTTTGAGAGAGATGCTAATGGTCTTGTCCGATTCAATGATCTATGCTAAGCTATGCTAAAAGTGGTAACTCTGGGGGAGTTGTAAAATGAGCCTATTTCCAAAAAAAGTGGAGTATCCCTTTAAGGATGTCACAGGGAGGACATTTTCACACTGGTATTACCGCTAACATTGAGCTGGGCATCTTTTCACTTCGCTTTTAAGTTCGGTTCGGTAAGGATGCATGTACCATTGCAGCCACTTTGAAGTATTAACAATTTTAAGATTATAAGATTGATTGATCGTTAATTTGAATGAAAATCGATTATTAATATTCCTGTAAATTGATATCCCTTGCTGTCTGAGTGCAGCCCGATCTCATCCCAAGGCGTCATATACTGACGCTTTTGACATTTCGTCTACATCCAACGCACTGGCACCCTTTAGCGTCAATATGAGACGCAGATAGATATGGGCCAGAAGGCGCCTCCTTGGCGCATGGTAAGGGTATGGTACCCCTTTTCCACCAAGGCAGAGCTGGTGCTGGTTCGGAGCCAGAGCCTAGTTTCAAATCGGTTCTTTGTTTTTCCACCGCCAAAGCACCAGCTCCGAACCAGTAAAACTGGTTCTTAAGTAGCACCAAATCATTGCAGGGTCTAGAACGGAGCCAAGGAAGAACCGCTTGCGTCAGAGGCTGGGGGCGGGGTTACCGTGGCCAACAAGACTGAAGAGAAACTTGTGACCGCCATTTTTAAATAGCAGCTAGTCGAGCTAATAGCAGCTCGATTATAATATCCGTCTATGTAAGTTACGGCGAGCTGCACGAACGCGTTGGATTCGCCGTGTTTGGATGCCGATTTATTTTCGCAAACCCATGAGCATCCATAGTAACGCAACGTCTATTATTGTTGATGCCTTGTTCGAGATGCATCGGAGCAGCGTGGACCGATCAGAGCTGCGGGAGTGTTTGGAGATCATACGACTCCTTGTGCTTTTTGATCGCTTTCGCAGTGCTTTGATTTCATGTGCTGATCGTTCTGCGAGAAGCCGATGCATGACTCGAACAAGTCTGGTGTGTTTGTGTTTGGCGCTGCCGCACGCGCGTTGCTGAGCAACATGATACGTATGCAGTGACGTAAGATATAGCTCTGTTGTGGCTCTCTGGCCGGTGGAAACGCAAACCGGTTCTTAGTAAGCTCGTCAGTCGAACCAACTCCGAACTGGCAATAGCTCTAGCTCTGAACCAGCACCCGGTTCTTGTTGGTGGAAAAGGGGTATCAGCGGTCTAACCCTAACCCTACCCCAGACCTAAACCTACCCATAACCGATCAAAGCTCTGTGCGTGTCATATTGACGCTAAATGGTGCAATGTGCGTTGGATGTAGACGAAATGTCAAAAGCGTCAGTATATGACGCCCTAGGATGAGAATGCGTTGCAGAGTGTGGTTAGGATGTTACTGTATATCCGGTTTTAAAAAAACAGTCACCAGTAGAGAGCTCATGGAGTGTAAATGGCAATGGTTTATCATCAGTAGGAAACAAGTGTGTTGGGTGGATATGACTTCCTATGTCTTATCAATACGTCCATATTAAATGCCTTTTATGAAGAATGACAATGCTTTTGAGTGACAAAAACACTTCATAATTTAAACAAACAGAACCATATTAAATCAACATTAAATAATCTACTATTAAACTTATGTGGTCATATTAAACATTAAACTACTTTAATTTTAAGTGGTCATAGTCATTAGTTTAGACTGAGATGTGAGCTAGAATTTAATAACCTAAAAGTAATCTTAAGTATGAGTAAAAACTTAAAAGCGTAATTCCATCAATTTTTCAGTTAATGAAAAAGCAAGTTGTTTTCTCTCATTGTGTTCCCTTAGTTTGAAATGACATGAGGGTGTGTATACATTCTGTCATTACGCTATTACATCCATCACAGTTAACTATGTCACAGAGTCTGAAAAATAATCTTGTTTGCATTGATGCCCAAAGTATTGTGACCATAGCACAGAAAGTCCCTGTATTAATCATCTCTGAGCTACAGTGAATCAAGTCTGAGTTTCTCTATTGGAAAATAGGCTGGTGTAGGAAGGTATACCATCGTTCTAGTCTCTCATTTTCATTTCTTAATTTCAATATTTTACCAAGCTGGAAGGAAAGGTGATGATGACGGCATGGAGAAACAGATGCAAAAGCAGCTGTTTGGCAGTTCAGCAGCAGCGCACAAACATTCATGACACTTGCTTTTGGTATTGCTAAAGCATACGCTGCAATACAGAGTGTTCCCTGATTATGAGAACAGATGGAAACGCAGAATATCATCCAAGGATGAGCGCATTCACATCTGGTATTAACAGTCCTCTCAGGTGGTCCCATTACAAGAGAACAGTGGCAGCTACAGGTGTAATCGCGATCCAACATGTCTTGGAGATGACCAGCATGATCCAGTCACTCAAAGAAAGGTAAACATTTGGCCAAAATGTTCATAAAAGAGAGTTGGAAAAAAGATCCAGGTCCAGGCACTCAGTAGGATGCAGAGGTTAAGAAGCCTTTATTGTTTTAGAGGGCTAAAGCATTAAAACACCAGCGCGTATCAGCCCACTGGCCTTCATCTTAGAATAGTTGAATTGTTGGTGTTTATTTGGCCAAAATGCTTGGATATCACTTATGCCGGGTTCACACTGCACGATATCAGCCCCGATTTTGGCACGATCTGTTTGACGTGGGGTGTCGTGGACGCAAGAATCAATCGTACGACAACCGACGCGATGTCTCGACAGAAAGACTAGCATGTTTAATGTTGTTTCGGTCCTCCACAACGAGTTCAGTGACGAGATCAGTGACGTTGACCAATAGGAGCACAGAAGCTCTTCCGTACACAGCTTTCAAACATGGCGAAACGAGAGAGAGACGATGGTATTGGTGCTGCTAGGTGGAATTATGCAATAGAGGAAAGGATCGTGGAGCTATGCCAACAATACTCCTGCCTAAGGCTGGGCGATAAAACGGTATCGGTATTTATCAACGGTACACCCAGAAGAACTGCGGGAACGTCTCCAAGATGCTTGAAGAAACCTTCCTGCAAAGCTACAATAATGTGAAGAGTACTGGGCACTTGTGTTAAAATGCTGTAAAGTGAGAATGCTTTCAAAAATAAAATCACAAATTGAATTTATGATTTAACTTCTAATAACTAATTCAAATCAATATATGGTGTAACGACCCTTTGCGTTTAAAACGGCTTTTGTCCAGGTACACTTGCGCATAGTTTTTCAGGTAGCTTTGCAGGAAGGTTTCTTCAAGCATCTTGGAGACGTTCCCGCAGTTCTTCTGGATTTAGTCTGTCTCAGTTTCTTCTGTTTCTTCATGTGATCACAGACGGACTCGATGATGGTGAGATCCAATCATACCGGCTGTTGTCAGACTCCTTGTGCATACACAAATCTCACTGGATTATTACAATTAATGGCAAAAAGAATGTTTGGAAATGTAAACTGATATTTCCTACTGAGTCTGACACACTACAGCAAGTGCAAGATGGGGGGGGGGGGGGGGGGGGGGTATTAACATGCCTAAGACTTTTGCACAGTACTGTAGCTCTCAATATTTTCATTCAAATGCATCGCTGGCTCGACCACCACAACGTTGCCCAACATCAAATGACAAGCGTAATGAAAGCGGAACGAAACTGCGTTATGATTTTGTGCTTCACGGACCGTTTATCAGTTTGGACCATCAATGTCAGTGCAGCGCGAGCCGATCTTGATCAAGCGACACTGTTACTACACAGCGCTAAGAGATCCAGTAAAGCAAGCATTTGAATTCGCCACAGAAGTAATAACATCGCCGCGAGATCTAGTGAGAAGCATTCACACTTCTCCGTTATTAACCGATCAAACAGCGCTGACGTGGAAACTGGAAACCAGGAGAAACATTGTGCCATAGTTATAGGCTTTAAGTCCACAGATCAGCAACATTCATTCATTGGAAAGGCTATGGATTTACTGTAGTCACACTCACTGTAACCGTGGAAGTTTGGCAGGAATAGTAAAACGCTTTCAAGTACGTCACACATCTTTTTCCAGCACTTCAAAACTCAAATATGATCATATTTAAATGTTATTTTTAATGTGATGACCAAAACATTATTTGTTCATCCTTCAAATATATTACCCCCATTTATAAAACTAAACGTTTCAAGATGTAGGGAAAACTCTTTTTTTTTTTTTTTTACTTATTTTAAAATAATTTATCTTTTAATAATTATTTTTTTTTTTAAATCAAGGAAACTTCTTTGGCATTTCTTTCTTTTTGCTGTATCAAAAAATGTACCTAACCGTGACACCACAATTTTGTGAACCGTTACACCCCTACTTATTACAGATGTTGATCTACCTCAAAGTTTGCCTTGATTCTTCTACGTTTACACTTTTACATTGCACACAAGTTCAAGAGTTTCTTTAACGCTTACTTTTTTATCTTAATATAAGACATAAAGAAGATATGTTTGTTTACATTTTATTTTTGACTGCTAAAACTAAAATAATTTGTTGTCTGCCTTAATAATGTGGATAAATAAAACAAAAAACAGTGGATTAAATTCAAACTTTTCTACTCGTCTTTAAAAAAAAAAAAAAAAGGTTATAAAAAAATGATATTGAACGATATGAAACATTATATCGTGATACATTTTTTAGCTATATCGCACAGCCCTACTCCTGCCGTTATGATGTTTCCTCGAGGGACTACCATGACAGAGTGACAAAAGAAAAATGCTACAAAATTTATTTTGACACCACCATGTGGAAAAGAGTCCATCAATATTAACTGCTTAAGTATTTCTAAACAGTACAGTTATGAGTCAAACCTATTAATAATAATTGATAATCCAATAATTCCACAGTTTCACTTCTTTTGGAAAAACTTTGTCCCTGGGAAATGAAGGTAAGACTGATGGAAACTTTCAATTTTCCATCGATCTTGGTGATGGAAATAGATGCAAAAAGCAGTGAGAGTGAGAGAGAGAGAGAGAGAGAGAGAGAGAGAGAGAGAGAGAGAGAGAGAGAGAGAGAGAGAGAGAGAGAGAGAGAGAGAGAGAGAGAGAGAGAGAGAGAGAGAGAGAGAGAGAGAGAGAGAGAGAGAGAGAGAGAGAGATGTGAATCAGCAGTTCATTCCAGGCTCAGAGAGAGAGATGTGAATCAGCAGTTCATTCCAGGCTCAGAGTGAGTATGCCCATATAAGGACACAGGCCTCGTAACTCCGCCTCTGGACTGTGATGCCGGCAAAATGAGAGCGGTGAAGGGCAAAGAAGGAGAGCTAGATAATGAGAGTATTAGTGACACACATTCAGGAAGATGAGCAATGACCTGAAACACTAACTATCTCAATGAGACCCTACATAAACATTTCCATTTCCTAGACGTTACTTCCTTAAAACATTCCAGAGGAAATTCAAGTTCATTTAGGTTATTCAAACAGTCCCTGATAGAGTGTTTTAGGTATTCAGGTAGTCATCAAATGTGGGATTATCTTTTCCAATGCAAAATTCTGAAAATATACTTAATGCCCCCTTTTACAATAATAGTTCAGCACTATATGAATGACCACACACGCAAGTTTCGTTGACATTTGTGGTACATTTGAGGTAAAAGAAGCTTTTCGAAGCACATTTTGGGAACAGAAGGGCTGTTTCATTAGCCCCTTTCACACAGAGATTCCGGAAAATACACGGATAAAGTGACCCGGGATTTGACCCGGGTTCATTTGATTTTGGTTCATTCACACTGCCAGTGATTTTCCGGAATCAGAGAGCGCGTTCACACACAACCCGTGTATGTCCCGGAAAGACACGTGACATCGATGTGACTTGTAATGTCTCAGCAGCGTCTTCAGTTTGCTTATGAACTGCGATTTCTCTCTAAGTCCTCTTGAAACTTTATTTATAAACAGTTTGGATCACTTGACCTAAAATAGGGTTGAACAAAACAACTTTTTTTTTTTTTTTACTGACCAGTACTTTACAATGTTGATGATAAGTCGACTATGTAGGTGACTAATCATAAGTATCTATTTAAAACTGATCTGATTGGTGGATGTAGGGTCAATTAATAATAAATACTGCCTCAAATAAACAAAGATTTGCTACTGAAAAATAACAACTACAAGAAGGGTTAGATAATATATGGTGAATGGATACATTGTTACATCTATGGATATATTGTCTATATATTATTACAAAAAGAATCAAATGATTACCTAAGCAATTCCAACGACAAAAACGATGTTTCTGTGGAGTTTTATTTTCTTTGTAGCTAAAATTGCAGAGTTCACTAGCACTGATGTTAAAGACTCAAAAATAACAGAAGTTTGGGATGGGACAACCTGTTTGCCTGAACAATGGAAGACGGGGCACAGTGCGCTATGAAGGTTTGGGAAACTACCCGCTAAACCAAACCATTGGTCCCCATGAGCAGACTGCTCAGAAATGTGTTCATCGAACGTATCATAGAAATCACATCCTGACTTTCCTGGCCGATACTTCCCATTCTGTTCCCGCAATCTTATTCCAACTTCCTGCATGATCTCATCCAGCACCTGAGCAGTCACAGGCAGCAGATGTCAAGTCACATGACAGCATCAATCATATAAACACATGCTAAACCCGATGCTCTGCTATCCACCACAGTCAGGATGTGAAAAAGAGAGATCCTCACTGATCAGAGTGTTCTTTCCAGAGGTCTGTTCAGCCAAAGACATTTGATTTTAATAAGTGACAGTGACTGATGGCGAAGTGACGTGGATTTTTCCCTACGGCAAAGTTTAAAAGGCTAGGTCACTCAAAAATGAAAACTCTGTCATCAATTACTCATCCTTATGTGTGGTTCTTCATTTAAAACCTATAAGACTTTTGTTCAACTTTAAAATAGATCTTTTGAATAAAACCTGAGATTTATGTCCCTATTGAAAGTATACCAAACCAAAACTTTGGCACTTCAAAAAATTCATAAAGAGACAATAAATCTCATTCATGAGTATTGAGTGGTTTCATCCAATTCTTCTGAAGAGACATGATCGCTTTATATGATGAACAGATAAACATTGTTCAACACACAATCCACAGAGCACATAAAATATGTTAAAGTCCCCCTGTGGTGAAAATCCAGCTTTTAATGTTGTTTATATGTCTATGTGGTGTTTTTAATATGCTTTAAGACAAACCATGTGTAAATTCATAAGTCGACACCATTGCTGAGTATTTTCTCCTTAAAACTGCAGTGAACCAAAGACAGTCTCAAAAACACGCTTTGAAATCGCTGGTGTTTCTGACGTCACAAACTACCTTGTAACCAATCAGATCAACGTGTGATCGTCAACCAGTGGATCTCTGAGCTGAGTGAGTGAGTGGAGGCGGGGCTCATTTGCATATTCATAGAACCGCGTATACTAAATGAGGCAAGGGTGTCGAGTTACATTCAGGCTATTTTAAGGCATAAAGACAACATTTACAAGAAAAAGAAAGGAAAAAAAAACATTTAAATGTGTCATTTCGGTGATCAAAGATGAGTTTTAAAGTCGGCATGAAACGGAAGTTAAGATTGTCATTTTTTCCTTGTTGTGCCGTATATCCGAGTGAAACGGCTTCTGAAATTAGAAAAAAATGTAGGGCGGGGCTTGATTTCATCCTTCGGGAATTGATTGGATCGTTGGAGGTTGGGCGTTGCAAACAAAATGGAGGCAGATTTGAATGCCAGTTTACATTCAGTTGTGGAGGATTTCTCTCCACCGGACTCCCCACCATTACCCTCGCATGAAGGATTTTTTATTGAGAAGCCCGGCGACGAGAACGAGGACGAGCAGCTACATTTTCAGGCAGGAATCAACCCATATTTATATGAGCCTCCCGCGAACCAAGATGAGTCAAGTCAAGTTATCAGTCAAGTTCAGTCGTTTCGAGGGGGGAGGGAAGGGTAATGTATTTGATTAAAGATTATAAGGGTACATGAATTAAAAAAAATAATAATAAAGTGCACAGATAAATCATTTATAATAAACACTACAATATTACATATAAAAAGAAGATTTGAAAAATTTGATTTCATGCCGACTTTAAGGGATAAAATGATTGACTACAGGTGGACTTTAAACATAAGCTCAGCCAAACTTTTTTTAAGCATCAGAGTTTTGGTTGAGTGGACTTTTAAATGACACGAGGGTGAGTAAATTAATAGAATGTAAAAAAAAATTGTGTGAACAAACCCTTTTAATTTACACAAATGGTCTACACCAATTCATAGCCAAAGGAAATGTGTGCCAACTGTGACATCAGGGCATCCACTACTACGGCTAACAAATATTCTTGGCGACCTCCAGCGATGAGATCGTTGTCAGTCTGCACAGGGCATGACTTACACATAACAATGACAGAAATATAGCCTAGGCCTATATTTAGACTTTACTAATCTGATGGACTCCTACATTTTTGCATTATGGAGATTGATGTTAATTTTACTGCTTTGGTAAAAAAAAAGAGCAAATGTAAAGGTCACTGAAAAAAAAGAAAGAACAGAGATTGACACTACAGTTTATCAGACTTGAATGACAATTCCGTTCGACCTCCAAGATTATCTACATAAACAGAAACCGTTTATATAATCCTCTGGGATGTTATCAGGAAATGCCTTCATCCAAGTTTAAGAGAACAACTATCAAGGCAAATAAACACATCTAATGAAAAACTAATTGAAACTTCACAATCTTGAACAAAATGCTCCTTTTATTTGGTGTTTATTCTATACACAAATTGTGCACGTGTTTCTCTAACAACTAAAAATAAAATCCCTATAGTCAACAAGTTAGTTGGAGAAACCTCAACATTTTCCACTACCCATGAGGGTCTGTGACACTTCTGACCTCTGAGGAATCGTGTCTCGATGACATCCAAACATTCAGAAGAGAGGAGAGTGGAAAATATTTGAAGGGGGAGATTTTGGGGTAGTGCTGAGTTATTTGAAGGACAATAGAGGCAATCTACTTTCTATAGCCCTATTCGGACAGGACTAGTTTAACATGGTGAGGTGGGGTACCAGAGCTGATTTTAGTCCTGTCCGAATGTGCATCTCAGTAATCATTACGGACAATGTCAGTAAAAATTAGGGCTGGGTATTGACACAAATTATACAAAATAATACGGTGCATAATATTTAGCAAAATGCTCCTCTCTAGAGTTAATTTTTCTAGCTGACTAACGAGTTTATGGTCACTGGATATGGTTTTTCTGAGGTAAATGTGACTTACATGACATTGTTTACAAGCTGTCATCCTTATGCATCGCTTTCTGCCAGGACTTTTACGTGCTTTTCCCAAATCACTGAAGTGACGTCGACGCCCGGGTTAGCGGTAGCATGAGCCGTCAGGCAAGTGTTATTTAAATAAACTCCTGATGTACTTACAAACTTTCCAATGCCTCGTTTTATGAGTACAGAACCTCTTTGATCTACTGTAGAAGTTTGGTACCATTCTGGGCATTATTAGTGGGGTAATTTACGAGATACATCATTGGATCCATTAGCGCCTGCACTAAGCCATTCGGCTGATTTCTCTAAATAAGCTCTAACTTTAATAATGTTCAACGAAGGGAAAAAAGGCTTCTGGGGGGTGTTTGGCTCGAGGTCATGGTGCAAAGGACCCTAGGTTGATTTTACTCCGAACCATCCCTTTAAGAGGAGCGGTGAGTGGTTTAACATCCAACATACACGTCCTATTTACATATCCACCAACTTAAATGGATAGTCCACCCAAAAATGGAAATTCTGTCATGTGAACACCCTCAAATTGTTCCAAACCTGTATAAGTTTCTTTCTTCCAAACATGGGTAACCAAACAGTTGAGGGTCCCCACTGACTTCCATGGTATGGAAAATTAAATTAAATGGAAGTCAATGGGGACCATCAACTGTTTGGTTACCCATGTTTGGAAGAAAGAAACTTATACAGGTTTGGAACAATTTGAGGGTGATCAGATGACAGAATTTCCATTTTTGGGTGGACTATCCATTTAAAACAGACTGACTGTTTACATTAATAACACAGTTAAGTGCACTTGGTCAAAATGCCCATTTTACTATTTACGTGTTATTAGAGCAAGATATTTCATATAAAATTTGTTCCCATACACTTACACGTCCTGTCAATCAGACAGCCCTAGAGCTCTACTGAATTAAATTATTGACTTGATACCAAACTACTTGCATTGACATCCCTATTGTACAAAGTTCCTATCAGGTCGAGGCTGGTCATTTTTGGATGATATTTGGCATATATGCACTAAAAGCTGGTGGTTAACCTTGTAGACCATTTTGTTACAGCTGGCAGCCCACCAAGATGGACAAGCATAAGTTAACTAGCCTAACCGCCTCATGCTGGCATGACCTAATTTTTCAAACATAAACACCCATAGAGAAATAAGGGTGGGAAAAAACGGATAGTATTATTTTTCCCTATTGCTCTGAATGCAGGTTTTGTGCTTTGTGTTACTGTTATGAGTCCAAAACACTCAATGCATTGACGGTTTAACCCATGCCTTACAATTTAGCTTTATGAAGCTCGTGACTCGAATCACAGAAATGATTATTCAGTTCTTTAGGAATTCGTGATCTTCGGGAATTTTTTATTAGGAATAAGCCTGAAAAGTTGTCACATTGTCACACTGCAAGTAATTTAACGATTTTTGTTGTTGTTGTAGTTGTAATAGACACACATTCAAGGCAATTTGGTCTGTGAAACACCTGAAGCACTTTTCAAAGTGCTAATGAACAAACCTCTCATATAGATTTTAATCTCAATTCAAATTCAAATTGCTTGAATGTGCAGTGGCATGTTTAGTTAACCTCTTTCTTATATTCTTGAGTCCCTTTTTGATCTACAATACCAATTTGTAGACTTGTACAAAATTTGGACAGGTTGCATCATGTAAATGTCTCTCTAGTGTCGGATATTGGCATTGTCTAACGCTGCTCCCACATTCCCATTCCCATCTTTTCACACAACTGCTCTCCGTTCGACCGACTACTTTCATTGGAAATGATTTGTTCCCTTCCAAGAACCTCATATCTCGCCTAGGGCACCATGTTAGGCAGGACCGCCACCGAACTGACTCAACAGAAACCAGTCAGATCATGTCATTTTTTTCAAGACTGAAGTAAAACTGAACTTCGTCGGTGTTGCTGTTCACTTGGAACAGATTCAACAGATTTCATTATTTGCTTAGGGGTAAAAAGAATTTGAAATACGCAAGCTGTGGTATACTATTAGCAAACATCTCGAGTCGACGACACCCATACAACTGTGAGTGACGTTTCCATGAACATGGATTCATTCAGTTTCCTCTAAATAACAAAATAAACAACAAAAATGACATCACTGAAAACAGCAGTTAAGAAAGCATCTGTTCATAGTGACATGGATATTGTTTGCACAAGCTCTGCAAGTCAGCTCTCTAGTCGCATCACATTTATTTATATGCCACTTTAATACAATAGATTTATTTTAAAGCAAGCAGCTATACAGATTTAAGCATGAAGAAACAGTGTTAGTGTCTCTTTCAATTAGAATTTCAACTTCATTTTCTAATATAAAGCCGCTATTTTTCCAGTATTTTCACGTTTTCACTCGCGTCCGAACTCGACGAACTGAACAGAAGAAATTAACCGCAGAAGATTTCCATGTCAAAGAAGGCGGAGCCTCAGAGCCACGCCCACCTATTACATCATCACCACAGACCACTGGTAGTACGAAGGGGTTTACCAGCCTGAACAAACCTTTCCAGAGCAAGCGGTCTCACACTACAGAGACAATCTCCAAACAAACTTCGTTTTGGTCTGATTTTGTTCAAAATACTACTACTAGTTCATACTGCGAGCACGCTTGAAGTATATAAGGGTCTTAACGTAAATAGTGCAATTTTGTATGCGTTTAGCTGACTCTAATTCATCCCAAACAGTTAGGACTTTATCCTGACATCTATCCACCTGATTGACGTTTGTTTACTATCTCCTGCTGCCTCACACCTCATATGTTTGTTTGGTTCTTTTTCGTCAGTCTCATATTGCACACACTGACTCAAGCTGTGTTATGTGCGACTACTTGTTGGACATTTCATTTTTCCACTCATACTCTGTTTAGACTGTCTGGTGGATCGCACATGTGCTGATTGTGCCATCACTCTAGACTGCGCTGCTGACTCATGCTCTGTTGTTATGTTCTGTCTGTAGTATATAAATTGTGTACGTTCAGTACAGGGTTAGCCTAGTTCACCAAAAAATTTAAATTCTGTCATCAATTACTCATCCTCATGTCATTGCAAACCCGTAAGACTCGTTCATCTTCTGAACACAAATGAAGATCTTTTTTCATTTCTGTCCCTCCATTGACAGCTACGCAACTACCACTTTGACGCTTCAAAATGATCGTAAAACTATATGAATTGAGCGGTTTAGTCCAAATTTTCTGAAGAGACACGATCACTTTATATGATGAACAGATTGAATATAGGCTTTTATTCACACATAAACATCAACTAGAGGTTTGTTCTCGCGCGGCAAGCAAGTTCAGCTGAGCTTCTGTTAATGTTCGCTGATCTATATGTGAATAAAAGCCTAAATTCAATCGGTTCATCATATAAATCGAGAAAACTTAACCGCTTAATTCATATGGATTCGTTTTACGATCTCTTTATGAAAGTTTTAAAGCGTCAAAGTGGTAGTTGCGTAGCTGTCAATGGAGGGACAGAAAGCTCTCAGATTTCATCAAAAAGATCTTCATTTGTGTTCTGAAGATGAACGAACGTCTTACGGGTGAGTAAATGATGACAGTTTTCATTTTTGAGTGAACTAACCACAATCATCTCTATGACATGAAGAATGGTCATAAAGTGGCCATTTACTAAAACAGCTTTTTTCTCTACACTGATGTCTCACATCTCATGTGAGTGAGCATTTTAATCATATTTCTCAAATGTGCTGTTAACATATTTATTTCAGAATGTACCTTTTCTTTATTTATCTGTTAGAATCATGTCACGTCTGCCAACTGGAAATGCTTTTACATAAAACCTGACTGATACCGAAATCATTTGTTATTTCTAGATTTTATAAATCTACTTTTTTGCAAGTCTGTTTTTCACTATAAATCTCCCAAGTAAATTCAAAATCTCGTGAATTCAAGTTTTTAAAAATAATAAATAAATAAAAACATAGAGAAGAGAATACATAGAAAAATGTATGCAATTTTAGATTTTGGAATTGAAAATAAATAAATAATTATTGGCAACAGCATAATCATCATCATCATGTTATTGTTAAGGTTTAACTATAAGAAACTTTTCAAATGGACCTCGTTAATTTTTAACCACTTTACAACATGGCACGTGCTAGAGTTCGAATATTGTTTACACGAGCAGTTTTATCATATGGTTGAGAACACTAGATAAAGCAAATGCCATTGTTTTTAGCATTATTATTAAAGAATCCGGTCCAAAACCAAAGTGATGCTAAAGCTAATCTGTTATACCTAAAGAAAAGTGACATTTGTGGAGCTGAACTCACCAGATTGCGGAGCGAGGACTCATCCATGCTGGAGTATCTCTCTGACATCTTCTCCGACGTTTTATTATCGCTTTGAATGGCTAGTTCATTCGGTACGAGTGTAAAATAATTGTTAAACAAACCGTCATATACACATAATAGAAAGGCTCGCTATGAATACATACAAATAAAAAAAGAGTATGTCTCGGTTCGGATGCTTTGTGAGAGGCTCTCTAAAACAACCCGAACTATTGGTCTGTGCTACAGCCTAAAGAAAAAAGCCTAAAATTTATAAAATATCCTCGCTATTTAACGGCAGCCGTTTGTTTCCATACAAACTCCAACCGTTTCACGGTTCACAGACAGACAGTCAGTCAGACTACATGCCTTCGGAGTCACAAGCGGTGAGTGATTTGAGTTGAAGCCCCGCCCCTCACACACCGCCAGCCAATAACAGGCCGGCAAATTCAAAACCTCACACGCTCAAATGAGAATGTTACTCTGTGATTGGTGTAACAAATTATTACATTGTTTGTTTGTTTGTTGTTTCTCTTTCAGTAGGTGTATAATGTGTCACTCACTGCGATCTGGCAACTATGAAGACTATGTCATTCTTTCTTTTTCTCATTTCACTTAATTTCCTCCACGCCCTGTCTGCTGACTAAACGACTTGTGCAATAAAGCCAGAAGCCACTCACATGGCCTGCAGCAACATAGACAGGTAACTACAAGAAACAATTAGAAACATTATCAAAATAGTATGAAGAATGTAGGTAAACGTATCATTAGTTCATTAAAGCCCAGTGGCCAGTTGCATAATCTGTCTACTCTAGACTGGTCTTACAAGTTAGTTGTCTGAAGACATTTCATCATTTTCCAAGTCACATAAAAGGTGGATTGGTCTCATTTGAATCTGAAAAGACCGACTGGGTCGGACTAGTTCTTAAAGTGATAGCTCACCCAAAAAAAATAAAAAATGTGTTACAGGAGAACAGGTCAAAAAATTGTGGTTTTCACCTGGTGGCTATTTTTGATAGTGCCTAAACAAATGGTGCGTTCAAGTCATCTCGTAAAGATCGTATTTACGACTTGAACGCACATGAACGCCACCACAATGTTGTAAATACGAGTGGGGAGCTCGGGATTATCTTTAAGCCCCGATCTTTGGGTGCGTTTCAGTGAGAAACATGGCGGAATACCGCTATACCGAAAGGTAGCCTATTTAGCAGTGATATTGTCAGGCTTTTCTATTTACAGCGCATTAAGCTAATTGCCTGCACAGAATTTGATGGCATTATAATATAACAATGTAATATGTAATGATAAAGCTTCATACATTAATTAAAAACATAAAAAAGCAAAGCACACCTGTGCACATTTCTTTGTCCTTAATTTTTTACAACTAGAGTTTAAGAACCTTGCAGTATTTTTGTGTAATTAATTAATAATTAAATAATTAAAAGTACACCGCCATCTTGATCCTACGAAAGTGACTTGAACACACCTGCCGTCGTAAACACGACTTTAGTTCCCACCTCGTAAGTACGAACTTCCCAGGAGGACTTGAACACACCAAAAATCTCATAAGAACTTCAATTATTGTGATATAAACTTCAAATTTGAAACACAACTTGGTTAGATATATGGCTTTGATTTTCTAGCAATTTTAGAGTCCAAATTATTTTGTAAAATATGTTTTGTATGAAAATGTTTAGTACAGTACATTTGCTTTACGGTAAAATTAAACTTCTATAACTTTTTTTACCCTTCCCTTTTCACTGTCAATAATCTGCTGAGGATCTTCTTTAAAAAGAGACCAGCCTTAGGTCTGTATTCCAAAAAAAGCATTTATTAATTACAACAATTTAAGTTCAGATTACATTTTCACATCAGTTCTTCTTCAATTAGTTATTACAAACAGAAATGACAAAACTTGGATTCTACATAAATATACATTTAAAATAAAACCGTTTTGTATAAATATGTTTGGGACAAATACTGCTTGACTGCATGAAAAGTATTGTATATTGTTTTATGTGTATTATAAATCCAACATTTAAAGGGTCAGTTCACCCAAAAATGAAAATTAGCCCATAATTTACTCACCCTCAAAACATCCTAGAAGATGTACATACATGGCTTTCTTCTTTCAACCGAACACAATCAGAGTTATATAAAAAAAATATCCTGGCTCTTCCAAGCTTTATAATGGCAGTGAATGGTACCTTAGATTTTGAAGCCCAAAAAAGCACATTCATCCATGATAAAAGTAATCCATACGGCTCCAGGGGGGTTAATAAAGGCCTTCTGAAGCACAGCGATGCATTTTTGTTTGAATAATATCCATATTTATAACTTTATAAAAAATAATCACTGGCTTCCAGTAACGACTGTATACCCGACGCATGACGAGTGACCTCTGACCCGACGCATGACGAGTGACCTCTGATCCGACACATGACGTATCGATGAACGTGGAAGCGCAGAGGATAGAGCAAAACAAAACACCGGTCACGAATTAGAAGTCTAAAACGAGATTTTTGAAAGAGAATGTGGGAGGAGCTTGAGTTTGTTGCCGAGGTCAGAGGTCAGTCTTCCGCCAGAACTAGACTCGCGTACAGCCATTACCGAAAGCTAGTGATGATTATAGTTTATAAAGTTATAAATATGGATATTTTTCTTATACAAACACATTTGTGTTTGTTAACCCCTTTATTAACCCCTGGAGCCGTATGGATTTCTTTAATGATGGATGGGTGCACTTTTGGGCTTCAACATCTCAGTTACTATTCACTCCCATTATAAAGCTTGGAAGATCCAGGGTATTTTTTTATATAACGGATTGTGTGTTCGGCTGAAAGAAGAAACTCATTTACACCTAGGGTGGCTTGATGGGGAGTAAATTATGGGATAATTTTTGGGTGAACTATCCCTTTAAATCAGCTTTTTGAGTCATATCTGGAGTACTAAAGAATTCAGTATGGTCAATTTCAGTATCCCTGGTGAAAAATCACCAGCATAAGGAAAGTTTTGCATGCTGGGACCATCATGGGATGCTGGTTTACTGGTGGACCAGATACACCAGCTCAGATTTGCTTGAGAACAACATGACTGTGCTTTTCCACCAGCTAAACCTGCATAAACCAGCCTGGACCAACCTGAAATTCATGCTGGATTTTTCAGCTGAGATCTTTGCATTTTTATGCAAATTTTCCATGTGATCATTTTACAGCATGATAATGGATTATAGACTTATGAGGTCCTGGACTGCGTCTTGATTAAGAGAAACCAACAGTTTCAGATCGTCTGTGCACTGCTGAAATAACACCTGATTTTCACAGGTCAATGGTGGATACTCTTCAGCACAGAATGACTCGGATGTCTTCGGTGAGTCTGTGGACTGCACTGAATGTGTCTTCAGCAGATCTTTTGCCAGTTTCACAGCACACTGCACAATCACAGAAGGCATATACTTGTTGAATGTGTAGTCAGCCAGACTCAGTTCACACACTTTGCAAGCCAACCATTTCCAGTTGATCTCAACAGCTCTGCGCTCCTGCCATGCTTCTGTATCCGGTGTACCGACCATCTCGTCGATGGCTCCACCACTCTGGTATCCAGTAAAGCGACTGGTGAAATAGTCCAGAAAGAAAGCCAGAGTTGGTGCAGCCAGTCTAAAATTGAGTCTGAGAAGGACCAGGCATTCGAGATTGCACAGCTGTTCCCTGGAAAAAGAGTTGCAGCAAAGCGACAGAAGTTGTGTGATGCGAGGCGAATACACTTCAACCTGGAAAACACAAAGATCAGAATTTACTCTCTCAGATTTACACACTGTGTCCATATTTGTGCCTGAATAGTGTGTGAAGAAGAACACTTTAAGCATGCTTTTAAATAGAGTACACTTGACTACATGTTAATGCAATTAAGTGAAAATGTGTTATAGTTTAAGTTCATATTAAATGCAATAAGTTGAACTTTAGAGTGTTTTGACTCACTTCAGAAGGACTTAAAGGGATAGTTCACCCAAAAATGAAAATTCCCCCATGATTTTCTCACCCTTAAGCCATCTAGGTCTATATGACTTTCTTCTTTCAGACGAATATAATCTGAGTTATATTAAAAAATGTCCTGGCTCTTCCATTGCTCCGGCCATGTCGACATATTTGGAGTTGTTAGTCAAGATTATAATCTAAGCAGATCCCAGTCTGATGTTATTGCTTTCTGTTCACTTCTTGAGAAGTGATAAGGGGGGGTGCTTATCTGTTCTGTTTTATTCTTGGTTCTTAAATGATGTATAATGTATATTTTTCTTATTCTTTTAGTAAAAATAAACCATTGAAGAAGAAAAAAGTGTCCTGGCTCTTCCAAGCTTTATAATGACAGTGAATGGAGGATGAGATTTTGAAGCCCAAAAAAGTGCATCCATCCATGATAATAGTAAATCCACACGGCTCCAAGGGGTTAATAAAGGCCTTCTGAAGCGCAGCGATGCATTTGTGTAGAGATAAATAGAAAAATATCCATATTTAAAACTTTATCAACTAAAATAACTAGCTTCCGGCAGACGGCCGTACGCATCGCTTGACCTCTGACCCGACGCATGACGTAATGACGAACGCTGAAGCTCAGAGGATAGAGCAAAAAAA
This sequence comes from Rutilus rutilus, assembly GCA_021464565.1. Lineage (NCBI taxonomy): Eukaryota > Metazoa > Chordata > Actinopteri > Cypriniformes > Leuciscidae > Rutilus > Rutilus rutilus. The sequence goes on along the minus strand of JAJAQA010000007.1, from coordinate 3,808,216 downwards.
TACCAGTCACGAATTAGACGTCTCAAACGACAGTTTTAAATGTGGAAGGAGAAATGTGGGAGGATTTCTATATGAGTGGAAAGGTGCTTCAGTTTGTTTGAACCGCGAGAGGTGTCAAAGCTTACGCTACTACTACATCCTACGTCATACATCATCAAGTGTTACTCTAGTGTAAGTCGACTTTCATAGGCCGGCTGCTGGAAGCTAGTTATTTTAGTTGATAAAGTTATAAATATGAATATTTTTCTTACACAAACGCATCGCTTCGCATTTACTTTTATCATGGATGGATGTGCTTTTTTGGGCTTCAAAATCTCATCCTCCATTCACTGCCATTATAAAGCGTTGAAGAGTCTGGATATTTTTTAATATAACTCCGATTGTATTCGTCTGAAAGAAGAAAGTCATACACAACTAGGATCACGTAAGGGTGAGTAAATCATAGGATCATTTTCATGTTTGGGTGAACTATCCCTTAAAGTACATATGTCTAGGGTGACCAAACGTCCTGTTTTCCCAGGACATGTCCTGTTTTCACGTCCTGTCCTGGCTGTTTTTTATAAAGTGATGAAAATGTCCTGGTTTTTAATATTTGAAATAATGTTTCAAACTTTACGTTCACAGAATTTTAGCAGCGTGACTCGACGCTTCAGTTTACGGTCAAGTGCGAGATAAGATGTAAGTAGCTAACAGCGTAAAAAAAAAAAAAGGCCAAATGTAAATTCACAGATGATTTACAGAGAAAATTCCCGTGTTTTCGTTTCGGTCGGGATCCGTGTAAAGCAGAATGCATGAACTGCAAAGCTGGCACGTACGTGTCAGTGTCAAATAAAGGTGCTAGTGACCTAGAAGCCCACATAAAGAAAGTATAGGCTACAAGAGAACATCAGGAGGATTGAAATTGTTTTTTTAATGAAATATTGTAGTAGATTTTTTATTTTAGTAGTAGATTTTTAACCTATGGCCATGAAAAGAAATAGTGTCATGTAGAAGGTGTTAAAAGCTAAAAAAAAATGTATAGTATTCTATTGTTGCGGGCCAAACATTGAATGGAAAGGATGTATTACTTTATGTATGAAAGTACAATAACATAGTTGCAAGGTTGTGAATGCATTTGTCAAGTATTTTTTGATGCATTCATCCCTGAACCACGCCCCCACCCCTGAACCATGCCCCCGCCCCTTAACCATGCCCCCGCCCCTTAACCACGCCTCCCCAAACCACGCCCCCACCCCTGAACCATGCCCCCGCCCCTTAACCACGCCTCCCCAAACCACGCCCCCGCCCATAAACCACGCCTCCCCAAACCACGCCCCCGTCCTCTTTTCTGAAAACTAAAATATGGTCACCCTACATATGTCATAATTCTATTGTGCTTTTTTTGGGCTTCAAAATCTAATCCTCCATTCACTCCCATTATAAAGCCTGGCAGAGTCTGGATATTTTTTATATTACTCTGATTGTATTCGGCTTAAAGAAGAAAGTCATATACAGCTATGATGGATTGAGGGTAAATAAATGATGGAACAATTTTCAATTTTGGGTGAACTACCCCTTTAATAACAATAACCAGAAACTCTGTGCTATAAGCACAATGAAACTGCTGAGGAAAAGAGAGTGCTCTACTCCACCTGTTTAGTGGCGATCAGTAAAGATGTCACTCCCAGTAACTGGAAGCAGTCTGCAGCGACTGAGGTCGTGATCAAGAAGCGGTCCATGATATTAACAGCCAAACAGCAGGACTCAAAAGACAGTTTGAGCTGTCTGTGCACAGCTATGAGCCAGCTGACCAGTTTGCTGCGAGCCTCTGCCGTAATCTAGCAGGATATAAAGAAATCATGTAAAAATGACCAGGCAAAGCAATAATATCATTGATAACAGTAAGAACAACAACAGTAATAGAGGAGACTGGCTAGTTGTCAGAAGTTGCCAATATTGCATTTCCCATACTAAAACAGTATGTGACCAAAAAAAGTGTCAGTACACTCATGAAAGAGTAGACAAAAAGTCCCTGGATGGCCTACTGAAGTGTATATGATGGACACTTTACTATCCCATGAGGCCACGGGAGAGGATTTGTGAATGGCAGTGAAGCGATGCAACTGACGCAGGTCACATGGTAATGACAACATGGTGAATGTAGTGCATCCGGATTACATTCATACCAGATTAAACATACTTTTTTAGATGTTGTGAAGTAATTACTTTCTCAAAATAAGTAAGTAAGAGAGTATGTGATTTCGGACGCAGCCTAGGTCACAAGTACAAATGCTTGTTTTCCCTACAGTAGTGTTGATGTATGTTTCTTTAAATCTACGGCTGCACGATTAATCGCAATCTCCACGTAGTCGCACTTAAATCGAGATGGCTTATAGCGATTTTGAAATCGCAAAGGCTGCGATTATTTGTTATGTACAGCTTGTCATTGACGTACGGCTCTGTAAACGTAGTGCAGCAGATTAATGGCATATTTCAAGAGAATCGTTCAAATTGGTATACAAGCAAGGAAATTTGGCACAGATACTCTCTAAGGGTCACTTTTTGGGGAAAATGCGTTGGCCACCCAAAAATTCAACATGGCGGCCATTTTTTCAAGATGGACGATATTTGTGTCAAATGCTCATTATGTCAATCGTTCAAACAGTGATGTAGGCATAACATTTTGTGAAAATACTCTCTTCAGAATGTTTTTTTGGAAAACGGTGCTTATCCCTCAAAAATTCAAGATGGCAACCATTTTTCAAGATGGACGCCATTTCTCTTGAATCCTTACATCTTTTTTATCTTTTTTTATCTGTAACGCTGCTCCATCTGAAAGCACTGTGAGTTTGAATCACTTATAATGTGCATTTGAAAAAGCAACACGCGTCAAACAGCTTTGCAAACACAAGAAGCATTTAATAACCTCTTGTCCAACAAAAGACATTTAATAACATGCTTTTACTCCAAACTCACTTCATAAGGACAGTTGAGCTCACCCTTCTGTTAGATGATGTGGCTTCTTACACAGAATAAGGCAGTTGTGTGTTTATTGGTCATGTTTAATCAAAGCATTTCAATCTCCTGTTTATTCAGATACAGCGATAGGGATTTCCTGGGCTGCATTCCAATCAACTTTAAGACACGCACTTGCGAACTCCCCTAAGCACTTCCCCTCGGGGGAATCCCTGCCGCCATTTTGAAGTGCGTTCCACTTTGTGAAGTGGACGAGGGAAGTTTATACGGACAGACCCTCGCTCCCTCGATTGTGACCAAGGGAGCGAGTCTACTTCATATGTACACTTCAGGCAGCTCCATATACCACAATGCAACACGATTGTGACGTCAACGCATATTACGTTTAATTTACCCCACCACAAACAACTCTATGATATATTAATTATAAAAATTAAATAAAAAAATAAACAACTCAAACACACCTATATACATATAAAATGCTGCATTAAACAATTTCGTAAGGGAAAAAATTTTTATAATAAATTAACCCGTGATCAAGGGCCTAGCACGCAAAGGTTCCGCCAGTAGTGCGCACTCATGCAACGTAAGCAATGACGTACATCCGAGTGAACGAGACGGAGGGAAGTTAGCGAGTGAAGGGCATGACAATTTTGGACCGGAACGCAGCCCTCTTAATTTAAGATGATTTTGCTCATTTTTATTCCCCAAACTAAAATTCCAATATCGTCATATTTAGGTGTTGATTAAACAAGTGAATAGCCTACAGTAAAATATCTCTCGTGTTCACCACGTCTGCATTTATTTGGAAAAAAAGAAGAAAAAAAACAGAAATACTGTGAAATAGTTTTCTATGTAAACATATATTAAAATGTCATTTATTCCTGTGATCAAAGCTGAATTTTCAGGATCATAACTCCGGTCTTCTTGGTTATGACGTATGGTTCTGCAGTTGGTTATTATTGGATTCTTCAGTGTCAGTTGTGCTGCTTTTAAAGGGATAGTTCACCCAAAAATGAAAATTCTGTCAAAAGCCTAAATTCAATCTGTTCATAATATAAAAAAATAACTAAACCGCTCGATTCATATGGATTAGTTTTACGATCTCTTTATGAACTGTTTGAAGCGTCAAAGTGGTAGTTGCGTAGCTGTCAATGGAGGGACAGAAATCGGTCAGATTTCATCAAAAATATGAACGGAAGTCGTACGGGTTTGGAGCGAGATGAGGGTGAGTAAATGATGACAGGATTTTCATTGTTGGCTGAACTATCCCTTTTTGAACAGAACTCTTTTGTAATACTAATTTGTTTTTGTTTTTTTTTGTGATCAATTTAATGCTTCATTTCTGAATAAATGTGTTTCTTTGAATAATAACACAGAACGAACGCTATTTAAGTGTGTATGAGGTGTGATCGTGTGACTCACCTGAGGTTGATGTGCCAGGCAGTTTTGCGCGAGGAACTGCAGCTCATTGTGTCTCTGGATGATGAAGCAACTCTCCTCATAATCACACTCATGCCATGCCTTTACTGGGGAAATCTGAAGCTCTTCCTCAAAGCCAGAGTCACTTAATCTAGACATCTCTGATCAAACACACCGAAGGATTCTCTACTGCTGGGATGGATGCTGTACTGAAAGATTTCCCCACATGATCGGCATCCTACTGTAACATACGGTGTCTCAGTGGAAATGCAGTGTTTTCAGGTGGAAGTGTGCTTGTAAACGGGGTCTTTCCCGGGTGTTTTAGCGCGCACTATTGGGCGCTATAGTGCCCGCGCACACGCGTGACCATGACAACAGTCCCACGGGAGCGGCAGGTGTCGCCCATCACGCGCACAACTCAAGCGTCACTCGACTATAATAATAATAATAATGAAAAATATAACTATTCTATGTTTAACATATGTTATATGAATGTATGAATGGGTGAGGCATTTATATAGCGCTTTCATATGTACAAATGTACTCCCAAAGCGCTTTACAATCATATCAGTGAATCTCTCCTCAACCACCAATAGGTTCTTTAAAAGCTTTTCAGCAATCGTTAAAGAGTTAAACAACAATAAAACATAAAATACTGCATAAGAACAGCCAAAAAAATTGGCTAATTTAAGACATTTTTGATTGAATTTGGTATTTGATACCAACATAGATAAAAAAAAAAACAATAAAGGTTCCAAAATGGGGTTTTCACAGCAATGCCATTTTTGTTCCCCAAAGAGACTTTCATACCTTAAAAGAACCTTTTTTTCTAGTGCGAAGAACATTTAAAAAATCTAATTGACACTATAAAGAACTTTTGTGCGATGAAAAGGTTCCATGGAAGATGAGGGTTCTTCATGGAACAATCGCCCCTAAAGAATCTTTTTTCAGACTTGTGTTGTGTTGCACTTAACTACATTAAAATTTTTGAAGGGATTCCAACCATATTTCAAGCAATTTAAAATGTTGAACAATGGGCATCTGAAGTGTCTCAGGCTCAGCTGATGGAAATAATCCATTATTTATCACCTTTAATACATCTGCCAAATTTTTTTTATTGGGCCGATAACGATACCATTGTAAAATGAACTTAGCCTATATCAGCCGATACCAATATGGTGGCCGATATATTGTGTATCCCTATCTAAAACCTCACTGAGATACATCAATTATGGCATCTTCTCTATATTTGACAACTAGCCCCAGTCTTCCCTATATATGAACATATAATTAAATATATTGTTAAGATATAGTGTTTCATATTCATATTGGTTGTGATTTTATTGTTGTAATCACTAATTCAGACAGCACTAAAGAGGAAGGCCTTTTGCTTTTGTTTTCTAAAGTTTTATTAATGCGTATGTATTGAAGGAGACCCATTCTCATGGTCAAACATAGTTTGAAATGAGTCAACCATCTAGTTTGCTTATTTACAAATTAAGTAAATCATTCATCGAAGGGTGAAATTAAACTTGACAGATCCCCATCAAATAATGTGTCATTCGACATTTAAAGTCCCCCTGTAGTCAATCATTTTATCCCTTAAAACTCATCTTTGATCACCAAAATGAAAAATGTCTTCATGGCTTAAGTTAAAATAGCTTGAATGTAACTCCACACCCTTGCCTCATTTAGTATACGCGGTTCTATGAATATGCAAATGAGCCCCGCCTCCACTCACTCACTCAGCTCAGAGATCCACTCGCTGACGATCACACGTTGATCTGATTGGTTACAAGGTAGTTTGTGACGTCAGAAACACCAGCGATTTCAAAGCGTGTTTTTGAGACTGTCTTTGGTTCACTGCAGTTTTAAGGAGAAAATACTCAGCAATGCTGTCGACTTACTGTATGAATTTACACATGGTTTGTCTTAAAGCATATTAAAAACACCACATAGACAAACAACATTAAAAGCTGGATTTTCACCACAGGGGGACTTTAAGAGTTTTAATGACTCTTTTACTGAGATGCTGCTTCAAATAGCCTAATGAGGACCAGTCCACAATTATTCAGATCTGTGATGATGAAGAACTTAATAACAACAAAACTCATAAGACCGAAGAAAGGGGAACATCCAGTCATGGAGGATGATATCTGTGTGACCCGGAAGAAAGATGACGAAGAGAGAAAAATGGAGATACAGCTGTGAAAGATACAAAAAGAGGAAACTCTATGTCTAAAAAGAAAATGAGTCACAGCTTTTCCCTTCCTTTCAGTCTGGGCCATATTCAGACATAATAGTAAGTGTCCAGCAACAACAAATAAATCTTTCATATCAGCTCCATTCACACATAGGCTATTCGTGGGAGTCAATAGAGAAGCAGTTTCTTTTGGCTGCTGGCCTTGTAAGTTAAAGTTGCAATTCATTCGCTGCAGTTAAGATGAAATATATAGTACAGACATCTGTGAGCCTTATCAGTAATACACCAGTCCGTTCAGTTGTTTTATGTGTCTGGTTAAAGGCCCGTTCATATAAGCATTGTTTCCGCCACAGAATAAAACATTTAAAAAGAGAATTGTGACTTTTAACAGTTAACATCTCGCAGTTCTGACATTATACACATTTGCGATTTTATATCATGCAATTCTGAAATTCGCAATTGTGAGGGGAAAAAAAATCAGAATTGTGAGATAAGAATTTTTTTTATTCACACCAAGTACGATAACGATGAATATTGCTGTCGTAATTACCTTTCTGTCCCTCCATTGACAGCTACGCAACTACCACTTTGACTCTTCAAAAAGTTCATAAAGAGATCGTAAAACTAATCCATTTGAATAGGCCTATATTTTCTGAACTGACACGATTGCTTGATGAACAGATTGAATTTATAGGTTTTTATTCACATAAACACTGATCAGCGAACACATCAGTTGTGGTAAACAGGTCGCTTGAGCTTCTCTTTATGTTCGCTGGTCAATGTTTATGTGAATAAAAGCCTAAATATGTCACGTGGTCGTAGCTCTCAGAAAATTACGAGTCTAAAGTTTTACGATCACGTGAATGCTTTTTACAAGTGAGAATAGTAAAAATCGTTCTAAATATTAAACACCACAACTATAACCATTAACGATATCGTATGAATAATCGTTATGGTTATCATTCTTGATGTGAGTTGTGGTTATCAAAACTCTGATGTAATGTGTTGTTGCCTCATCCGCGAGTTCATCTGCATCGTTTTGCCTCGCTTAACATTCATTTGTGATCAATAATTTGGAAATCAATACAAATAAAACTATACATAGGCTAAATAAGATAACATTTAAATATTTTCTTTTAACCTAATAATACAGGTTTAACAGAGAAAACAAAAATTTATAATAAACGAAATATTTTGACATTTATCTGAATATTTCCAATATACAGTAAATGAACACTTACCTCAAATATCTGCATATAATCAGTGCAGTGATTTTTTTTTTTTTTTAAGGGAGGGAATTGAGAATTATTAATTATTATTTCTTTAATAACAGCGCCACGTTCAGGACACTAAAGGCATTTTACTCAAGAAACAGCACAGAAGTAAAACGTAAGGTTTATTTGTGCGTTAAAAGACAGTCGAATGGATTTACATGGTTATGTACATATTACACTAATAACACTTCAACAGAAAACAAGTTCAAGTCAATCAATTGCATTTTAAAACTTGTGTAAATGGCATCAGTTCCTGTGCTGCACATTATGGGCTGAAAGTGAAAAGCTTTATCATATAAATGAACATCCACCAGGCAGATGAATCTTTTATTATTATGTAGATTGTTACAGTTTTGAACTGCTGGTCCACAATCCACAAAACAGCCATGAGGAAGCGACTGCAGGTGTCGTGCGTTGTAGATGTAGGCCGGAGCTGTGAGGTCACGTGACGACGTTCAGCAGGTTCAGCTCATCAGGATAAGCCTCAGCACAACACAATAACTGGATTATTAAATATGAACATGTCAGTGCGACTAAACGGTACACAGCTTTCTGAGCAGAAAACAAAGCAATGGAGTGCAGTTTTAACTCTCTGAGCTGCATGACATACAGGCACATGTAAAATAAATATCAAGATGCTCAATAAACCAAGTGAAATGAGTTAATGATCCTCTAAGTGTTTTCTGAAATGTGAAATACATGGGCTTGTGTTGAGGTGAATGTTGGCAGCACAGGAACTGATGGCCAAACAAGCCACTAAGCATCAGTCTCTTTCTCCAGCTCTTTACCCACAAATCTAGGATTGATCGGATGGGATGTCCTGGAAGGGTCAAGGGTCATATGTTGAAGCTTTCTCCACAGCCACACGTCCCTTTGATGTTGGGGTTGTTGAACACAAACTCGCTGGAAAGTTTCGTTTCGACGAAATCCATCTCTGTGCCGAGCAGCGTCAGCTGGGCCTTCTTCTCAATGAACACTCTCGCGCCTGGAGAAATACACCACAAATATGATTATTCATAACATACGAAACACACTTCTGTGCAAAAGTTCAGGGTCAGTCATTTTTTCTTTTCTTTATTAAAGAAATTAATACTTTTATTCAACAAGGATGCAATAAATTGATGAAAAGTTTTCGATTACAAATAAATGCTGTTCTTTTGAACTTTCTAATAATAATAAACTGTTTCAGCATTGATAATAATCAGGAATGTTTCTTGAGCAGCAAATCAGCATATGATTATATCTGAAGGGTCATGTGACATTAGAGTAATGATGCTTAAAATTCAGCTTTACATCACAGGAATAAATTACATTTTACAAAATATACACATAGAAAACAGCTGTTTTAAATTGTAATAATATTTCACTTTTTTTACTGTATTTTTGATCAAATAAATGCAGCCTTGGTGAGCAGAAGCGAAACACATTTAAAAAGTGTAAAGAAAATATAATATTGTAATAATTTGTCAACTCACCATCTTGCAGCACCTCCTCGTCTGATTTGTCTTTCTCTTTAGTGTAGTCAAGAGTGTAAGTGAGGCCATTGCAACCTCTGGTTCGAACACCGACCTTCAGGCCGATCTGTTTGAAGACGGATGAAGAACCCGAAGAATGAGACGGGGGAAATGCATCAAATGCTCGTGACGACTAATAAGAGAACAAATACTCACATATTCTGGTTTATTCTGTAAGAGCTGTTTGACTTTATTCACGGCTGAAGGCGTCTGGAAATGAAGAAAAGACAAGAGACGTCAAATCAACATCCTTTAGTTAACTATTTGCAAATAAATACACTCTTTTAGTTGCTTTTCCCCTAAAGTTTGCTATAAAGACTTTTTTAAACAAAAAAATATATATAGGCCTACACTCACCTAAAGGATTATTAGGAACACCTGTTCAATTTCTCATTAATGCAATTATCTAATCAACCAATCACATGGCAGTTGCTTCAATGCATTTAGGGGTGTGGTCCTGGTCAAGACAATCTCCTGAACTCCAAACTGAATGTCAGAATGGGAAAGAAAGGTGATTTAAGCAATTTTGAGCGTGGCATGGTTGTTGGTGCCAGACGGGCCGGTCTGAGTATTTCACAATCTGCTCAGTTACTGGGATTTTCACGCACAACCATTTCTAGGGTTTACAAAGAATGGTGTGAAAAGGGAAAAACATCCAGTATGCGGCAGTCCTGTGGGCGAAAATGCCTTGTTGATGCTAGAGGTCAGAGGAGAATGGGCCGACTGATTCAAGCTGATAGAAGAGCAACTTTGACTGAAATAACCACTCGTTACAACCGAGGTATGCAGCAAAGCATTTGTGAAGCCACAACATGCACAACCTTGAGGCGGATGGGCTACAACAGCAGAAGACCCCACCGGGTACCACTCATCTCCACTACAAATAGGAAAAAGAGGCTACAATTTGCACGAGCTCACCAAAATTGGACAGTTGAAGACTGGAAAAATACCTAATGTTGCCTGGTCTGATGAGTCTCGATTTCTGTTGAGACATTCAGATGGTAGAGTCAGAATTTGGCGTAAACAGAATGAGAACATGGATCCATCATGCCTTGTTACCACTGTGCAGGCTGGTGGTGGTGGTGTAATGGTGTGGGGGATGTTTTCTTGGCACACTTTAGGCCCCTTAGTGCCAATTGGGCATCATTTAAATGCCACGGCCTACCTGAGCATTGTTTCTGACCATGTCCATCCCTTTATGACCACCATGTACCCATCCTCTGATGGCTACTTCCAGCAGGATAATGCACCATGTCACAAAGCTCGAATCATTTCAAATTGGTTTCTTGAACGTGAAAATGAGTTCACTGTACTAAAATGGCCCCCACAGTCACTAGATCTCAACCCAATAGAGCATCTTTGGGATGTGGTGGAACGGGAGCTTCGTGCCCTGGATGTGCATCCCACAAATCTCCATCAACTGCAAGATGCTATCCTATAAATATGGGCCAACATTTCTAAAGAATGCTTTCAGCACCTTGTTGAATCAATGCCACGCAGAATTAAGGCAGTTCTGAAGGCGAAAGGGGGTCAAACACAGTATTAGTATGGTGTTCCTAATAATCCTTTAGGTGAGTGTATATAACCAGAAGAAAGAAAATATAGTTTATCTGACAACTTTACCATTATCTGTTATTTTCCTTTTCTACTAAAGTTCAAATTTCACCACAACTTTTCAATAATTCCACTTCAGTTGCAAACAACTTCTCAAAGAATGTGGAGGTGTTGATGTCTGGTGAATTACAGGAGACTGGACACAAACTAATACATTAAACCATCCAGATTAAAGCACTTTGTGTGACGTCTGGACACTCACATGTGACTCCATGTTCTTGAAGATGCTATCTATCTATCTATCTATCCATCCATCCATATATAAATATCTATATATTCATAAAGCAAATGTAAATACTAGGCTTTGTCAGAGTTTTCATTGACAATGGAAACCCACATGTATGGGAGTCAGTAAATATCAAGGCTGATACTAGTGATGAAGGAAGTTTGATGGTTTAAGACCTTTAAGGCAAAACTAGCGTTAATATATATATATATATATATATATATTATTTTTGCCACGCATAAATCAAAAGAATACAAGTGTCAGCAAAACTTAAAATGACTCAGCGATTTACTGCAGAGCAAGTAGGCTACAGTACACAAGTCTACTGGAAATCGTTTTAGATAAAGAGCATATGCTAAATGTCTGGATCCTGATTGCAAACATTGTATCACACATAGTAAAGAATGTTAAAACTGCTTTGACAGCAACTACAGCGTCAAACAGTGGCATCTGCGCATGCGCAGTAACATGTTGCTTAAAATCACTGATTGTATAAACATTAAACAACTTTAGCACGTAAGTTACTCAGTAAACATTTGTGTTACAGCAGTGGAATGCTGAAATTCGTGAGATTATCAACAAACCTAAATTATAAGCGTGTTATCTGATCACAGCAACATGGATAAGATCCCGCTGTCCTAACTTTACCCAGAACAACTGCTCCTATTCACCCGGACAGGACACACAAGTAGAGTGAATGACAACAACTTTAAACAGGTACAAACGTAGGAAGGGCACGACGAGGCAGATCTAGAAGGTTCTGATGCAGGAACGTAGTAACGTAACGTTACATAAACATCATTAAGCGCTTGATACGATCTCCAAGCATCTGCTAACGGCTAACCTGCCCAAACACTGACCTTCACGTCAAATTTAACTGAAATAACTCAACTACATTGCAATAACCTGCTCTTACGTTTGAATATCCATCTGACTGTCTCAGAATGGACGACGTTGTCTATGATTATACCGTTATTGATCAGATATCCGAGCTCTGGCTACGGCTAAACGCATCTGTCATGTGTGCTATGTCAAGTATTTGAGAACTAAATGTTTGTTCGGTCTCGTCATGGTGTTGAAAACGGAGTCAACACTCACCAGGGTTAAAGCGGCTCTTGTTGACAGTATTTTCCGTCTGCTAACCGCCCTTACAGTCGCCCGTGCTATGGAGGCTGACATGTTGAAGTTACTTAAGCACTTCGTGTTTGGACGTAAACACCAGAGGTAATGCAAGGAACGCCCTCCCCACAGAACGCACAGGATTGGTTGGTTATTTGATTGACAGCTTATACAGCCTATGAGTAACAGTTATTCAAGACTTTAAAATCAACATGCGACGGATGAAATTACGCAACTCATTTTTACGTAAAGATAAAGAGGACGTACTGATTATATCCTCCTGGGACCCAGGAATATACTTATGTCGACTGTAGTGGACATTATATTTTAGTGAATTTCTCTGACACCATACATGTCACATTCTGGGTGTCCTGTAAAGAGCACATTCAGGACTTTTCAGAGATAACAAATGTTTAGAGGTTTCACCATGAAAACAACTTCTCTTTGGTCTTTAAAAATGTCTGACATTTAGTGATCAAATGTAGCACTCTTATGGAAATATGATAATATATTGTAATTATAATTTAAACCGGACTACTTTTCACATTGTATATAAACCAACATCTCAGGAAAACGTTATGGGGTTTCAAATCAAAAAATGACTTTCTGTTCCAGAACAGGGCATTGACTTCATAATGTCCACTGTAGAGACATCGGAACTTACATCATTTTGGGAGACACAACAAGTGAATATGGAAATAAATTATACATCAATATTTCTATGAAATATTAGATATTATTATCAAAATGTTGCTAATTATTACTCCAATTATTACACTTCTTTTTTCATTAAATGTTGCTCCAAGAACACATTAATGTGCACATTAGATGCAGTGTATAGATACACTGCATTGAATGGTAATATTAATGTATGGCCATTTTACCCACATATTGCATAAAGTAAAATGGTGTATCAGTTCATTCCGTTATATCTTTCATAACATAGTTGAGAATCATCTTTATACAAATTTTGGTTTAAAAAAATCCCGAAACCCCCAAATTTATTGGAAATCCCATTGTTTTTGCCTATACATAAAATTTCATGTCATTTTATTTTTTAAACAACTGAGTCCTGGTGTCCACTACAGAGGACATAGCATAACATATGAATAAAATATCATTTTTCAAAAAAGAATGTAAACAATAAACCAATGTTTTCTGGGTCTCAGGAGATTATAAAATGCTGAATGATTATAGAAAATTATTATTTAAAAGTTGCGTAAACGTGAGAAAAATACTTTATTGTAATAGTTGCATGTGATTCTAATAACCAGGGTCATATCGTTAAATGAAACTTAAAACCAATTCTGTTGATTGAAATAAAGGCGAAATAAAATAAAATATAAATATTAGTTGAAGAAATTTAACTAAAAGGACCTTAGAAATGTTGCCTCGGCAATAAACTGAAATAAGTTGAAGCACTAAAATGATTAAACGGAAATAAATAACTAAAACTAGCAAAAGTAAACTAACCCTAAATAGCAATCTTTAAACAACATAAAATAAAATGGCAAAAGCACAACGAAATGACTAAAAAAAGGAAACTAAAATTGACATGAAAACATTATAATAAACGGAATTTCACAATATTAATAAAACTGCTAATAAACAGACATTCTCGATGTGTTTACAGTATGTACCGCATGGACTCAGAAAGGCCAGTTAAATATCCACTAAAATAATCGTTTAAATCTATAAATTCTTAGGATTGGTACCTGATATACAAGTGGAAATTCACCCCATCAATCAATATATATATATTGATTTTCAAATAACGGTCTTTTAAAGGATGGTTGCCTTGCATTTACATCAACTTGTCTGTAGATCCCTTGATCCCATCTTGCAATATGCTTTTCTTGAGTGGGACTTGGTGGGACGACCCAGCCTGAACAGATTGCCAGTGGGGTGGACTAACTTTTCCACACAAGAAGTGACCATTTTTGTTTATTCAAGCTGTACAAATCACAATACATCATATCATAATGCATTGAAAATAGACCAAATCTAATACCTGTATGTTAAACACTTTTTATGGGGTGCACTAACTTTTCTCATGAATGTTTAACAAACATTGTGGCGATACCAAATGTCTGCCATTAAAACACTGCAGAAGTTAAACACACGGGCAAATATGAAAAATGTAAAAGTCATTACAAAAACACAAAATGCAGAGACCTCATTATGACAAAATCCATTTATTGTCAAAAAAAAAAAAAAAAAAAGACAAGAGTTGAATTACTATTATGGAGGGAATTCATTTTGTTTATTGACATTGCAGCGAATGCAAGGTAGGCAATGTAGCCTTCTTCGAGAAACATATGCAATTCAGTCAGCAAAAACAAAATACTGCTATAAATTATACAATAAAGCATAACTAAAACCAAGCCCAGTCGAACTGAAAAGCTCAACAATTATCCTGCACTGACATTAGCATAACTGTAAATACACAGACCCCAGCCGACGTTTCTTTATGTACATTTTTATACAAAATAAAATGCTTCTTGGAACACACACACACACACACACAAGACGCACGATCGTGCAAAGTTTTGTGACTAAAACTATTCAAGCAAATTCAAAAACACACAATGACGCTACAATCTAAATGACAAAGGTAATCAACTGGACTCTCAATTTAAAAAATAAAATAAAAACAGATAAAATGAGAAACATCAAGTTCATTCCACAATTAGAACGAACAGAACTAAAAATTAGACACCTGTAAAAGGCACATTGATCAAGGTGTTCTAACTGGGGTTCAGGGTAATACTGGACTCGGGCTGTCGGAGATCAGACACCCGGTGATGGCTCGTTTCACAGCTTTACTTGAAGGGGCTCCACTTCTCCACAGACGCAGTTACAGACGCGTGTCTGTTGGCAAGACTACCTACAATATGATGGAGAAACACAGCATGGATTATGTGATAAAAGGACATTATCAATTTTACATTCACCGGCCACTTTATTAGGTACACCTGATCAACACAAATATCTAATCAGCAAATCACATGCAGCAACTCTGTGTATTTAGAGATGATCAAGACGATCTGCTGGAGTTCAGATTGAGCATCAGAATGAGGAAGAAAGTGATTTAAGTGACTGAGTGCGACATGGTTGTTGGTGTCAGACGGGCTGGTCTGAGTATTTCATCTGATCTGGGATTTTCACACACAACCATCTCTAGGGTTTACAGAGAATGATCCGAACAAAAGAAAATATCCAGTGAGCGTCAGTTCTGTGGGAGAAATGCAGTGTTGAGGTCAGAGGTCAGAGGAGAATCAATGACCAGACTGGTTCAGCTGATAGAAAGGCAAGAGTAACTCAAATAAGCACTCGATACAACCGAGATCTGCAGAAGAGCGTCTCTGAACACACACCAATCTCTGAACGCTCAACACATCAAACCTTGAAGCAGAAGAGCATCTCTGAACACACACCAATCTCTGAACGGTCAACACATCAAACCTTGAAGCAGAAGAGCATCTCTGAACACACAACACATCAAACCTTGAAGCAGAAGAGCATCTCTGAACACACACCAATCTCTGAACGGTCAACACATCAAACCTTGAAGCAGAAGAGCATCTCTGAACACACACCAATCTCTGAACGCTCAACACATCAAACCTTGAAGCAGAAGAGCGTCTCTGAACACACACCAATCTCTGAACGCTCAACACATCAAACCTTGAAGCAGAAGAGCGTCTCTGAACACACACCAATCTCTGAACGCTCAACACATCAAACCTTGAAGCAGAAGAGCATCTCTGAACACACACCAATCTCTGAACGGTCAACACATCAAACCTTGAAGCAGAAGAGCATCTCTGAACACACACCAATCTCTGAACGCTCAACACATCAAACCTTGAAGCAGAAGAGCGTCTCTGAACACACACCAATCTCTGAACGCTCAACACGTCCAACCTTGAAGCAGAAGAGCGTCTCTGAACACACACCAATCTCTGAACGCTCAACACGTCCAACCTTGAAGCAGAAGAGCGTCTCTGAACACACCAATCTCTGAACGCTCAACACGTCCAACCTTGAAGCAGAAGAGCGTCTCTGAACACACACCAATCTCTGAACGCTCAACACGTCCAACCTTGAAGCAGAAGAGCGTCTCTGAACACACACCAATCTCTGAACGCTCGACACGTCCAACCTTGAAGCAGAAGAGCGTCTCTGAACACACACCAATCTCTGAACGCTCAACACGTCCAACCTTGAAGCAGAAGAGCGTCTCTGAACACACCAATCTCTGAACGCTCAACACGTCCAACCTTGAAGCAGAAGAGCGTCTCTGAACACACACCAATCTCTGAACGCTCAACACGTCCAACCTTGAAGCAGAAGAGCATCTCTGAACACACACCAATCTCTGAACGCTCAACACATCAAACCTTGAAGCAGAAGAGCGTCTCTGAACACACCAATCTCTGAACGCTCAACACGTCCAACCTTGAAGCAGAAGAGCGTCTCTGAACACACACCAATCTCTGAACGCTCAACACGTCCAACCTTGAAGCAGAAGAGCGTCTCTGAACACACACCAATCTCTGAACGCTCAACACGTCAAACCTTGAAGCAGAAGAGCGTCTCTGAACACACACCAATCTCTGAACGCTCAACACGTCCAACCTTGAAGCAGAAGAGCGTCTCTGAACACACACCAATCTCTGAACGCTCAACACGTCAAACCTTGAAGCAGAAGAGCGTCTCTGAACACACACCAATCTCTGAACACTCAACACATCAAACCTTGAAGCAGAAGAGCGTCTCTGAACACACACCAATCTCTGAACGCTCAACACGTCCAACCTTGAAGCAGAAGAGCGTCTCTGAACACACACCAATCTCTGAACGCTCAACACGTCCAACCTTGAAGCAGAAGAGCGTCTCTGAACACACACCAATCTCTGAACGCTCAACACGTCAAACCTTGAAGCAGAAGAGCGTCTCTGAACACACACCAATCTCTGAACACTCAACACGTCAAACCTTGAAGCAGAAGAGCGTCTCTGAACACACACCAATCTCTGAACACTCAACACATCAAACCTTGAAGCAGAAGAGCGTCTCTGAACACACACCAATCTCTGAACGCTCAACACATCAAACCTTGAAGCAGAAGAGCGTCTCTGAACACACACCAATCTCTGAACACTCAACACGTCAAACCTTGAAGCAGAAGAGCGTCTCTGAACACACACCAATCTCTGAACACTCAACACATCAAACCTTGAAGCAGAAGAGCGTCTCTGAACACACACCAATCTCTGAACGCTCAACACGTCCAACCTTGAAGCAGAAGAGCGTCTCTGAACACACACCAATCTCTGAACGCTCAACACGTCCAACCTTGAAGCAGAAGAGCGTCTCTGAACACACACCAATCTCTGAACACTCAACACGTCCAACCTTGAAGCAGAAGAGCATCTCTGAACACACACCAATCTCTGAACGCTCAACACGTCCAACCTTGAAGCAGAAGAGCATCTCTGAACACACACCAATCTCTGAACGCTCAACACGTCCAACCTTGAAGCAGAAGAGCGTCTCTGAACACACCAATCTCTGAACGCTCAACACGTCCAACCTTGAAGCAGAAGAGCGTCTCTGAACACACACCAATCTCTGAACGCTCAACACGTCCAACCTTGAAGCAGAAGAGCATCTCTGAACACACACCAATCTCTGAACGCTCAACACGTCCAACCTTGAAGCAGAAGAGCATCTCTGAACACACACCAATCTCTGAACGCTCAACACGTCCAACCTTGAAGCAGAAGAGCTCCAGCAGCAGAAGACACACACCGGTGTCACTCCTGTCAGATGAGAACAGCAAACTGAGGCTATAATTCACACGGACTCACCAAAACTGGCCAACAGAAGATTGGAGAAACATCGACTGCTCTGAGTCTGGATCTGCAGTGACGGTCAGATGGTCGGGTCAGGATTCGGTGTAAACAACATGAAAGCGTGGATCATCCTGCGTTGTATCAGCGGTTCAGACTGCTGGTGTGTAACAGTGTGTTATATATTTTCTTGACACACTTTGGGCCTCTCAGCTCCACCTGAGCCTTAAACACCACAGCCGACCTGAGTGCAGGGGTGATAGTAGAAAAAAATCCTGAGCCTGAACTTTCCCTGGGAGGTAAGCGGCCCCTAAGCCAAGATATATGCCCTGATCAACATAATTGTCAAGCGGGATCCAGGGGTGTGCTCCCCTTGGAGAACATTTTGATAAATAGTCCCTTATAGATTCTGGTGACTTTTGTGGATATAAATGGACATCATTCAGACATGAGATGAACAAACCCAATACAAGCCTATATTACAGTAGCAGGTTTCAGTAAGTCAAATTTAAGACCTTTTTAAGACATTTTAAGACCATAAAGATTGAAATTTAAGACCTACATTTAGGTATATATTTATTGCCAAAAAATATTCAAATCAAAGAATTCATTTTATTTCAATGAATTCAGTAATTGAAAAAGCATTAATTTAATTTACAGATAAAGCAATCACATTAATAAACTTCCACACCCCACAACGCGTGTCAGAGAAAAGAACAGAATCAGATATAATTTTTTTTATAGAAAATTGTACTTTGCATATTATACTGTAAAAAACACATAATTAGTTGATTTTAGTTGATCATAACTAGAGATGAAATGGCATGAACATTTCATTTGATGATTATAGTGACAAAAATGATCAGTTATCACAGAATCCTGTTCAAAAATAACTAATACTACACAATGAAATCAATTCACCAAGTTTTATGTCGAAAAACAGCAAATAACAAATAAAATAAGCATCAATATGCACTTTTTGTTTACATAAACATTAAAATAATAGCCTACCATTAATGATAGCCAGATTTTAAAAGTGTCTTGCAACATATATACTAACATGTACAAGTTCAAAAAAAGTTTTGACAAAAAAGTTTATAAAAAGATAAACCTCACATATTTCAGACTTTAAATTATTTTTATAAAAAGAATGAGTCAAAAAAAGATAAATTACTGACATTTACAATGCACTTTAGCTTATCTTTTATTATTAATAGTAAAATTAGGTCAGATTTACCCTGCTATGCAACCATGCACTGCGCTCGCCACAATGACAAAAAAGTTTTAGTGGTTAATGGATTTCCACCACCGAAAAACGCCTGGAAAAAAACGAGAGCGTCGCTTCAATTATGAGCGCGCTTACCGCGCGCCTACATTTGAATGAACTTAAGCGCGCAAAAGACGCGATATGTGAACGGCCTGTTGGCGAGCGACCTCAAATCAGGCCACGAGCTACAGCTGCTTGATGACTAGGGTCTAACTCGCGCCGTGGCAGCACTTTTTCCCCGCTAGTTCCATATAATATTTTCCTTGCGCACAAAGTGCAGAAACTTCGTCTCTACCCACCACCTCTATCCAAGACCATTTATTCTTTATGCCTTTATCGACAAGTTTGGCATCTTCCCCTGGCTTCATAAAGTTGCACTCCATGACTTTGGCTACGTTTCGCGCTGCCAGTGAGGGAAACACAATCGTAGTGTATGGGAAAAACAAACAAATTCGCACGTGGAGTGACTGCTGTATCAATCTGATTGGCCAAAACCCAAGACCAGCCCCTACCCTATTACCGATTGGCTGAAGTAGGCTTACTGGTGTGGTTTAGTGAAAGCGCCTCTCAGATCTTGGGATAATTGTCAGATCACGCAAACTGAATTTTTTTAAACTGAATTATTAATTTTTTTTGCAGACACGTCTGTACGCCGGAAATCCGGCGTGGCGCCGGAGCGCTATCAGGCCTGTGAGTGTGTTACTGACCATGTCCAGTCCTTTATGACCATCTTCTGATGGACACTTCAGGCAGGATAACACCTGGCCACAAATCATCTCAAACTGGTTTCTTGAACATAAGTTCACTAAACTCAAACGGCCTCCAGTCACCAGATCTCAGTCCAGTAGAGCAGTTTAGGGATGTGGAGGAACGAGAGATTCACATCATGTCTGAAAATCTGCCGCAAATGTGTGATTCTATCGTCAATATGGAGCAAAATCTCAGAGGAATGTTTCCAGAGCCTTGTTGAATCTCTGCCATGAAGAACTAAGGCAGTTCTGAAGGCAAAAGGGGGTCAAACTCAGTACTAGCAAGGTGTACCTAATAAAGTGGCCAGTAAATGTACATTAAGCAATGACCTGAGCAGCTTCATGTCTGATGTGTAAACAGCTATGGAGTGACCAATGCTCTGGATTGTGTATCAGCAGTGGCTTTGAAAAAGGGACCAAAAGCTTGTATTTCATAGTTTGGTCAGTTTTCTTTATGGAAAACAAACAACAACAAAAATCCCTTAAAAATGTGTCTGTCTTTAGACGAATGCAGTGTCATTTTATTATCATTAATATACAGACGACAATATTGTCAAACAATCTCAATTCACATGGATCCACGAAGACGCTTAAAAACGCTGTTTTCTGCAGCCAGGCCAGTAGATGGCGATGTCACTTTGTAAAGAAACACTACGCGTCTATAGACTGAACGCGTAATACACACGCACATGACGTCACCGTTTCCACAGATTCACAGTTTTGTAGAATACACAGAGACTGTATCGTTTTCAAACTTGCACTTTGAAACCCATTTTCAAAAGTTTGCATTTTCATGCTCCCAAAAAACGCTGTTGTTGTGTAAATAAACGGCCAAAACGCATCATTCTTCAGTTTTTAGTCGAAAGTGGTGTCGTGTAAACGTCCCCTTTGTTAACGATTAAAACCCTGGACGGATGTTCATGTCTGGTGTGAATAGATCCCAGTGGCGATGTCTAGAAATCAATTTCAATAGTAACGTTACGTTGGGTTTAATTTGTCTTTTAATGAGATCTACTTATATAATATATTGTTAGTGGCAAGATTTTTCATGTGAATAAATGCATAGATCCGCAGATTTGACTTGTGTACCGTAAAATGGTCTGGTGGTTAGAACTTTTGCCAATTGTGTCAGAGGTTACGGGTTCTAATCCACACTCGCGTAGTTTTTTTTTTTCAGCAAAAACGAATACGTTCATCAGTGGTTACAGTATAATCAAGCAGGGACATGTTTGTGTGCATTTTGTTTTGTGATTTCACTGGAATGAATAGAGCCTCCGCAACGGCGTTAACTGATAGATTGAAGCGCGCGTCCGTGTGAACAGAGACGGTGTGCTGTATCCGCGCCACTGATCGCAGCGGCACCGAGCATGATTTAAAAAAACAACACATTTTAGCGCTAGGTCGTCTCTTATTTAATAATGAACTAAATTAATGCTCTGCTAGTTAACTGGAAATGTTTTATTTATCTGTATTAGGTACATACGTGCTTCGTATTGCTTCAAAAAGTGGTGGGGACAATATCGACCCAGAGAAAAAGTGGTGGGGACATGTCCCACCCGTCCCACCCGCAAATTACGCCTTTGATAGATCCATAGGAATCAACTGTTTGCAAAGCTTCTGCACTGCATAGATCACCATGCACTCATGTAGTGTACTCACCTGTTTCAGGACCCAAAATCATCCTCTTTGCTTTGCGCTTCTTTCTCCTGTCCTGTTGAGGACTGTCCTGCAGACACAACAAGAGATCCACTGAGTTCTTTAACTCCTCGGCAAAACTACAGTGATCGTGCATAATGATAACTGTGATTGACATACTTTGTCCCTGTCTGATGCAGGACTTCTTTGGTATGTGGTTGGCGAGGATTCTGCAAAGAGAAATACATGAATGACTGCGTGATTCTTGACCAAATCGCATCAGAATCCCAGCAGAACTAAATACACTTTAAACAATGCGATGAGCGCAGCTACCTAAAGACTTGGACAGCAGGCAGTCCTTCTTGATGTGAGCGTTGGAGCCGCACAGATAACAGCACTTCTCCTCCCTCTGGCGCCACCGTCCATCCCTGTAAGGGCTGTCGTCCATCATGCCTTTGGTGGCTCTGTTTGCATCACGTCCACTGAAGAATCCATCAGCATTGTCACGTCTTTGTCTTAGTATACCATTGAAACAAAAAAATAATTAATAAACAAATGAACCAAATCAAACTAAAAGCATCAAATGTCTGATTTAAAGGTGCAGTATGTGATTTCTGAGAAACGCTGTTGAAAGTGGATCGGACCGAGCAGCACAACACACTTGTAGCCAATCAGCAGTAAGGGGCGTGTCCACTCATGATTGGGGAGGAGAGAGAGTGAGCCGATCAGCAGTAGGGGGCGTGTCCACTCATGATTGGAGAGAGAGTGAGCCAATCAGCAGTAGGGGGCGTGTCCACTCATGATGGGGGAGGAGAGACAGTGAGCCGATCAGCAGTAGGGGGCGTGTCCACTCATGATTGGGGAGGAGAGAGAGTGAGCTGATCAGCAGTAGGGGGAAGAAAGAATGTAGAAAGAGATGGCTGAGAGACAGTACAAAAGCGGAAAGGTCAGAGGAATATCACTGGAAAAAGAAGGGTTATGATCAGGCAAGAGCTTTAGAACTCAGCTTTTCAGTGCTGGAAAGACCTAGGAAGGGAAGGACTGAAAACAGACACAGAGGTTGTGTTGTTTCTGCTTCATACTTGAGTAACATTGGTTTTGCTGTTTCCCAGAACCAAGATATGCAGCTGTTGCAATGTTAGCTCTGGTAAGACGAGTTTTGAGAGTCATTGTTTGTCTGCTGTTAGCGACTAACAACCAACTCTTGCTTGGATATACACTTGTGTACTGTATGTTCATTTGTCATCTTCACTTTATTTTACGTGAAGCATTATTTTGCTTCCCTTCTGCTATGATAAAAAAAGACATCCACTCTTGAATTGAGTGTTCAAGCATTTTGGGGGCGGAGCAATAAAAGGAGGGGTGTGTTTGTCTGGGTTGATTTAATATCAACAGTGTTTCTCAGAAATCGCTTACTGCACCTTTAATAAGGATTTTATTCTGTTCTAATGTCCAAAAGCACATTACTGTTCAAAACATGTAAAATGTCTTTACTGTCACTTTTCATCAATTTTATACATCCTTGCAGAACAAAAGTATTAAAATTCTTTAAAAAAAAAAAAATCTTACAGGCCCTAAACTTCTAAACAGTAGTTAAGATTATCTAAAGATCATTGTAGCATGAAATACAGAAAAGTTAAACATTAAGTAGTGTTCTGTATGAACAATAATTGAAGTTAGTTATTCTACAATAGTTCTTGTGTTGAATTACCTCTTCCGCATCGGACAGTCTTTCATAAAATGTCCAATCTTTCCACAAATGCGGCAGCAGCGGTCATTGGGTGCGAGCTTGCCCTCGGTCAGCACCTCTGGGTCGAAAAAGTACTCCTGCAAACAGTGAATTTGAGCACAATAACTTGACTTGTGGGGCGTCTTACAGAATTTACATGCTCAAGGTATAAAGGACACACAAACCATTTTATTTGAATACTCTGGTGGAAAGACTCGGACAGGGGTGCCGAAAACTCTGCGGGCGTTGATGAAGGCCTTCATGATGAAGCTTGCCACTGTAAACATAAAACACAACCAGACACAGGGAAAAACACACATTCATTGCATTAGATGGCAAGATATCAAACATTTATCTTTATCTTTAAAAATGTTTGAAGTAAAGGTCCGTTCAAGGACAATAACTATAAAGATATAGTTCTAAAAATCTTTCAAAGTGGCAGAGTCCACATCACAACTACAACGGCACAGAAACGATATCGTTGGAATCACTTTCAGAACGATTTTTTTTTCCAGCTGATGAACGATAAAAATAGTTGAGAGCCAATCAGAATCCATCCTGCTATAAAGAATTTGAGCATTTTAAGCGGCAGACGACAAAACTGTAGCATGTGCCTATAATAAACAGACCGATATTGTGCGTTGTGTGGACGCTGTGTGAACGGGCCTTTAGAATGGTTGACTACCATAAACTTAGAAATATTATCCATTTACTATATTTAAGGCGGTTGGAACACAAAAAGTTGCTGATGGAGATATAAATCTGAAATAGTTTAAATAAAAAAAGGCTAAATGCAGGTGTTTAAGTACAGGGTATATACATTTAAAACTGAACTTCAATAAAGCTAGGTCATGTAATACAACAATGAAACATTTACATGCACCCTCATAATACGATTACAACAAGATTTAGGCAATATCGCGATTAAACTTTACCTCATGTAAACTCAATACTTTTATTAAACTAATGCAATTAAGCTCATAATCATAGAAACCATAATCACAGTAAAATGTGACGTATGCCGATTTTAATAGCATTAAACAGGAATGTAAATCGCATCTATTCCACGCTGACCAAAGTGTGCACGAACATGAGCGGTGCTGAAGTTTAAATTCATAAAGTTGCGTGACATGAATACACACAGTATATTGATGGTCAAAAACATTGAAATGGAGACATTTTTAGGCTGGATACCAAAGAACTGCCAAATAAATCCATACGAGTTAGAAAAGCTTGACCAATAACACACCGACTCCATGCGAGTTCATCATCTGTGCTGGGCATTGGGGTATGTGAAGAATATCAGTAAAATAACCACAATTCTTAGCGAATAATCAGAATGATGAAAACTGCATGTAAATGTGAGTGAAGGGGTTTGCTGCTCGTATCATGTAAACTTCTTGCTGTGATTAAGTCCTTACTCTGTTTACATTTGCACCAAATAATGTGATATTTCCAATTATCAGAGTCAATGAAAGGTAGGGTTTGTATTGAGGATAATACATGCAAGAGAAAAAAAAGAGAAAAACATGACATACTTCTCCGTGAGAGACCAGCTCCAAGATTATGACTCAAATCAAAGGGATCTAAAAGAGGAAAGAGAAAGAAATTATCAGCTACAGTCTTGCACCACATACAGCGTTGAGGAATGTCAAAGTAAAAAATCATCATTTTCAAAATGTAAATTACGCAACTTGCAACATGTTACCGCTAGGGTTGGGAATCGAAAATTCGGATACTTCAGTTATCGGATACATGTTATTATATTAAAATTTCGATTCCTCTTATTGATTCCCTTGGGTGCATTTTAATATGATTTAAACCATTCAAGCCCAAGAAGACTTGAGCACGGTTGAGCTGCACGCACATCTGAAACGAGCGCACAGAAAGCCGCCTCTCATACTGTGTACTGCGCGATACTGAAGCGAGTTCTCTTCCGCGTCTTTTTGCACTTGAACGGACAAATACACACAAAAATGTCAAAATCCTCAAAAACAGTCGGGTTTCTTAAGTGAACATAAACAGTCGGGTTTCTTAAGTGAATGTAAACAGTTGACAAAGAAAACGCAT
Organism: Rutilus rutilus; assembly: GCA_021464565.1. Taxonomy (NCBI): domain Eukaryota; kingdom Metazoa; phylum Chordata; class Actinopteri; order Cypriniformes; family Leuciscidae; genus Rutilus; species Rutilus rutilus. The sequence goes on along the minus strand of JAJAQA010000007.1, from coordinate 3,782,581 downwards.
GTGTATCAGTATATTGGATTTGTTCAGCTCTTAAAGTGACAGCAGCCTAATATTCCTGCTGCCGTCTCTATAATAACGTTAATCAAACAACAAAAGACAACGAGAAAATTGTTCTTTGTTCTTGACGCAATAACTTTTGTAACTATATTTGTAATGTATATTTTATTTATAAAGTGCAGTGTTTTTTAAATCTGATCAGTTTCTGTACCTGAATACCTTAACACTGTTTATTTCAATCGTATCTTTGTTCAGTTGTATTTATTTGTGCGATTGCTAATTTGTTTAATTGTTCTTTTTTAATTACTGAGTGTTTACTTGTCTTTAATAATGCTTGAAATCTATATTAGTTGTTCTTGCTATGGTATTTTTAAACCGTAGGCAAAAGTTCCTCAGTGTTCTTTAGCCTGTTAATTTTTGTTCATGGTATTCAGCTACAATGAAATGTTTTGCAATAAGACTTAGAATAAATGTGAATGATAGTTGTTTTTTTTAAACCCGAAATAATCGAAATTAGGAACCGATTCAAACGATACCCAACACTAGTTACTGCTGCATATTCATCGGTTCTTGGCCTGATTTTGCCACTTGTCAGGAGTTTATTTCTTGGTCTTACCCTCGATGGCCAGATGTTTGGAGGTCCATTGCTTCTTGAAGGTGGTGAGAGGTTCTTTTCTGCGGATGCAGATGACAGACTCCTTGAAGTCAAACGTCTCGGTGTAAAACTGCAGCAGGCCGAGCCACAGCTGCCCGACTGACTCCCTGTTCTTCCTGTACTCCGGCCAGTGTTTATGCTGAGGAATGAACAACAGTCCCAGGCTTAACAACTATTACAAAATAAGTCTGAGACATGCGTTTTGTGCTACACGTTAAAAAAAATAAAAATAAAAAATCATATCTAAAAATCAATCTATAACTTTTTACAATTAACAGTGAAATAGATTAAAAAAATACAACTTGCAATGTTTTTTTGTTTTGTTTTTTTGGACCTCACTCACCAAGTTCTTCAAATCCTTAAAGAAATGAACATCCCAGCCATCTACAAGGACTACTGGCTTCTTCTCGCCATCATATATCTACAAAAGACAAATACAAAATTAATTCAGAGTGAATGTATGTTTTACATCAATCTCATCCCATAATACAGTAGATTAGGATGTCCTTAATGATGACTTTTAGCAATATAGAAGAATACACACAAAAAGGGAGAGTCCCATTTGAACCTATATTCACATATTGTTTACGGTGAAATATTAGAATTATATTTATTGGGTTATGCACTAGGGAACATGCACTTCTAAATTACATGAAAGTAGGAGTCAAATGTTTTTAATTAATTAAGAATAAACGTTTGGTGTGCACATGGTTGAAGAAATGCATTTAAAAATATGAGTATAAGTGCTGTAACAGTTCATTTACACAAAATCATTTATTATAAGTAACTGTCATTGAAAAGGTTAGGCCATCCTTAAAAATATTCTTGTTTGCCGTAACCCGACCGACCCTGTCAATTTAGTACCGACCCAATTATTTTTTTTTTTTCCCTTTCAGTCCGACCGACTTGCCGATTGTAAACTTGCGTTAAGACCGACCGATTTTTTTTAACTCTTCAAACAACTAATACAAATGCAATAAAATAATATTAGTTATTAAGTATTGTGAATATAAATTGCCTAGACCTACATACAAACATAAGCTACGTTCTTTCTTTTAAATAAAAACCCGTGGCGCGTCATCTATGATTATGTTTACACCATTGGTTAACCGTTAACGCATGTCACACTACTGCCTGCAAGCTAAGTTTGCTTCGTTTCATTCACTGTCAATGGTTCGCACTTGGTAATGATGGCTGCGGCTTTACTCTAAAGATTATTTCATTTTTATATGTTGTTGAATATGGTTTATTAAAAAATAAACATGCGAGAGCGTGTTATAGGCTATATGTCATGTTTTAGTCAGATATGACGACGCTACTGCAACACGCATCGCCGCAGATGAGAAGCTGAGCATCAACGTGCAAACTATCGCAAATCAAAGTGAAAGTAAGTCGCTGACGCTTAACACACAATCATCATCATTAAATGTAAAGAAATGAAATGATCTTACCAGGGCTGTTTCCGCTTTCTCTTATTGTGGGCTTTGATTCAGACATTTTAGCTGATGATCAATAAAATAATGTAGTCATAACTGTTGCTTTCGGTGACGTGCACTCCATTAAATCTACATATAGCGGTAATTGAAGATCGGATTTATATCCGCAAAAAAAAAACCACACATTTAGCCCATGTAACCAGGTGTAAATGGAATCGTTTTGATAAATCAGATTGCAATCCGATCTGAGAAAACGCATTAAGTGGCCTGGTGTAAACAGCCCTTAGACATGGGTGAAAAATGTCATCCCACCCCCCCCACCGACCCTGATTTTTTTTTTTTTTAATGAAAAAATATATACTTTTTTATATTATTTTTTTTATATATAAAAAAATATAGACCGACCTACCGACCCTTTTTTTCTTTTTTTTTGCTGTTACTGCAAACCAAAATATTTTTAAGGATGGCCTTATAGTTGTCAAGAACGACACCTCTTGGAGAACTGGGATAACAGCCGGGCTTCTTTGTTGAAGGAAGTAAAGGACCATCAGAGTGTACGCATACGAAGAAAGACTACCACGAGATGCATCGCCAATGTCACACACCTGAAAAGACAAACATGATCAAGATCATCAATATGTTAAAGTGCCCCTATTATGCTCTTTCAGATTTTATCTTTCATGCAGTGTGTAATATAGTTGTTTGTGAAAGTAAAATGTCTGCAAAGTGGAGCTATTGTCTCCTAAAAGAAAGAAGTGATTCTGAACTGAAACGAGTCGTCAGTAATTCCAGTCTTGATTCCTGAAATATGTAGGTTTGTAACACATTTGCATAATGCCAGTCTATGCTCTTCATTAGCTGCCCGTGAACAACGTCAACTTTGACCCTCAAACACTGTAGTTAGCTAAGACTGGAAGAGTTTGGTTTGAGTTGTTCATGTTGAGAAGACAGCGTTTTTTTGTGCTATGACAGCAAATCCAATTTGATGCACTTCTGAAGGATGAGACTCACGCTGGACTTGTTACAGTAAAACTGATGCCTGTTACTGTTCGTATCACTGTGTATCAAGTGTGAAGAAGATCCGGAGCTGAAATTCAGATATGCTAATGTATGTTTCGTCCTTCATCTTGTCACCAAAAGCAACTTTCTGGATTCTTTCTCATTCAAGCTTGACCACTAATGGCTACGATCTCTATGACTGAAGCATCATCAGTTCATGAATGTGTCGAACTTACTTTGGAGAACACTTTCATGACGTAGCAGAGGATCTTCACCCGAGCGTCAATTGCAGCATAAGACGCCAGTAACTGTGTGTTGTGCAAAGCCTGAGGAAACAAGACGGAAAAATCTTAGTTGCACTTTGTATGTGGACTTACAGTGTATTTACACGAGGAAGAATTAAGGGTATCACTTTATTTTAAGGTGTTCGTGGTACAGTGTAATTTTACATTTAAGTACTGAGTAATAATAATAAACTACATGTACTTACTATAGGGTTAGGGTGTGTTTGTAAGGTTAGTTGCATGTAATTATGCACAATATATGGTAATTGTCTTTGTTACATGGTTACTATTGTACTGTAAAATAAAGTGTTACTGTACTGAGTAATATAAGTGAACTACTTAGACGTAATATGGGTTTAAAAGTACAGGGTTAGTTAAATTTATATTTATATTTATATATATATACAGTGAGGAAAATAAGTATTTGAACACCCTGCTATTTTGCAAGTTCTCCCACTTGGAAATCATGGAGGGGTCTGAAATTGTCATCGTAGGTGCATGTCCACTGTGAGAGACATAATCTAAAAAAAAAAAATCCAGAAATCAAAATATATGATTTTTTAACTATTTATTTGTATGATACAGCTGCAAATAAGTATTTGAACACCTGTCTATCAGCTAGAATTCTGACCCTCAAAGACCTGTTAGTCTGCCTTTAAAATGTCCACCTCCACTCCATTTATTATCCTAAATTAGATGCACCTGTTTGAGGTCGTTAGCTGCATAAAGACACCTGTCCACCCCATACAATCAGTAGGAATCCAACTACTAACATGGCCAAGACCAAAGAGCTGTCCAAAGACACTAGAGACAAAATTGTACACCTCCTCAAGGCTGGAAAGGGCTACGGGGAAATTGCCAAGCAGCTTGGTGAAAAAAGGTCCACTGTTGGAGCAATCATTAGAAAATGGAAGAAGCTAAACATAACTTGTCAATCTCCCTCGGACTGGGGCTCCATGCAAGATCTCACCTCGTGGGGTCTCAGTGATCCTAAGAAAGGTGAGAAATCAGCCCAGAACTACACGGGAGGAGCTGGTCAATGACCTGAAAAGAGCTGGGACCAACGTTTCCAAGGTTACTGTTGGTAATACACTAAGACGTCATGGTTTGAAATCATGCATGGCACGGAAGGTTCTTAAACCAGCACATGTCAAGGCCCGTCTTAAGTTTGCCAATGACCATTTGGATGATCCAGAGGAGTCATGGGAGAAAGTCATGTGGTCAGATGAGACCAAAATAGAACTTTTTGGTCATAATTCCACTAAACGTGTTTGGAGGAAGAAGAATGATGAGTACCATCCCAAGAACACCATCCCTACTGTGAAGCATGGGGGTGGTAGCATCATGCTTTGGGGGTGTTTTTCTGCACATGGGACAGGGCGACTGCACTGTATTAAGGAGAGGATGACCGGGGCCATGTATTGCGAGATTTTGGGGAACAACCTCCTTCCCTCAGTTAGAGCATTGAAGATGGGTCGAGGCTGGGTCTTCCAACATGACAATGACCCGAAGCACACAGCCAGGATAACCAAGGAGTGGCTCTGTAAGAAGCATATCAAGGTTCTGGCGTGGCCTAGCCAGTCTCCAGACCTAAACCCAATAGAGAATCTTTGGAGGGAGCTCAAACTCCGTGTTTCTCAGCGACAGCCCAGAAACCTGACTGATCTAGAGAAGATCTGTGTGGAGGAGTGGGCCAAAATCCCTCCTGCAGTGTGTGAAAACCTGGTGAAAAACTACAGGAAACATTTGACCTCTGTAATTGCAAACAAAGGCTACTGTACCAAATCAATTAACATTGATTTTCTCAGGTGTTCAAATACTTATTTGCAGCTGTATCATACAAATAAATAGTTTAAAAAAATCATACACTGAGATTTCTGGATTTTTTTTTTTAGATTATGTCTCTCACAGTGGACATGCACCTACGATGACAATTTCAGACCCCTCCATGATTTCTAAGTGGGAGAACTTGCAAAATAGCAGGGTGTTCAAATACTTATTTTCCTCACTATATATATATATATATTAATTTTTTTTTTTTTTTTTTTTTTATATAAAAGATGCATACATTAAGATAGGATTTTCCCCCCAAACCTTTTACACAAAAATGTGTAAACAACAAAGACACTGACAGTATTTTAAATATGTGACATTTAATTATTCGTTTTATAACTTTTGCCTTGAATATAAATCTATTTGAATCTTTTTATTGTATTTAGAAAGTGATTCACTCAGTGTATTTGACGGCTGTCTGTGTTTCTGGAGCTTTACTGCATTGCTTTTGACGATTGCGATTAGTTCAGCGTATCTGGCATTTTGCATTGAGGATTTTATCTGCTGCATTTGTTTTTGAATTGTGATTCACTATGTTTGTTTTGAGTTTTAAAGAGGTGGTTGATTATGATTTCACTTTTCTAACTTTAGTTAGTGTGTAATGTTGCTGTTTGAGCATAAACAACATCTGCAAAGTTACAATGTTCAAAGTTCAAAGCAAAGGAAGATATTTGCTTTTAAAGAAATCGCTTTTTAAGGACTACATCAAATGGAGGTAAAAGGACACAAGCTGTTGAAGCTCCGCCCCCTGTGCCGGGAGCAGCAGCTCATTTGCATTTAAAGGAACAGACACAAAATACCACCCCTTTAATAAGTAGGACAATGACATTTGACCTAGTGATGTGTTCACATTAAGTCTGCTATAATTGAATGGTCATAAGATGATTGATCTTAATGCCAACAGATTGTATCTGACCACAATTGTGTTTGAATCTTAGTGTTGCCTGTGTATGTGTGCCTGACGAAGATTATTTTTATCAAAACATTGCTGTTATATTTTGCAAATGAAGTGAATAGTTAAACAGGGCAAGCATAGTGCTTGTCTTTTGCCAAAATATTAAAGTTTAAACATTGGCGATAAGGAATGAGCTACAATCCATAATGCCATAACCTTTGCAAATATGTAAAGAGGGCTTTCTTCTTATAAAATTCTAACGCTATTAACAATTGCAATGGTTTAAACTTCCACTAAAAAAAAGTTCAAGTTTGGACGTGTAAAAATAATGCAACAGAATTATTCTCTCACCAGTGTATTGTACAAGCTTATATCTCCCTCTAGTCCAGTTTTGGCATGGTAAAACTTCACAATTGGGACTTTTGCAGTAGTAATAGGTAGGATGTTTCTCAGGCCTAAAATGAATGGATGGATAAATAGACATGGGTGTAAAACAAAAGCACTGATTTATTTGAAAAACAAGCATTTAAAGTAAACGGAGGTTGCCTGAGGCGTACAGAGATGCTCTTTGTCATTTCAATTATCAGTCAGAAGATTAGAGCTTCTGAGAGAGGACAATGTATAAATATAGTCATTCCCTTCCTAAAAATGTCAAAACTATTTAATAGTGAACAATACAAAACATGATTACTGAATGAAATGAGTGCCTAGCGCAAACAACAGGCAATTTCACAATCACACCCAAAAAACAAACAACAAAAACCTTACCATGGTGTTTCCGTAGAGCTTTGGCCAGGCTCTCAATAACAGCCATGTAGTCCAAGCCCTATCAGAGGAAGCAGATTAGGAAACTTAATGAACACAAAATACAGGGTATAAATAGTTTATGCAGTCTGTTCATCTGGCTCTGGCTTCACGTTTTTGAAAGAAGTCTCTTCTGTTCAACAAGGCTGCATTTATTTGATCAAAAATACAGCACAAACAGAAATATTATTACAGTTCAAAACAACTGTTTTCTGTGCGAATATATTTTGAAATGTAATTTGATCAAAGTTGAATTTTCTGCATCATTACTCCAGTCTTCAGTGTCACATGATCCTTCAGAAATCATTCTAATGTGATGTTTTGCTGCTCAAGAAACATTTCTGATTATTATCAATGTTGAAAACAAAGATGTCCTGCTTCATATTTTAGCATTTCTTCAGTATTCAGGATCAGAAAGTTTAAAACAAGCTTTTTAAAAAAAATTGAAATCTTATTTAACATTATGAATATCCTTAACATCACTTTTGATCAATTTAATGCATGTCTGCGACCTTGTGTAGAAAGAGTCTTGGGACATTACCGCTGCTGTGTCCTGGCCTTCTAGAGTCATACAGATGTCCAAGTCACTCTGTTTAAAGCCAAACCCATTCTTGGATGAACCAAACAAAGCCAACTTGGCTCCTGATAAATAAATAAAAATACACATCAACAAATAAGCATCTGTATGGTCCTCTCATTAAATACATATCAAACAGTCGGTTACACTTTATTTTAAGGTGTCATCGTTACAGTGTAATTATATATTTAAGTACTGAGTAATATTAAGCAACTACACGTACTTACTATTGAGTTAGGGTTTGGTTTAGGGTTAGTTGCATGTAATTATGCATATTTTACTGTTATTACTATGGTAAGTACATGTAACATATGTAACAAGGACACTGTAAAATAAAGTGTTACCAAACAATCTTTGAAAAAATAGAGTAAAAGGCTGAATTTAGCAAAAATTGAGATATCCATCTTAAAAACAAGTGGAATCTCACTGCTCTAATGAGGTGTATATTAAGCTAATTGTTCTGATTCGCCATTTTGTTTATTTGTGGACAAAGTGTCATGCAGCAATACAGAAGAAGAAATCTCTCAGCGCATTTAAATGGAAAAACACCAAACTTTACATACTTAGATTCTATACAGTTTCACCAAGTGGCATTACCTGGCACTTGATCTCTCAGGTAAGTCTCAAAGTCTTGTAAAATGTGTTCTCTGACTTTCACCTCCACATCATCTGGTGCAAAGTCACCTAAATAAATGCAACCATTTTTAATGAATCAGTGAAACTACATGCAAAAATGTAAGCACAAGCTAGATTTTAACATTTAATAAAAACAAAGAAAGATGTATGCAAATAAAAAAAGATGTATGCAACAATGTGCACATGCAAAAACACATAGATAGCCGTAAAAGGTGTAAGAAAGGCAAAGACTTGATCTATTTGTCAGTCTACATTTCATCCTCAGGTTGAGTTCACTACAATAAAAGGAAAAAATTACAGAACGTCTTCATGTCAAAATATATCCACCGCGTACTTACGGTAGCATTGCTCACAGACTTCATTGAGGATCTTCAGGAAGTCTAGAGTCATGGGTGGAAGGCGCTTTAACTCCACTCGCTTGAAGTCCTCAGGACAGTCCTGTTTTGAATGTCCGTCACTCTTGCAAAGGCCACATATCACAATGGGGGACTAACAGGAAAAAAAACGGATAATTTGTCACCATGAACCACATTCAATGGTGAATAAAGACTGGTGCTGGAATCGCAGATGCATGAATTCACAATAAAGTCAAAAGACATCATTAAAATGTCAAAAGAGTGCCCCTATTATGCTTTTTCGGATATTATCTTTCATGTCGTGTGTAATATAGTTGTTTGTGAAAGTAAAAAATGTCTACAAAGTTTCAAAGATCAAAGTGCAGATAAATGGAGTTATAGTCTCCAATCACAACAGACTGGGCCGCCTGACCAATCAGATCAGAGCAGGTTCTCAGAAAGGCGGGGTTTAGAGCTGATGCTGTAATGTACAGTACCAGTCAAAAGTTTGGAAACACTACTATTTTTAATGTTTTTGAAAGAAGTCTCTTATGCTCATCAAGCCTGCAGTTAAAAAAAAAAAAAAAAAAATATTATGAAATATTATTACAATTTAAAATAATGGTTCTCTTTTTTAATATACTTTAAAATGTAATTTATTTTTGTGATGCAAAGCTGAATTTTCATCAGCAAGTACTCCAGTCTTTGGTGTCTTATGATCCTTCAGAAATCATTCTAATATGCTGATTTATGATCAATGTTGGAAACAGTTGTGCTGCTTAATATTTTTTTTATAACCTGAGATACTTTTTTCAGGATTATTTGATGAATAAAAAGTTAAAAAGAACTGTATTTATTTAGAATAGAAATCTTTTGTAACAATATACACTACCGTTCAAAAGTTTGGGAACAATAACTATTTTTTTTTTTAAGAAATTAGTACTTTAATTCAACAAGGATGCGTTAAATTGATAAAAGGTGATGGTAACGATTTATATTGTTAGAAATGTTTTTATTTTGAATAAATGCTGTTTTTATGAATAAATGCTGTTAACGTTTTACTCATCAATGAATCCTGAAAAAAGTATTCCAAAAAAATATATTAAACAGCACAACTGTTTCCATCATTGATAATAACTGAGTATCAAATCATCATATTAGAATGATTTCTGAAGGATCATAAGACACCAAAGACTGGAGTACTTGCTGATGAAAATTCAGCTTTGCATCACAAAAATAAATTACATTTTAAAATATATTAAAAAAGAGAACCATTATTTTAAATTGTAATAATATTTCATAATATTACTGTTTTTTTTTTTTTTTTTTTTTTTTTTAACTGCAGGCTTGATGAGCATAAGAGACTTCTTTCAAAAACATTAAAAATAGTAATGTTTCTAAACTTTTGACTGGTACTGTATATTATGAGAAAATGAAAGTGTTTTTTGACCCTGTAAGCCTACTGTAGGAGCCTTTAAAATAGCATAATAGAGGCACTTTAATATTACATTCTCAACCTATGGCTAAGCCACGCCCCCTCCACTCACTCGGACAAACAGTCAACATTCGGTAACAGGCGCTATGGCAGCTGTCACAGTAGGAGACATTTCACAGGAGGCAATTGATGATTTTTGGAGACAGAAAGATTATATATCATCTTGAAGTTACCAAAAGGGCCTTAACTATGCATTGGAGGGTTATATTAATAATTTTATTGTTGAGAAGGTCGATGAAAAGCTTCAGCTCCAGACAAAGATTTACAGGTCACAGTGTAACCGTTATAGTTTGGTGCTATTTCGCTTTATACGCGCGTCCTATTCGCTTTGGACGCGCTAATGGATTCAAAATGTTCAAGCGTCGAACTAGACGCGATACGCCCGAATTTGACGCTCTCTTCGCGTTTGGTGTGAACGCAGCATAATGAACAGGCTGCGATGTCAAGATTGCAATGCTGAAGTGTGTGTGTGTGTGTGTGTGTGTGTCAGAGAGAGAGAGGCGCGGGCGCGATCGAACAGTGGAAGCATAAAAACATAGGCCTACTCCATCATTTTGTTCAGCTAGAAGCTAGGCTAACGTTAGCCTAACGTTACGTTAAAGATAACGTTCAAATACGTTGTTGACTTACCTTAGAACAGATGTAGACATCCTTGTTTAATTTATCCACGTTTAGTTGGTGTTGTGGTCTAAGTTACCGCATAACTTAATCCAGAGCAGACACTTATCTCGGTTGAGATGTGGCTTGGGAAAGGGTAAAAAATACACACCGTATCCCAGCCTCTCAGGATACCTAGTGTCGGAGTTGCATGTACCCCATGCACACCGTTTGACCATTTTAAACTTAAAATGACAAGAAAAAACATATAAAAACGAATGAAAACTGACTAACTGCAATGGATTTCAATGGACGTGGAAGCAGAGAATGTCCGAGTGTATTGGGTTAGCTATGCGCACTGTGATTGGCTCATCGCGTTTGGGGGCGTGGCTTAGCCATAGGTCAATTGCTTGACAAGAGCAGCTGCATATCTGGCAACAATAACAAACATTAGTACATTTTACATTTAATAACAAGTTTGGATGGTCTCACATAGACATGCAAACCATGAATATGAGAATGCATATTTACCTTGCCATCGCTGAAAACCCTCTTGGTGAAGACATAATGAACACCTTCAAGGTCCGACTGCGTTCCTGCAGGCGATTCAGATTCAGATTTGGAGCGCTCTGCTTTTGGCTTGATTTGGACAGATGCTGCTTCCTCGGGATCGCCTACGTCGGATCCCACATCGTCACTCGTCTCCCGGTCGAAGGGGAACATCTCGTCGCCAGAAGGCTCACCTCCAGATTCATCGAGCTCGATGTCATCGTCGTCGTCATCTTCCTCATCTTCTTCTTCACCCTACAAATGTGCACACTCAATTTAATTCCAACTCAGAACTAATTCTTCAGTATTTCACATTTAGCTGAAATTATACAGTAAATGTATTAATAATGATCTTTTTCTTATTTTAACTGGAAAAAATATAGATGTCCTTAACCCTCTGGCATTCTTCTGTCATTTATGACCGAAAAATTTTAAGTTAATTTCTTACTTCATTGGAATGGTACAAAACTTGGTAAAGGTTTTGGCACTTGCTATGTGAACACACACCAAAAAAAAAAAAAAAAAATCATGGACATGATTCAAAAAAGGTTAAATGGTCCTGTAAAAAAATATTCACATTTGTGCTTCTTGGAAATTAATGGGAGACTAATTTTATCTAGTGAAAACTTTTGGTACTGCACCCAAACAAAATCTTACTGAAAGCTCAAAACATATCAAGCTTAAAATTGGAACACAACTTGTTTAGATTTATGGCTTATATTTTATTGCAGTTTTTGAAAATATATATTTAATATAAAAATGTAAATAATATTTTTGTTAATTTTTCACAATACACATAAAATGTAGTAACTTTTTTAATTTGCACTTCAACAATAATCTGCCAAGTGTTGTCTTTGAAAGATCAAACTTAAGTCTGTGCTCTAAAGCATTCAAGATTTACGTTTTGAAATTTAATTTTCAGGTCTATGCTCAAAAAGTGAATAAAATGGATTTTATATATATATATATATATATATATATATATATATATATATATATATATATATATATATGGATAAATATAATTTAGTATAAAAATAAAAAAAATCACCTAAAAATACAAAATATTAAATAAAAAACATTATCAACCAAAAATATAGTACATTCATTTCATTGACAAAATCTTTTTTGACCGACACATGAAGAGCACTAGAGGATAAGAAGAAAAATGTCCCTGAGAAACTCTAATGCATAAAAATTCAAGGGTTTCATATGAGTATCTAATTTTCCTTGATTTCAGAGCTGCTCCTAAACTGAACTGCATGATGAAAAAAAGACTATTTCGTCTCAATCTACAGTAGTCAACATTTGAAGTGGATCAAAAAATTCATCAAAGTTATACATGAATTTTGAACTGTCTTAGGACAACTTGGATGAACTTTTTTGATCCACTTCAAACGTTGACTACTGTATTTACGCGCTTGCACACCTCGGTCTCGGCGTCAGAGTCGGCCTCTTCCTCATCGTCCTGCTCCAGCTCAATCATATAGTCAGAGTCTTCCAGATCTTCGGTACTATGAGGACTGGATCTCGCACGGGATCTGTTCAAATCCTCAGCTGGCGCTTTCTTGCTTTTCTTCACCGCGTCGACGTGATTCACACCACTCGCGGATTTATCAGTTTGACTGTTTGAACGGACTTTCCCAGCTTTGCTTTTTGGAGAAGAAGCAAAGTACTTATAGGTTGTTTTGAGACAATGACACATATAGTCAAACATCATCTGACTACTCAACGTCCGAGCCACATTCCTCTGGACGGCGAATGGATCTGAGGAAGAAGACAGAGATAAGTATTGATGTGTCTCATATCTAGGCAGACGTACACTACCAGTCAAGAGTTTTGGATCGGTAAGATGTTTTTAAAATAAGTCTCTTCTGCTCACCAAGGCTGCATTTATTTGATTAAAAATGCAAAAAAATAAATAAACAGTAATATTGTTAAATATTATGATAATGTTTTCTATTTTAATATATTTTTAAAATGTAATTTATTTCTGTGATCAAAGCTGAATTTTCAGCATTTTCAACATTGATAAAAATCATAAATGTTTCTTGAGCATCAAATCATCATATTAGAATGATTTCTGAAGGATCATGTGACACTGAAGACTGGAGTAATGATGCTGAAAATGCAGCTTTGATCACAGGAATAAATTACACTTGTCGTTACTTTACTATATATTCACATTGAACAGCAGCTGTTTTAAATTGTAATATTTCACAATATTACAATATTTTTTTTTTTTTTTTTTATTAAATAAATGCAGCCTTGGTGAGCAGAAGAGACTTTAAAAAACATAAAAGAATCTTACAGATCCAAAACTGTTGTCTGGTAGTGTACAGGTGAAACTCGAAAAATTTGAATATTGCGCAAAAGTTATCATTTTGATGATTATGGCTTACAGCTTATGAAAACCCCAAATTCAAAATCTCAGAAAATTTGAATATTACATGAAATCATTAAAAAAAAAAGATTTTAAATACAGAAATGTCGGCCCTCTGAAAAGTATAATCATGCATATGTATATAGTTACTAAATATATTAGTTTCACCTTTTAATTAGAATTACTAAAATACATGAACTTTTCCACAATATTCAAATTTTTCGAGTTTCACCTGTATATTAAAAAAAGAACTAGGTCACATGATGCCATGCATACCTTCTATTGCAATCCTCTTTTTGGGCCAGTCTTTCAGATCCCGCCACAAGTCACCGTTTGTGCGCACGCTAATGACTTTCTCGGGTATTTGAAATTCCAGTGAATAATATCGCAGTAACTCGACCCAAAGCTTCCCCAGCTGTACAGGAGGACTTCGGTCTTTGAAAACCAGTGGAGACTATTCAGGAAAAAACAAAACAAAATCAAAACAATGAACCAATAGGTAAATAAAATGCTATGGAAGCTTGTTTCCGCCATGGAATACAAAATAAAAGTTAATTGTGACTTTTTCCATCTCGCAATAATTTTTTTCTTCAGAAATGCGAGTTTATAATCGCACAATTCTAGGATTTAAAAAAAAAAATTGTAATATATAGTTATAAACTTGGTGAGTTAAAAAGTCTGAATTGCGAGATAAGCCCTGTTCGGATGGGACTGGTTTTCTAAATTATATTTGAGTCACAATTCTTATCACCTGATGTCTGTGATTTCGTGTCCTGATTTGGACGGGACTATGCTAGTGTGTTTATTAGAGGTGGGAGTGTGTGAGTGTGTGTTTTCTAGACGTGGGCGTTACAGAAGGTCATCTGTGGTCTAGTGTTCAACATGCAAGAGTGTTTTCGATTTCGCACGGGATTCGGTTTCTCAGAGGACCGTTGAATTCGATGAAAAAATGTGGGTAATTTGCCCTGGAATTTATACTGAGGTTGTGTGTGAAAAACACTATCTTGTCAGATTCGGACAGGATTAAAAAAAAAAATAAACAAAATAATAATAATAATAATAATAATAATAATAATAATAATAATAATAATAATTCGCAAAGTACACCCGTGAAACACCCGAATTTCTCAATGAAAACTAGTCTCATCCGAATAGGGCTATTTAATCACTATTCTGAGGAATAAAGTCAGAATTGTGAGATATAAGCTTGCAACCTTTGATCTATTTTCTCACAATTGCGAATTTTTAACCTCGTATTTCTGACATTATAAATCGCAATTGTGACGCTATTTTGTGGCAAAAACAAGCTTCCATGAAACACAGTAGTGGTTTTGTTGACTTTCTTTTGGCTTGACCTAAAAACTGTCTTCAAATGAAACCTTTTGATGCACACTACATGAATAACTGGGAACACACTGACCTTCCCCTTCTTGATGAGTTTGTCTTTATCTTGTGAATCGTTTGAGGTTGGATCGTACACCCAAAGCACGTGTCCTTTCTCAACCCCGGTGATGGAGAAACTCTTCAGTTTACTCACAGGCAAACCCTAAAACACGACACAACATCAGTCTCTGCATCGGAAATAACACAAATTAAACTACTTCACAATGAAAACCATTTCTCACAGGAACTTCCAGAACATGAACAATTTTTTTTTAATTGTCTAGTTTAAGTTTTCTTATGGCTGGGGTTTTCAGTAGTAATGCTATTCTGTTGTTCATTATAGAGGTGTGCGAAATGTCTATGATCATTTAATTATGTGTTTTAATGATGTGTGAGCTGACATTATCAAGTATGTCAAAAACCTAAAAATAAAAAAAAACAGGCCTTGAGAGTGACATCACTTTCACTGATGTATGATGTAGTTCGAGAGTTTGTCTCAAATTTCTATGAAATATTTAAGCAATATCACGCCATTTTTTCAGAGTAAAACTTTTAAATATATATATATACTTTTTGCCAAGATCACAAACATCTAGTTCATTACAGGGCTTTCTGAAATACTTGATTGTGATTGGTCAGTTGCAGCATTCCCTGGTAAAATACTTATTTGTATGTTGATCATTAAACTGTAAAACTGTGTGTGTCCAATATACAGGTAAAATACTAAAACAATTGGTAACACTAATTAAATCCTTCATTTATAATGCATTATAAAAGTATTATTATTATCATGCATGCACCTAATTATGCATTATATGATCTCATGAAAAATTGTAACCTCAGTTATGAATTATACATAAATGCTTTAAGAAAAGTGTTATCAAATAATTTCAGGTTGGATTTCAAACTTTAATTTCCCATATTTATCCATGAGATGAGTATCTGTGTAATAAGCGGGATAATTATTGCATTAGGGTCTGCGTCTTGATTACAGTGTCGGGGTTTAATTTGTTTTTGCAATAATGACCGTCTGACTGCAGATTATCTCAGGTTACCTCTCCAAAAGGATCCAGAAGCAATAATCAGGCATTGGTCCTATAAACTTGAATAAATGATGCATTAATGTTGAATCACACACCACGTGTTCGAGGTATGAAGGTAAGACGGGTTCCTTGCGTCGTTGCAAGAAGCTGATGACCATGAGGGTAAAGCAGTAGGATGGAAGTCCACCTTCTTCCATCTGGTCTACACAACAGATCTAATTCACACAAGCAAAATAACATCACATATTATGAGGATATATATAAATAAGCATGAGTTTTACAATTCTTTATGCTGTTTCTCTGTACATTAAAAATGCTACCTTATTAAATCCATGCAGGATTATATTTAACATACCATATGTGACCCTGGACCACAAAACCAGTCACATGGGTATATTTGTGGCAATAGCTAACAATACATTGTATGGGTCAAAATTATCGATTTTTCTTTTATGCAAAAAATCATTAGGATATTAAGTAAAGATCATGTTCCATGAAGATATTTTTTAAACTTCCTACCATGAATATATAAAACATTTATTTCTGTGAGTGAATGCAGCGCAATCGTGAACATAAATGGACAACTTTAAAGACGATTTTCTCAACCTTTCGATTTTTTTGCACCCTCAGATTACAGATGTTCTAATAGTTGTATCTCGACCAAATATTGTCCTATTAAACAAACCATACATCAATGCTTTCAGGTGATGTATAAAGCTCAATTTTCAAAAAATTGACCCATATGACTGGTTTTGTGGTCCAGGGTCACATATGATTTGATGTTTCAGACAACACTGAGAACCATAGTAAACAAAACATGCAATTTTGCATTTTAAACTTGGCTGTAAAAACCTCCAGACTGTCTATTAGAAGAGATAACACTGAGCACATCAGTCTCACCTTAGCCCAGAATCTGAAGCATATGATCAGCGGGATGAGCTGCGCTTCCAGACTCGCCATCTCGGTCAAATATGCTGTTGTTATGCATGCACTTTCATTGCCTGCACTGACTTTGCAGATCAGACCACTTCAAAAGATCAAAAAGAGATTAAAATCAAACAAACATATAACATAAGTTTAAAGCAGTTTTAAAAAAGACAACTATTCTTCTGTCAATGAATGTAACATGAACTACCATTACAATATGTTGGTGTCGGTACGATTAATGTTTTTGAAAGAACTCACAAAGGCTGAATTTATTTGATCAAAAATACAGTAAAAATAGTGACACATTATTACAATTTAATGTTTTCTATGTGAATATATTGCAAAAAGTTATTTATTCCTGTAATCAAAGCTGAATTTTCTTCAGTGTCACATGATCTTTCAGAAATCATTATAATATGCTGATTTGATGCTCAAGAAACATTTCTGATTATTATCAATGTTGAAAACATTTGTGCTGCTTCATATTTTTCCAGGATCCTTTGATTAATAAAGTTCAGAATAAACATTTTATTTGAAATAGATTTTTCTTGTAACATTGAAGATGTCTACTGTCACTTTTGATCAATTTAATGCATGAATAAACATTAATTTGTTTTGTTTTTAAATCTTACTGACTCGAAAAACCGTACAAAAAAATACAATAAAAAAAATATTTAAAAAAACTATATATACACATTTAAATGCAGTTATTAGCTTCATATTTAAACGTTGTAAAAGAATAATAAGTAAGGAAACAGACCTTGACTTCTCTCTGCACACGACTACAGGCATCCTCCTATGGAAGTCTCCCTCCACATTGACAAAAAGATCTGCAATTATGAACATAAATAGTGAGAAAAATTAAAACATACCATTGTTATTCTATATTGGTGGGTGCTTTTTTGTGAATACGTTTTTGCATACATCACGCTTTTTTTTTTTTTATCTATAATGCTTTTATATTTTCAGTCATAACAAACCATAACTATTTTTTGGCCAAATTTTCATGCATCAGTGTATCTCGAAACTCAATACCCTGCTGTGTTTCTTTTCACCACGGCCAAATATAACACAATTTTGATTTGCTGTCACTGCTTTTCAACTTACCACTTTTAGAGAGATGCTCTTGAGCCACGAGCAGAATATCAGGATGCTGGAACTGATGAGAGATGTATTTTTCTTAATTACAAAACAATTATTGACCAAACATCATCAGCAAAAGTCAAAGATTATTATTGTAAAAATTCATTTTTGTAAAATGTCACCCAAATCCACGGCTAGCTGTGCATTAAAGGATTTGAATGCACTCGGGAAGTTCTTGGCCTCCATGTCATGCATTAAAATCATTAAAGGCTTTTAAACTGCATATGCTATGGTTTATGTGTTCGCTATCATAGTGTACACACACTCACACAGCAAACTTTAAACACTGTGTCTAAATGTCAGCAATAATTAGCTTGTATCAGGGCTTTGAGCCAATAATGGCTGTAAGTCTGATAAGAGCCTTAATAAATGATACTGCTTTGTGATGCCTGTATTAACAACTGAAGAGAGTAAAGTTCACTTCATGCTAGCTTTAATCAAGTTGTTGTGCACAGTCTAGCTAGAATTTCTTAATACAGACACAAATGTAACTTTAAAAAAGGAAACAAGGATCAAATAAAAAATTACAATAAATATAAAGTGATCAACCATAGAAGACAAAGCCATAAGATGTGAAAGGTCAATTGTGAGAATATTTCTAACAAGCACTTCATACTCACATGGGATGGAAACTTCACATCAATGTTCACATCAGAATCTTTGAAGCCGAACTTTGTGGAGGAAGATCCATATAACCTGAACTGGCATTCTGAAGGGGAAAAGAGAGCAAAATGCATGGAGGAGCTGCACAATTAATCGCTAAAAGATCGCAATCTCATTGACAGTGATTCAGCTCTGTCTATCATAGCTTTGACGAGTAAGAACATTCACCCAGAGAGAGCAGTTGAATCAGGTATGAATCAGCTTCACAAACACACAGCATCATTATTTCTGTCTTACGATACTTCAAATTATTACAGAAGTACTGGGATAAAAGTTTATAGTTCTGATATAAACACTGCAAACAAATAAATCACCTTCTGAAAGTAACTTGACGCTGCAAATAAATATTGTATTGATTACACTGTTACACCAGTAGGTGGCGACAAGTGACTTAAAAAATGTATTTGTCATTTAATCATCAAAAACACTGATTCATCCAGTAATGATATGTGAAGTCTTAGGGCCCTTTCACACCTACCTTGTTTGGTCCGGACTTTCTGACTTTACAGTTTGGTCCGAATCAAAGTTACGGGTGTGAAACCTCCCCCGGACCAAACAGACAAAATTTGGTCCGACGAAAAGAGGTAGTCTCGGTCCGGATCAAACTGAACAAAGGTTTGGTTCGTTTCTAGTGTGAAAGCACTTTCTGTATGGTTCGGACTTTCAGACTTTATGTGCAGTCCTGCCCACAGCGTTTCTTCCATCTGATTCGTTCAGATGATTTGTTCTGCCGGCGATGATAAAATGTTTGCACAACGAGGACGTTCATTTGGCGAATTTGAACTAGCCTTGAGTATAGCTGGTGCTGCAGGGAGTAATGCCATAATAATAAAAGTATAGTGCCAACGATATGCGTCTGTTCATTCATTCTTGTCAAAGTTACCCGCCGAATTGGCAACACGCTGACGTCAGACGCACGTCCGTTTACAAACCAATCAATGTCAAGATGCAGCCCATATAGATGATGACGACAGGACGCAAGTACGTCATGTAAAGTTCTTTAGTGCGCTCGCATAATTGCAATGTGAAACCAAACCAAAACTAACCTAATGTATACAATGTATCAAAACATGAACTTTGGTGCAGACTCTCAGGTGTGAAAGGGCCCTAAATGAATGTCTTTTTTTTTTATATTATTCAAATTAAACTTTTTTTTTTTTTTAAATAAGACTTGGTGCATTTTGTCACAACCTCTAGCAAATTACATGTTATTTTGTTTAATTGTTTATTCAGAATCATGTTCATCATCTCTATTTTAAACAATAAAATTGTGATTCTCAATTTCTCCAGAATCGTGCAGCTCTAAAAAGCATCACATGAAGGATTCGATGAGCTTTACACCGTTAAATACCTGGAAGGAAAGGCTGAAGGACTTTCTGAACGAGAGCGAGAATATTTTGGCGTTGTTCTAAATCCTGATCGTTCAGTCCAAACTCATTGACCACACTTTCCAGCGCAGAGCTGATCAAATGACACTGGGCTTTTCCAGGAGGCGGTATGTTCAACAGCAGCGCCAGCTTCTGCAGTTCCTGTAGAGAGGAGACACATGTCAGACATAAATGACCAGCACAGCAGTGTGAGCCTGACAGCCTGATCATCATTTTGTAATCTGACTCCTCACCTTGGCTTTCTTCCTGTGGGATCTTTCTCTGATGTGAGCGAGCGCTGGAGAGACGTCTTCACAGAACACCTTACATTTATCACATCTGAACTTCAGGCTGATGCTTGGCTAAAAAGAAACAAAATCAGATTACATCGACAAATATGATCAATGCACAAAGTTTGTTTGTTTTGTGGAAGAAATTAATACTTTTATTCATCAAGGACGCATTACATTGATCAAAAGTGACAGTAAAGACTGGGCTGTGAAACAATTAATCGCATCCAAAATGCATGCATGTCTATATTAAGAAATATGCGTTATTAATATATATATATATATATATATATATATATATATATATACACATACATACACACAGTATATACATGCAAATATTTCTAAAATATACATGCATGTGTGTGTATTTATATATACAAAGTAGTTATACACATTACACACACACACGCATATATTATGTTAACGCAAACTTTTATTTTGGATGTGATTAATCGTGTCACAGGCCTAATTTCAACTAAATAAATGTATATTCATCAAGGAATCCTGAAAAATAAAATGTTTCACAGGTTCCTCAAAAATCTGAAGCAGCAAAAACTGTTTTCAACACTGATAATAATAATCAGAAATGTCTCTTGAGCATCAAATCATCATATTAGAATAATTTCTGAAGGATCATGTGACACTGAAGACTGGAGAGTAATGATGCTGAAAATTCAGCTTTACATCACAGGATTAAATTACATTTTACAATATATTCAATAGAATAGAAGTTATTTTAAATTATTAAAAATATTTCACAATTTTACTGTAAGTGAATTACAGTAAATGTGATTTTATAAACAGAGCCTGACCATAAACTTTTAAATGGAAGCCACTGAATTTGGCTTAATATATGCTTTAATAGTAAAAGCACAGCTCTTATAATTGTAAACATGTAACATTGTAATACCAAGATACTACATGTAAAGATTATGGTACATAAATATGGTATTCCTGAACCACAGAATAGTTTTTTTAAGAATATTTCTTTTCTAAATCATGATATTTTGCCCAGAACACTATTTAAATTGCCTAACCGGTGAGTCTATAACTTTCCAAACCTCTTTCTGGTCACAATCACTGCCTTCGGCTTCCAAGCACAGCTGTAAGACGTCCCGTCTGGTGAGGCAGCTTTCAATCGACACCATCCTCTTCTGCAGGCTGTCTGAGAGACAAACGAGAGGTAGACAGATATCAGCTACATCTCAATCTAATTCCTTAATTACACGATAGCTTCTTATTAGGGATGCACGATATATATATCGGCCACCATATCGGTATCGGCCGACATATGTTCATTGAAAACAGAAACAGAAAGCGATGCATAAGGATGTAGTGTAACGACGCCCAGTTCCAGGAATGCACTAATATTTTGTTGGTAGTACCAGTTTGCAACAATTATTAGTTAACACTAAGTTGTCAACAATAATAATTCGTCGTTACACTACATCCTTATGCATCGCTTTCTGCCGGGACTTTTACCACTGAAGAGACGTCGACGTCCGGGTTAGCGGTAGCATGAGCCGTCAAGGCAAGTGTTATTTAAATAAACCCCTGATACAAACTTTCCAATGCCTCGTTTTATGAGTACAGAACCTATTTGTACGACTGTAGAAGTTTGGTACCATTCTGGGCATTATTAGTGGGGTAATTTACGAGATACATCATAGGATCCATTAGCGCCTGCACTAAGCCATCGGCTGAGATCTCTAAATAAGCTCTAACTTTAATAATGTTCGCCCAAGGGGAAAAAGGCTTCTGGGGGGTGTTTGGCAAGAGGTCATGGTGCAAAGGACCCTAGGTTGATTTTACTCCGAACCATGATCCCTTTAAGTGCAACATGCACAGCACAAGTCTGTCGTATCGGCTACATAAAATTATAATGAGAACATTATAATTGTGTGCTTGGGCCATGGCTTTTAATGGTGAGACATTTTGTAATCAGGCTCTCAAAAATTATATAAAAATTTGGATTTAGATTTATCGGCCAATATATCGGTTATCGGCTTTCCCTATGATCGGGCATCCCTATTTCTTATACATGTTTTACCATGTCTATCTCGTCGTTCTCTCCAGTTCCTCCGCTCCGCAGGAGAACCTCTCTGGACTCGTTCCTGGTGAGAAGGACTCTGTCCAAACACTCTTCCCTCAGACAGCGAGGCTTTGCCTCTTCTATTCCCGTCACTTTCACCGGCTCGACCGTGACCCCACTTCGCTTTGGGGCTGTAACTGCGCTCATGGCTCACGTGATCGCGTCCCAACGGGCTCCTCCAGCTCTCAGCTTCATCGGCTTCCTTCTGTCTCCTGTATCGTGGAGAGAACTTACGGTTTCCCCTATCAGCCATCGTGGATCTGGATTTATGGGTGGGAAACCAAAATTAATTTAATTTCCTATTATCACTGTAAAGCTGCTTTGAAACAGTCTATATTGTTAAAAGTGCTATATAAATGAAGGTGACTTGAAACAAACAAGATTAAAATGCTACCTTCACAGCTATTTTAATTATGAGGTTTCATACAACCCATAGAGTGATGATTAATAATAATCCTTAGTTTTAATTCACAAGTATTTATTAACAATCATTTAATGAATGTTGACGTGGATTCAATGTTTAGTGAGTCTATTGGAATTCAAAGAATTACGATATTTCAATTGGACTCATTTTTGACTGTGACAGTGTGGATTATTTACATAGATCAAAGGTCACATAGCGTAATATTTCTGCATATATGGTGTGAAAGTATGAAATGGTGAATTAAATCACACGTAGAGTTCCTGTGTAACGTCTGCTTCTGCTGGAGGACAAAGAGCAGCTCGTGAAAACTGCCGTGTCATACATGAGTCAAACTGACAGGAAAAACACAACAGCCCGTTTAATGTGATCATGCCAAACTCACCCAATCTAACAACAGTCTTGCTTTATAAACACGAGCGCGACATCTTTGATTCCCGTGAGTTTTCTGGACACTGTAACATGCAGGTGTTCGTCTGATTCTGAACCTATGTCACTTCCGTCGACTTTTCTGTCAAATCATCAGACGTTCAACAGTTAATAAGAGCATGACCTTTTGCCATTTAACTCTTATTCAAACGTAAATCAATTATGATTTTAATAACTTGGTTTTAAGTAACAAACTTGTCTTTTGATATAGAAATTGTTAATCGTTCCTATACGATGTTTGCACTTTCAACTTCCGGGTTCTGTGATTCCAAAATAAAAGCTTCTTTTTCAAAATAAAAGCTTTTTCTACTCGCTCTACTGTGCTGTAATGTAGATGTCTTATTTATTTAATCAATGTTTATTTTAAATGTTTAATCTTATTTGTTATTTATTTTTACACTTCACGGACCCCCTAGCACTCCTTTGCGGCCCCCCCAGTTTGAAAACCTTTAAATTGAATCATTTGACCGGATTGCAATTCTCTAAAACATGCAGCAAACCAACAGCATCGAGTCTCCCTTGAACTAATTTGTGTTTTTAGCGGTAGAAGAACTAGTGTTGCTAGATCAGCGTATCAAAGCCAATCAAAACCAGCAGAATTACCAATTAAACTAACCTAAAAAGCGAAATTAAAATTATGCCACTCCCTTACCTATAATACATATTATCTATATTCAACACAATTCAATTTCATAAATTAGGACCAGTGTCCCTTCCACACAAAAATATCCTTATGCTTGAGTAGATAATAACAATTCTGTCAAATATAATTTATGCAGTATGTAAAAAAAAAATCAACCTGGGGCAACAATTGAAAAGTAGCCCAAATCCACAGGAAAACAGCAGACCTGGCAATCCAAGTCACAATGGACATGCAAATGGAGGTAAAACTTCAGTTCACTGGCTCTTGTTTGGATTCAACAATCCTTGAACAAACATTCAAGTTGCTACAAGAGAAAATGGTAATACAATACTCCAAAGCTGAATAAATACTCCCATGCACAAATACTTAATACTTATTAATATAGCAAAAGCACAGCACTAATAATTGCAAACATGTAGGATTGTAGTGCCAAGATACTCTTCAAAGTAGCATGCAAAGTTTATGGTACATAAATACGATATTCCTTCAGTACCATGGTACCACCACAGTACTGTTTTTTTAAAGAATATTTATTTTCTAAATCATACAGTAATATCCATAATGCAAGTTAATTTAACTTTAAAATCTCTCCTCGGTAATAAACACTGCAGTGTAGAGCATTTTAGTAGTGTTTTATTTTCTTTTAGCTTGTATCACAGTATTTAGTCACTGATAACATACATTTACATTAGTGAAACATGGAATGTTTTGGAATACAATTCAATTACAATTTTACAAGCATTAAGGCACAGTAGAATTTGAATAAAAGGGTCAGTTAAAAAAAGAACATTATGTAACAATGACAACAAAGAGAATTAGAGTGACTGTTATATTCCATTAATCTGCTACAACTTGTTGCAATAAACCCTGTTAGTATCACTTCAGTCTCAATGCGCTATAATCAAGAAACCCTTTTGAATCCAAGTTGTATAAAAAGGCCTTGAAGCTACTGGTGATTCTTGAGGAATTCTTCCATGTGGGCTGCAAGAGCCTTCACATCTTCAACAGTCACCGCGTTGTACAAGGAAGCTCGGATGCCACCAACAGACCTGAGAACAGTGAAAGAGTCGTGAGACACATGAGAAACACACGCTGCCTCCTAATTCGCTTACTTGTACTACGCCCTAAAAGTACTGTTTTTATGAAGGAAAAGTACGTATTTTTGAGTGTGTAACAGAAGAATGCGCTGATGTAAACTGATGCCTCGTTCAATTTATGACATACTCCCAAGCACTCGGGATACTTCTCATAGGAAGGACAAATGGATTTGCAACGGTTGCTTTGTAGGGGTTGAACAGACTAGTTGACTTTAATGCTCTGCCATGACGCTTTAAAGGCCCACTGAAGTGCATTGGAACGCGCAGCTTTGTATGATGCATTGATGTAATTTCCACTGAAACAGAAAAATGTAAAAAATAAAAATAAATAAAAAGGCTCCTCCCCCTTTTTGAATAGCCAATAGCGTTTAGTTTACCTCACAGATTGCGAGTCGTAATTGACAGCACCATGTAAGTGAATCCGAGCGCTGATGATACATTGGATTCAATAGTAGAGGTGTGAATAAAGTCTAGCCATTTTATTCTTAACCAACGTACAGTTGGAAAACGAAATAAACCTCGAGCGTTTGAGTAACCGAACACACGTCTCCAACACATATTGCTCCGTGACGCGTCAATGGTCGCTTTTTAAATTTAGAAAATTCCAAATCCTGTTTTGGAATTAAATTCGAAATTGAAACGGCATTCTCTATGCAGTTCAGCGGCGGTTAACCGTGTGCTTGACAAATCACATTGTGTCATGGGAAAGCCACTGATATTTAGCAATATTTAGCATTCTGAACCAAAAATTGTGCATAAACAAAACATGTTTTTTTACTCGCTGCCAAGTGAACTGTTACATCCCAGACTGACACGTCCAGCACTGATTTGTCTATACATTTTTTATATATATATATATATAATATATATATATATATATATATATATATATATATATATATATATATATATAATGCATAAAGCAGGAGTTATTCAAATGTAGTTTCTGCAACATTAAACAAACACATTAAGGGCACGATGTACTAAAAATGGAAAAGTTTTTCCCTTTGCGTTTTTCACGTACAGGCGACAACGTTGTCAAAACTATCCCCGTTCACACGGATCCAATAAAACGACTAAAATCGCTGTATTCTGCTGCCAGGCCAGTAGATGGCGATGTCACTTTTTCAAAAAGAAACACGACACGCCTATAGACTAAACATGTAACACACATGTGCATGACGTCACCGTTTTCACTTAGTTTACACTGAGACGGTAACGTTATTGTTTTCAAAAACTTGCACTTTGAAACCCGTTTTCACAAGTTTGCGTTTTCAAGCCCCCAAAACACCGCTGTCGTTTAAATGAACGGCCAAAACGCATAAAAAGTTCTCAGTTTTTAGTAGGGGTGTAACAATATATCGTGTCACAATATATCGCAATACAAAAATGCAACAATATGTATTGTGAATAGTTCACCCAAAATAAAAATGACTATGTGAGAATTTTTTTTTTTTTTCAGAGTTTTAGTGTCAGTACTACATTAAAATATGATATATATGTTGAATATAATGTATAATAATGCAATAGGGGAATATCTGTGTAAAAAAGTGGCCTACATTATTTTAAATGCATCTAGTCAGTGACAGAGAAACAAATTCGTCTAAAATAACTGTATTTTCAGCTTCAGAATCATGAATAATTTTATTCTGGTGTCTCTATCAAATTTATCAGTTTAATAAACAGTACATTTTTTGTTAACCTTTTATCATATGTCTTGGAGTATCGCAATAATATCGTATCGTGAGTTCAGTATTGTGATATGTATCGAATCGTGACATGAGGTTATCGTTACACCCCTAGTTTTTTGTTCAAAACGGTGTCAATGGCCCCTAAAGCACATATAAAGTACTGTAGGGTGTTATTCGATATTCATTTTAAAGTCAATATATTTTTCATTAGATTTATAATGATGAGCAATTTAATAATTAAATTCATGGCATAGAAGTTTCAATAAAAAACAACATATTTTAGTTTATCATAAATGCTCGTCAGTACATTTGACAGATACATCAGCAGTGTTTGTGCAGCATTACTCCTCCATAAAAACAAAAGAAATTACTATAAGATTGCATGAATTAGAAAAACAAAACGTTATACTCCAAATTTTCATACAACACCTGTGTCCTTTAAGAGAGATCATGCCAAGTTTAGAGGCACCGTCCAGGAACGACTTCTCAAGACTTTCATCTCCTTCCTTCTTTCCGATGCGGAAGGGAACGTTCATGCGGCTTCGACACGCCGTGTCCACAGGGCATCTGAGAGGTGGGAGAAGGGCCAGAAGTCGTTTTGACAAAAACAAATGTCTGAACAGAGATCAGTTGTCTTCCTTAGAATGTGTGTGTCTTGTTTTCCAGCACAAATATTTAAATATTCTTATATCAAGATCCATTTACTTGGGAAGCAAAGTCTTATTTTCTGACAAATGTGTCAAAATAAAGTGAGTTTGTTTAAAATAAGAAAAAATATCTGCCAAAAGGGTTAGGGGTTGTTTTAAGCAAAAATTCACTTTAAAAAAAAAAAAAAAAAAAAAAGTATATATATTTTATTTATTTATTTATTTTTAAAGGAGTTTTATTTATTTATTTTTAAGATATATATAGTCTTGTTTACTGAAATGTTCAGTCAATTCAAGTCATTTTGCTTCTCAAGTAAATGTATCTTGATGTAAAAATGTTTAAATATTTGCACTGGAAAATAAGACAACACCACAAACCTGGAACAAAGTCATTTTTTTGCAGAGCATTAGTTAAATATTCTTTTTTTATTATATCAATAACTGATTTTGATTATACTAAAATAAAATTTTCCTAATTTTTATTATATTAACTTAAAGATTAACTTCACATAATGGATTAAATATTAAAAAGTTGACCGTTTCGATATTATGCATTAAGAATAACCTTCTGTACAAGAAGATTACATTTTTATCTGCAAAGTTGTGATCTAAAATGTTAGGATGTGATTGAGTCAAAATCTCTGATCACTGACGAGTAGAATCCATTGGAGTGGTTGATGATGTCATAGACGATGTCAGATTTCTGCTTGTTGAGCCGTTCCATTGCATCTGCTCCTCCGCTGCTCCTGATCCACTCCAGAACCAAACCCATGATGTAAATACTGCACACACACATTATCATCATTACTTTGATGGAACGTTGAGGAGTCTATTAGGCACACACTAAATGATGAAGGGACTCCTGCTGAACTTTAGAAAAGGAGAGTATTGTATTGTCTTGTAACATCTGATCAACTAGGATTCTTCCTGGAATAGATGATCTGTGTGGAGGCTCTGCAAACATATCTTGAAATGAGCCACGAGACTGTGGTTTGATGCAAACAAAGCCATAAATCCTTATTAAAATTGGTAAAACCACTGTAAATGTGTCTGACTGGATGGAATTCCAGCTATTGCACAAAATGTTGGATATTCACTCAGTTCTATTAACTACATTATAAATTAATGCACCAAGTTGCTATATTTCTTGACAATCATAAATAGCCTAAAGTTAGACTTATGAACTTGGATTAATTGTTCATTATAGTTATTATTGCATAATAATATATATAATGTGATTTATTCCTGTGATCAAAGCTGGATTTTCAGCATCATTACTCCAGTCTTCAGTGTCACATGATCCTTCAGAAATCATTCTAATATGATGATTTGATGCTCAAGAGACATTTATGACTATTATCAGTGTTGAAAACAGGCATTGCTGCGTACATTTTGTTTGTGTGTGTGTGGAAATCATGAACCTAAGGAAGGTTCACATAATAAAACAAATTAAAAGATAATTGCTACTTTTTATCTCACAATTCCTACTTCATAATCATAACACGCAATTGTGAGGAAAAAAAAGTCTTTTTTATTTTTTATTCTGTGGCTGAAACAAGCTTCAATTTCATACACTACCATTCAAAAGTTTGGAGTAAGTAATATAAATAAAAAAATAATAATACTTTTATTCAGGAGGGAAAGACATTTATAATGTTACAAAAGATTTATATTTCACATAAACACTGTCCTTTTAAACTTTCTATTTATTAAAGAATCCAGAAAATAAATGTACCCCAAAAATATTAAGCAGCAAAAATGGTTTTCAACATTGAACCATTATAAATAATTGAGCACCAATAACAATTGATAATGACGGAGCATCAAATCAGCATATTATAATGATTTCTGAAGGATCTTTGATCATAGGATTAAATTACATTTTAAAATATATTCACGTATAAAATAGTTATTTTAAATTATAATAGCATTTCACAATATTTATGTTTTTACTGTATTTTTGATCACATAAATGCTGTCTAGGGTGAGAATAAGAAGCTTAAAAATCATACTGATCCCGAAAATCTCTACATAGTGAAACCGATCCACCAAAAGAAGTCAGTCATAAATCCACTGCTGCTCGTTTGGCAAGTTTTCACTTGACATTTGCATTAGTGATTCATGAAGACTACAGAAACACAACATGATGAACAAAGAAAAGACACACCTGAAGCATGAAGGAGTGTTGTAGACGGAGTTATTGCCGGCCTGCACCTGATAGTCCAGGATAATCGGGCACTCGTTCAAAGCCTTGCCCATCAAATCCTCTCTGACAATGACAACAGTCACACCCGCACACCCGACATTCTTCTGCGCGCCAGCAAATATCAGACCGAACTGTGGAAATGAACAGACACGCACGGCCTTAACTATCAGAGTAGAACTACAGATAATACTGCCACTTTTATGATAAAGATGGTGAACGTAGGATACCAAACGTTAGCTGAAGAATCATCACCAATGATTGCTTGTCACCTGTTTTTAAAGGTGCAGTCTGTAAGAATGACTAGTGGTCGAAATAGGTACTGCAGTCCAATTCAAAATACCGGAGATATGCAATATATGCAAACATAATATGGTATTTTTATGCTTTAGTAGAGTGAAAATGTTACATACAGCACCTTGAAAGAAGCCATGAAAGAATAAAAGCTTTTTATATTTTTCTAAAAACAATTTACTCGAGTGCCTTGGATTGTTGTTTTTCTGAGAATGATCACCGACCTTTGACACATCTACCGGCCTGGAGAGGAAGTTGGATGACATGTCACTGACGAGAACCACTCCTTTGGTGTCGGGGATGAAGTTGAACTCCACGCCGTGCACCGTCTCGTTGCAGCAATAATAGACGTACGAAGCCGAAGGATTCAGTGACCAGGTGCTGCTGTCCGGGATTTCTGAGAAAACAAACATTGATGCATCACTAGAGGTCATGTGAGGAGGGTCAAAAGTCTGCAGCCCCTCGTGAAAAAGAAGAGTGCCTAAATGTATTGCATGTGCACTTGTGGTGTACATATTTCTTTTTAAAACTTTTCCTGCAGATAATATAATATTAAAAAGGCCACTTAAGCAGATTTCTATATCTGTTCCAGCGTATCCCGATATTTTTAACCAAATCATTTTTCATATTGATAGACAAGCTGGTATCAGCTTTTATATGGAATGGGAAAAATGCACGCATCCGTAAAAGTGTTCTGTGGCGACATCGAGAGCATGGAGGACTATAATTACCCAATTTTCAGTACTATTGGGCAGCCAATGCTCGTTCTATGTTATATTGGTTTAACTCGCGTGCTGGTGGTCCTAAGTGGCTGACCCTTGAAAACTTGTCATGCCATCCTGCTTCTTTACATGCATTACTCTGCTCAACATTGCCATCACCTCATCCAATATATAAATACTCTCTGAATCCAGTGGTTAAGCACTCCTTCAAAATATGGGGACAGTTTAGAAGACATTTTTCACTTAATGATGTATCAGTCGATGCTCCCATAGTAAGAAATCACATGTTTGCTCCTTCTATTATAGATGACTCTTTTGGTGTCTGGTCTGTAAATGGCCTTAAGGTACTAAAGGATATGTATATTGAAGGTACTTTTGCAACCTTTCAGCAAGTGAAAACTAAATTCCAAATTCCCAACACTCACTTCTTTAAATATCTTCAACTTCGCAGTTTTGTAGCATCATCTGCTAGTCACTTCCCCTCATTACCACCTGAGACACTTCTTGAGACTGTTCTAAAAGTGAATCCATACTCTAAGGGGGCCATTGGTAAAATCTATAGTGCAATGAATACTCATAATATGGGACCTCTAGCCAGGGGCGGCCTTAAGCATCTGGGGGCCCGTTTCAATAACTAATATGGGGCCCTGCCCACATAAAATGTAAACATGAGCAGAAAAAGCAAGGATTCTTTTTGGTTTGCATCATTATTTTATTACGCGCACTTTCAGCTTCATGAACAGGCACCACTGGCATATGTACGTTTCATTTCCTATTCAAATTATTTCCCTGCTCAAAAAAAAACAACGTTTTAACCTTACGGAAAAAAGGCAAAGTATAAACGCATAAACTACCGGTATTTATTTACTTAAGATCACCATTTGCGGGGGCGGTAAACGTCGCCATGGTAACCGCGGCAACTCAAGTTCGACCAATCAGAGACGTCAGTGTTTTGCTTAGAATTATGGGTAGTGTAGTATTTTTCCAGAAGATTGCAAATAACAAGGTTGATTTTTATACTTTGTGGCTTTTATAGGAGCAGAAACTTTCGTTTCACAGCCTCGTAGCTCGTGGTCAATCTAACTTGGATGGTTTAGGGGTCTCCAACCTTTTTTAGCTACTTTTTAAAAATGAAAGTGGCCGAGAGCTATATGCAATAATTAAATCTCTTTAATAATGTCTCATAACTCTCATATTAACAACTATGCTAACTGTTTTAGGCCTAAACGAGTTATTGTAGGCCTATATATGTCACCCTTAATTGACATATAAAAAAAATTATTATACTGTAAAAACACATAATTATTGTTGATTTTATAGTGCATCATAACTGGAGTAATTGTGTAAATGTAATTTCATGATTATAGTGACCAAAATGAGCATGGTTAGCCTATCACATAATCCTGTTCAAAAAGTACTAATACTACACAATAAAATCAATTCACCAAGTTTTATGTCGAAAACCAGCAAATAACAAATAAACTTACCATCAATATGCACTTTTTGTTTGCATAAACATTAAAATAGTAACATTAAAAATGATGGCCAAATTTGAAAGGAGTGTCTTGCAACATGTTATCTACTAACATGTACAAGTTCAAATAAAGTTTTGACAAAAAAGTTTTTATAAAAACATAAACCTCGCATATTTCAGCCTTTTATAAAAAGAATGATTCAAAAAAGACAAAATACTGACATTTACAATGCACATTAGCTTATCTTTTATTATTAATAGTAAAATTCGGTCTGATTTTCCCGTGGCGTCTGTCGTTGATGTACCATGCGCTCCACAACGACAGAGAAGTTTAGCTAATTTCCACTACCGATAAACGCTTGCTGTAGCGCTAGAAGATTTATTTACGGAGAAGAAAAAAACACCCGTAGTTTGGGTGCACCCCCATCCTTCATATTGACTCGCGCCTGGAAAAAAATAGTGCGTCACTTCAATTATTTGAAATAACGAACTTGAGCGTGCAAAAGACTGATATGTGAACGGCCCTTGGCGAGCTACCTCCAATCAGGCCACGAGCTACTCTCGCGAGCGACGTGTTGGAGACCACTTTAGACATTATGTCTGAAAATAAATATCCTAGGGAGAAAATGAATGGGATTTTCCTGTTCTGTTGGGGCCCCCTTGGAGGGCGGGGCCCGTTTCAATTGAAACGGGTGAAACATAGGTAAGGCCGCCTCTGCCTCTAGCTCACGTGAAAAGATTGTGGGAAGAGGAACTGGCTATAGGAATCTCTGAGGATGTATGGGAATTTGTATTGAAAAACATTCACTCATCTTCAATACGTCAAAGACATCGAGTGATCCAATTTAAAGTTGTTCATAGATTGCATTGGTCTAAAGTAAAACTGGCCAAATTTAAATCAGACATAGAGCCTCACTGTGATAGGTGTGAAGCCGAACCAGGCACTCTGTCTCACATGGTTTGGCTCTGTCCAAAACTTGAAGATTTTTGGAAGTCTATATTTAAATTTATTTCTGACACATTGGGGACAGTCGTAGAACCTGATGCCATGATCTCTGTATTCGGCATTGTACCGCAGCACTTTCACTTAAATCAAAACAACAAGAGCCTCATAGCATTTACCACTCTTTTAGCTCGACGGCAGATACTGTTTAAATGGAAAGATAAGTCTCCTCCAACTTTTAAAATGTGGCTCATTGATCTTTTATACAATCTGACCATGGAAAAAATAAGGCATGCTACAGCAGGCTGTGCCAATAAATGTTTTGATATCTGGCAACCGGTTCTTGATCAAATTAGGAAGGTAGATCCCAATCTCAATTTCAGAGGAGTAATATACTAATATAATATGAGTAATATAATATGTACTTGTGCTTTCTTCTCTAAAACATGTTAATGATTGTTTTTGTTTTGTTTTCAAATTAATATGTGTATTGGTGCAACAGGTGGGGATTGTTCTTGGGTGGGTTGGTTAACATAAAAAGAAAATGTATTGTAAAGTGTATCTTATGTTTGATAAGATGTCCAATAAAAACACTCTGAAAAAAAAAAAAAAAAGAAAAAAAAAAAGAAGGCCACTTAAGCGTACTTAAAGCACAACAAAAAATTATTAGTAAAACTTTAATTTTACATTAGTACAAAGTGCACTTTTTA
Organism: Rutilus rutilus; assembly: GCA_021464565.1. Taxonomy (NCBI): domain Eukaryota; kingdom Metazoa; phylum Chordata; class Actinopteri; order Cypriniformes; family Leuciscidae; genus Rutilus; species Rutilus rutilus. Next base: position 3,748,921 of record JAJAQA010000007.1, on the reverse strand, counting down.
AAAGTTTTACGTGTACTCTCTTTAACATCCTTCCCTTGGGTCATTTTGACCCGAAACTTTTTCTTCTTTTTTAAATTTTTTTTTTATTGAGTGTTCATCAGAGGGGAGACCCCAGGACTTTGTCACACTTGAACCACGAATACACCAAAAAGAATTGAATCGAAGGAGTTTTGTGACCCTCGCGGGTCAATTTGACCCCCATAGGAATGAATGGAATGCTTCAGTACACATAGAAAAACCTAAAAATGATCAAAATTCAACCAAAAAAAAATGTGTATTACATGTGTATCTGAATGCATACTGAAGAGAAACTGACTTTAGGACCCAGCGGAACAGCTCATTTGCTCCATATAGAGCTATAAGGCCATCTAGTGGCAAGAGTCATGAAATATCATGTTATATTATTATTTTTTCCAGAAGAGGCCAGCAAAGATTATTACAAATGTAAGATATTTTGAGCTGAATTAAAAGGGTTATGCATGAAATTGTGAGTTATTTTGAATTTAAGTTGAAAGAATGTGAGGAATGTGCTTAAGTTATTATTTATTTATAATTTATTGATAAAATCTAGTAATTTAAAAGGTGAATAAATAAATAAATAAAATAAAAAACTCCAAAAAAAATTTGCATAAAAACAGCAAAAAATATAAAAATGAAATGAAATAAGCTTTCTGGACAAAAAAAAAAAGAAAAAAAGTATGATTTTAGGGCTTCGGGTCATTTCGACCCGCGAGGGAAAGATTTGTTACAAAGTGCAAGGGAAGGATGAGGGTTGAAAAAAAGTACACTTATAATTATTTTGATGTGTCGACTAACATAAGTACTGGATTGTAGTTTTAAATGTAGTGTGTTATTCAATATTACACTTAAAGTTAATATTTTAAATTGCAACCAGAGAATGTCAAATAGGAAGAGAATTGGCACTCTCTGCTTACTTCCGGGTTCTGGATTGGTTGCAGTAACACGTCTCTGTCCATGCGGGGGCGGGGATGAATGGAGGTCTATGGCGAAAAACCCTCAAAATCCACTTTTCTCAGGATATAATTTTTTGTCTATTAATTTGAATGTTGTATTCGAAAGGAGATGCAAAGAAATTACACATTGCTGGGTGTTAGATTTTTTAGAGCCACTTATTTGCTTTAAAAAGTCTTTTAAAATGTCAATGACGTCAGAATGCTGACGTCATTAGCAGAATGCTAGCGTGTTATGGGCAACAACAACTCAACCTTTAAGAAATCGAAAAGAAATAAGTACTCGTTCATTCAACTTTCGATCTATAACCTATGTTGAACTTGCAAAGCCTACAATAAAATCTGAGATTTCTCAACGGCAATCGGGTGAAAGAGACACATTTAGCTGTCTAGCCCCATAGACTCCCATTCAGTCTGCACTCGCTCGCGATCACCCCCAGTGGAATTCTAATGGAACTGCAACCAAAATCAATACAATGGGGCTGAATAGGGAGTGCCAAGGCTCTCCGTAGACGGGCTCTGTTGCAACTACATTATTATGAATGTGTGGTTACAGATACATTTAAATGCAGGAGAAATTACTATATATATATATTTTTTTTTTAGTTTACATAATTGCTTGTAGGGACATTCAGCAGACCATATTTCAGAGACAACAGAAGAAATAATGAAATTATATATAAGATGCATTTAAAGTCTACTGAAGTGGGTCAAAAAACCCAGCTAAATGCATTTGATATAAATTTAAACTATAATACATTTTCATTTAATTTCAATTAACATGCAGTCAGGTGTCTTGAATATACTTGAATATAATGTTTTAACGTTCGTAAAAAAAAAAAAAATTTTAAACTATTGCTAGAGTGTGTTAACAAACCATGTGTAAATTCATAAGTCGACACCATTGCTGAGTATTTTCTCCTTAAAACTGCAGTGAACCAAAGACAGTCTCAAAAACACGCTTTGAAATCGCTGGTGTTTCTGACGTCACAAACTACCTTGTAACCAATCAGATCAACGCGTGATCGTCAACGAGTGGATCGCTGAGCTGAGTGAGTGAGTGAGTGGAGGCGGGGCTCATTTGCATATTCATAGAACTGCATATACTAAATGAGGCAAGGGTGTCGAGTTACATTCAAGATATTTTAAGGCATGAAGAATTTTTTTCCAAGAAAAAAAACACTTAAATATGTCATTTTGATGATCAAAGATGAGTTTTAAGGGATAAAATGATTGACTACAGGGGGACTTTAAGTATAATGGTTTAACAGAGCTTAAGAACCTTTTTTTTTTACTATGCTAAAGTGTGCTTCTTTTTCACAAAGGGCAGAGCGATGCTTTTGAAAAGAGTGTAAAATATGCAGGATAGCTTGAACAGATTTCACAAGACTGACACAAAAAGCACCTTTCAGCAATTAAAAACCGTTTGCTAATACTCTGATTACTCACTGGTGTAACTATCCAGTTTTGGATGGATCACGTTCACTTTCCCGTACTTCTCTGCCTCTTTGGCCGCCTTCGCAGACCACGTCCCCGTGACCAGGTAATCTGCACACCTGTCCTCTTTCAGACCAATCAGATTCAGAGGAACGCCACTGAACTGTCCCGAGCCTCCGCCTTGCAGGAACAGTATCTTATAGTTTTCGGGTACGTTCCTATTCAGTGTGCAAAAATGTACATTTGTTATGAAATATGAATGAAAGACATTAATCTCCAACTGAGGGATAGTTTGATGAAAGGTAAACACTCACAGAAGCTCACGGAGAAGGTTTTCAGTATTATTTAAGATCTTGGTGAAATCGGACGACCTGTGGCTCATTTCTGGAGAAGATATAAAGAGACATAAACACCTGCATTGCACATGTAAGCGTATATATTTATAACGCAGATCATTACCAAGAATGCTTATCCCGGTGCCACTGTAATCCAACAGCTCCTTCTGTGCTTGGATTAAAACCTAGGAATGAAATAAAGAATAACTTTTTATATTAAAACAGTAAAACTACCATAAATAGAGGGTATTCAGAATTGAATTTTGAATGAAAGTCTTTCTGTTTGTGACCAAAAAGCCAGATAAAAGGATGGACATGTTGGACACCACTTATGAAACCAATGTGAAACAAAATAAAGAAGTGTGAAGTCCGCACACTGAAAATTACTGCTCCAAAAGAGTTTATTTTAGCAACGTTTCGACCCTCAGGTCTTCATCAGGCTCAATGTAAATGTAGTAATGAAGACAACTTTAAATAGACACAGGTGATCACCTTTTTTTTAACTTGGATTTGTCACATGAGCTGTATTTGTCACATGACATACATGACTTGTATTTGCCACATGACTTGTATTTGTCACATGATTTCTTGGGTGTGCCTGATTAAGGTGATCACCTGTGTCTATTTAAAGTTGTCTTCATTACTACATTTACATTGAGCCTGATGAAGACCTCACACTTCTTTATTTTGTTTATATTATTTAGTTGTCCTGCACCTGCGCCCAATCTGGGTGTTTGGGATGTGCACACCATTTTTGTATTTTTTGATTCACCAATGTGAAACAACCCATGCAATCAGTAAAAGCTATAATGATACTTATCAGATTGTGCTATCAACACTATATTTGCATAATTTTAAGGGTAGGTTTAGGATTAATTGTTTAGGGTAGGTAAGTTAGTAAAATCAAGCCTCAAACTACATCACACCACATGAATATATTGCTGGTACCGCACAATCTGCTCGATTTCAGGGATTTTCAGAGTTAACTCTGATTTACGAGTCCCAGAATCGACTCAATTTGCTCCATTTACTTCAAGTCGAAACTGGGTCGGCAATAAGAATACAAGATTGCCGTCATTATTACACACTGAATGTAGGCTGTTCTTTTCCCCCCCCGACACAAAGCCTAAAACTATCTTTATTAAAACAACACACTTTTAGCGTGACTGGCCAAATTATCCAATGATGACAGATTTTTCATTTTTGGGTGAATTATCACTTTAAGAGTCGAAGAATCGAGTCTTTTGGAGTCGACTCTCCATCACTAGGTTGCATTTCTCATTGTCGAGAGGGTGGGGGTGCAGTTAGGATTAGGCAATCAGTTAGCAGCCTCAAAAATGCAAACCTTGGCACACCGACACTGGAGAGGCAATTAAACCTGAATTTCTGGAGTACACAACCACTTCATTCACAGTTAGAGAGTTAGGTTAGTTATCTAATGAGAAAAGGCAAGCTACTGATTAGAAGCAAAGGATTGATTCAGTCTACAAACATATTCTGAGACAACATGCAGAATAACCTGTTTTACATTTTTCATAACAAATCAAGACATGTTCACTTTTTACCAAGTCCTTACAATACTTTCTTTGGCATGTATATGATCTCTGAATCGAGAGTTTGAATGTATAACTGTAATTGTTAGCATCTACTGAGTTGGACAAGACTTGCCACTCTTCAGTCCACAGGCGACTCTGAATGCCAAGTTGTGGCTGATGCAACATTGCACATGCATGCATCTCTAGACCAGCAGAACTGCCAACAGCATTATTTAATGCTTACAGTGCATCCAAAGCCTGCATCCCAAATGAAGCACAACGATTTTGCACACTACAGTATCATAAAACAGTTTTGCATGCGCACTACAGTATTATAAAAGTGCATGCACACTATGGTTTGTTACTGATAAAGATGATGTAATCGTACTGATATAATGTCACGCAGCACTGCTTTTACTCTACAAACGCGATGGCGCGTAAACCAAACTTTAACCAAAAATATATACATAAAAAAAAAAAAAAAAAAAAAAACATTCCTAAATTACTGATGCACTTACCGACTGTGGAAGTTTAGCCGGTCCCGCTCCAAAATTGATGGTCTGTTTCTTCTCCATGTTTTAAATAAAGCTGCGTAGATGACCGTGGTGGGATGTATTAAATCTTTCTGAAACACCGCAACTTGACCTACTTCTCTGTTAGTGATTTCAACAGGCACTATTATTCTGTTTACACATGATTACCCCTAATGTGCAAGTTTCCTGCTTGTTTTCATTGGCTCGCGGTTTCCGGAATGTCTGCTTGCGGCTGTTTGATTGGATGCTGCGGTTGTGACGTTGCTGTGATTGACCCGTACATTTGAGCGTATTAAATATTCATGAGCTTCAGTAAGTTATCTCTTTGCAAGGCTAGGAAGCATTCATGACGGTTCTTTGCAAATCTGATGATGCCTTTAAATATAACTAAATCAAATACAGCAAGATCTCTCAGATCATGATCCAACGGTAACTTTGTGCCAAAAACATGGCTAAAAAGTCGTAAGTCAGCCTTTATCTTAAAGGGATCGTTCACCCAAAAATTAAAATTCTGTCATTAATTACTCGCCCTCATAGCCTTTCCTTCATCTTCAGAGCACAAATGAAGAACTTTTAAATGAAATATGAGCGATTTCTGTCCCTCCATTGACAGCTACGCAACCACTTTCAAGCCCCAGAAAGGTACTAAAGATCTTGTTAAAGAAAGACAGTGGATATTTGCATTGTATTAGCAACTATATTCTATTCCCAGCTAACAATTTTTGGTTCCCAGAACGTTATTTTTTAGTTTCCAGAATGTTATTTTTTATGGTTTGTTTTTGGTTAACCAGTAAAGTTTTCTTAACGTTCCCATAACGTTATTTCCAACGTTCAAATAACCTCAATTCATCTTTTTTTTTACTTTAATAAAATACAACGGTAAATCTATATAAATAATCAGCATACAGTCCATGTTTTTGTCGATTCATTGTTCAATTGTTGATAAAAAAATAAAAAATAAAACACAATCATTGGGTATGCATCACATTCAAAACATGCGCAAAAGGTGCAAGAACATTATAAACAAACTAACTACTTAAAATCTACTTTGAAATTTTCATTTCATTTACCACTACTTTTTAACACTAACTATTAGTTGTAGATTTTGCACATTAAAAACATTCCGTACATTCACACAAAAAGTGTAAGAATAGATAATTACTAATAGATTTACACTAAATGAGAATACCGATAGATTCTATTTACACTACGTAAAAATATAATTTTCTTTCCAATACGTGTAGTAGTTAGATGCTATTTATTCTTATAAATAGTGGCAGATAGGCCTACTATTTGCGCTTCAGCAATAATAACATAGTGTAAATGATTATATTTATTAAATTATTAAATGGATGCCACCTTATTAAATAGCCTACAATAAAGCCCTCTCTACACCTACACCTCTCAACCCTAACCGATAAACACTTTATTATTAAACACACGTTAGACATTTTATTTCCATTTTACAAATATTTTCTTCATTTGAAAATAAACGCCTTTCTGGTCTGATCTGTAATGGGAAAGGCATTTATTTTTATTATTTATAATAAAATAAAAAAATCATTACCTCGAATCTCCAACGAGCGTTCAGGAGAGCACCACGACGCATGCGTATTGTGTAGACGCGAGAGCAGACGCATGAAGGCGTGTCAGAGATTAATATTTTGTTAATAAAGTGGTAAATAATATGCTTTTTGCGCAAACAAAGCACTTGAATCGCTTCATAAAAGTAAGGTTAATCCACTGGACGACTCACATGTATTACTTTAATGACATCTTTACTACTTTTATGAGGCTTGAAAGTGGTAGTTGTGTAGCTGTCAATGGAGGGACAGAAAGCTCTCAGATTTCATCAAAAAGATCTTCATTTGTGTTCTGAAGATGAACGAAAGTCTTACGGGTTTGGAACGACATGAGGGCGAGTAAATTATGACATAATTAACATTTTTGGGTGAATAACTCTTTAAGATATACTGAGGCCTTGTATAGTGCCTTCCCTTGGTTGAGAACTTCTACTGGCAAATATTCCCCTCTCTCTTAATGATGTTCAATATAGTTTTAGCCTCCATTGCCTATAAATGTATGGACAAAGCTGAAACATTATTCTACAATGTGATTTAGCCATTACATTCCCAATCCAAAACTCACCACATCTCAAAACACATTTGTTCACTGTGGCCTTTCCTTGGGAATTTTATTTATTTAATTTATTATTTCTTTGACTTCCATTAGGTCTATGTATGTTTTTTTCTGTAGAGACTATTTTTAATAGGTGATAAATAAAAAAACGTTGCCTAGAGAGCCGTGAAGTATAATGCAGTAGTTTCAGCAGGTGGCAGCAATTTGCAGAGTTATAAATCCAGAGTTATAGAGTTATCATCAACTTATAATCGAGACAAAACTCTGTAGAAGCTGAAATCAACCATCCCAAAATATCAGCACCTAATTACATTTTATTGAAATTTTCATTCATTTTCAACAACTATGTACAAACATATTTACAATAAAAAAGCACGAAATGAAACACTTAAATTGAAACTTAAGTCATTCTGTCATGGGAAAAATTGTCATGGGAAACCAATTCTCCTAAGCCAAACTAAAACAGGAAAAGAGGTGCAGCATGTATTTGTATGTTGTGTATTTACACAACAGGATTCACACACTTTTAAACAGTGAATTTTACATGACTTTTCCAGCTGTTTGTAATAACTGAACAAGGACTTAAAATTTGGTAGCACCTTATTTTACAATCCTGTTTCGCATGAACATACTATGTAGTTATTGTAGTAATTCATAACCCTGAACCTAACCTTAGCCCATGTAGCTACTGTACCTTACATTACTCAGTACTTTTGTGGGTAAGTACACTGTAAGTACATTGAAAGTGCATGTACTGAAAAACAAAATGTGACCCGTTTCTAGTCAATGAAATATTGTAGAACAGAGCATAACTGGAAAATGTTACCAACTACAGAAATTCCCATGACTTTACACTAATTCACCCACAATCCATAATACTTTCTTTAAATCTTCAAAACAAAAATCGAGATATTTTTAATGAAACCGGAGAGATTTCTGTCCCTCCACTGAAAGTTTACACAACAACAAAACATTGACGCTAAATAAAGTCCATGAAGAGATTGTCATAGTTATTCATAAGGTTTGTTCTTGCGTGTTTGAACTTCTGATGACCATATTTGATTTGTTCTATGTATGCGTGTTCATCAAAGTATATATGTGAATAAAAACCTACATTAAAATCTGCTTTTTAATGTAAAGTGATCGTTTCTCTCTAGAAGACTTTGATTAAACCACATTTAACCCATTTATCAAAGTTTTGGTTGCATGGACTCTCAATGGAGAGACAGAAATCTCTCAGGTTTCATTAAAAATATCTTCATTTATGTTAAACAAAAGTCTAATTGGTTTGGAACGAAGAGTTTATTTACTTTCCCAAGCCTGGAAATCACAATTTCGAAATATTTCCCGTATATATTTTCAAGGTTTCCATTTCCATCTCAAGCAAAAAGCTTATTCCCATGGTTCAGTGCAACTATCTTGACAAGTACATGCAAAATATTTCTCATCAGCTGTGCGTATTCTTCAATAATAGCCATTGAGAAGCACTGCTCACAGCTTTTTTTTTGTACATTGTTCATCAAGAGGAAATTATGTGTGTGTGTAACTGACCCCAGCATCACTAGCCAGTGTGTAGGTGGATTCAGCGCATTGTGTTTTGGATGGAAAGAAGTAGCTTTGTCCTCTCAGATCCTGTTTCAGAGCTATTTCCCATGCCTGTAATCTCCCTTCGGTCTTTCCCTTTTTTACATGTCGCTAGTCCGCCGTGATCTGAAACCTTTCAGCACGTAATATAGCAAACACTGGATGATGAAACAGTTGATTTCTCAGATGAGCTTCAGTGGCAGGTGCAGCTTCTGAAATCTCATGATCAAAAACCAAGGTAGAAAAACAAAACAAAGTTTAGCTAGCGTTTCAGTATGTGAGTGAGTGAGCATCCATCTCTGCCATCTGGTGTCGGTAATATAACATCGAGACAAACTGCTTCAGCTGCGACATCAAAACCAAACACGTCTGTTGAACTTCACGCATGAAGGACCACACTGATGCTTAGCTGGTTTCAGTCTTCATGAGGAGAGTTTTTCTGACACAGTAGTGTGTGTGTGTGTGTTTGTTGTATTGACTCCAGTCTCTCATGGGTTCGACTCCACTGGTCAAATCTTGAATGCACTGCAAGTCGCTTTGATTTAAAGCATCTGCCCAGTGCATAGAAGTGCGTGTGTGTGTGTGTGTGTGTGTGTGTGTGTCAGACCAGATTAGTGAGTGACGCAGCAGAACCCAGAGAGGCGTAGTTTGGCTTCTGTGAGCGTAACAGAGGAGTCTGTGTGTTTGCGTCGCGTACGGTGCTGCTGCTCAGAGAGCGGAAGTGTTGTTGAGTCCAGCCGTAAACCAGGCAGTTCAGCAGACCTTGAGATGCAGAGGTTAAGGCCTGAGGAGAACAAGATAACTACTGGTTTACACTTGCATGTGAGGGGGTAAAGCTATTACTGCTGCGGGAGCTTTTATGTATTTTGGCGAACCTGTAGGATGTAGAGAACAACTCCCATCTTTCCCTCGATTATGTCCGGTTTCGCCATCGTCAGAATGGCCAGTAATATTGCTGAAATAAACAAGAGATCATAAAAAAACTGTGTTTAGCTGTGGATTTATTTCACTACTTTCACTCAAATGTAAGATTTTGTACTCGAATTGCACATAAAACTTCCATGCATTTGGATTATTATTATTATTATTTATATTTATATTATTATTACTTTGATTCAGAATAAATCTATAAATTCAATTAAAAAGTATAAACATGGTTAAAATATGGCACAATAAGTAACAGCGCAGCACTTCTGGGCTGTACGTCAGAATGCAGGCTCACTATTGGCTGACGCTGGTCATGTGTGTGATGCTGGCCAATAGTGAGCCTGCGTTCTGACGTACAACCAGAAGCGCTGCGCTGTTACACTACGTGAACTCACTCAGAGAAACACAGAAGAACATGAATAGTTGAATAAAGCCGTTATTTTTGTTTTGTTTGCGCACAAAAAGTATTCTCGTCGCCTGATAAACTTGTGGTTGAGCCACTGGAGTCACTTGGACTATTTTAACGATGTCTTTACTAACTTTCTGGGCTGGCAAGTTTCAATTACAGAGAAGCCTATGGAGGAGTGAGCCAGCTCTCAGATTTAATCAAAAATATCTTAATTTGTGTTCTGAAGATGAACGAAAGTCTTACGGGTTGGAACAACATGAGGGAGAGTGATTACTGACAGAATTTTCATTTTTGGGAGAACTAACCCTTTAAATCTGTCAAAATCTAAAGCTGTTAGTAAATCTGTGTTTTGTGGTATCGTGTGCTCACCCGGACCCCAGCAGAAGAAGAAAGCGGAGGGATAAAGCAGCATCCGTATCTCCAGGAGCCGCAGAGTTGCCCAGTGATGGTCACTGAAAAACCCCTGAGACGTGACGACACGCTTGTACAGCGAGCGCGCTTTACACATCAGAATCTGAAACACACAGGTGCAATACGATGAGTCACATGCGTTTCTGAGAGCAGTAACACCGTACATGCAATAATATTGTGAAATATTATATCTATCAGAAAAATATGAAGCAGCACAACTGTTTTCAACACTGATAATAATCAGAAATGTTTCTTGAGCATCAAATCATCATATTAGAATGATTTCTGAAGGATCATGTGACACTGAAGACTGGAGTATTTCAGCTTTGATCACAGGAATAAATCACATTTTAACATATATTCACAGTTATTTAATAATATTTCACAATATTACTGTTGAAATGCTTGAACAGCAGTGTACATTTGAATCATAAATTGCTCAGCTATTCAGAAATGAGATGCTGAAGCTCACCATGATGCCGATGAAGGTTAAAAGGAAGGTGAAGAGGAAAATGGCCATGCAATAGTTCTGAATGACAACACATGCTGTGACTTCTGCGGTTACATATGAGGTGAGATAAACAGCCCCTGTGTGCATCAGCAAACATCTGGAAGACAATCGGCATCATATTAAACAACTGTCTGGAACGCTGGATTCTGATTGGTCAGGCACATCGTTCTGGCTATTCAACTGCACATCTGACCATTGTTCTTCTGTGGTGCTTTAATACAATTTCAACTCAAATCCATATATTTTATTGCGTTTTTATTTTATTTTATTTTTTTATTCGCTATAATGACCAGCTGATTGTTATGGAAGCTTGTTTCCGCCACAGAATAAAACATTTTAAAAGATAATTACGATTTTTATCTCACAATTGCAAGTTTACATCTCGCAATTCTGACTTTATTTCTCAGAATTGCAAGATATAAACTCAAAATGTGACTTTTTCTCGCAATTCTGACTTTAAAACATGCAATTGCGACTTTATATCATGTAATTCTGACTTTATAACTCCCAATTGCGTGTTATAAAGTCAGAATTGCGAGATTATTTCTCGCAACTGAGTCTTTATATCTCACAATTCTGACTTTATAACACAATTGCGACATTATAAAATGCAATTCTAAGATAAAAAGTCACAATTGCGTGATGTAAACTCGCAATTGTGAGAAAAAAAGTCGCAATTACCTTTTAAATTTTTTATTCTGTGGCAAAAACAAGCTTCCAAAGATCGTTTATTAGACCCACACAAACAACTAAACTATAGTTAGATATAACAACTGAATTGTATGTAATAAGTGTTTAATAACAATAAGCTCATTCAAATAAGACTCTGTGAAGTTATGATGATAAAGTAATGAGAAACAACCGTTTATTAATCAGATGTGAGAATATGGTGAGACTGACCTGTAGGGCTCGGTGAAGTTTGTGTAACAACGAAACACATTTCCTGCCACGAAGACGGGTGCCGTGAGTATTAAAGGCAAAAGACTGTGTGGAGAGATCAGGACAGACATTATATTCCTAAAATCTGCTAATATCACATTTTCAGTTTTATCGTGCATGGTTTTTGCCCTATATTTTATGCAGGATTATAAAAAAGTGTATTGTAAATATTGCTTGAATGTGTACTGTGCATACTGGCAACTAGCAGAAATTAAAAAAGTTTCAGGTTTTTCTTATACTTTATTTCAGTTAAAAAAAAATGTTTGCGGTTTTAGTCGCTATGCTAGAAAGAAAAACATGTCAGCAACATGCTAATTCCTGTTAACAATATGTTAAAACATGCTAACAATGTGCTAATTCATGCTAGAAACATGTTAAATTATGTTAGCAACATGTTAGCAATGTACCAATCGTGCTAGCAACATGCTAAAACATTAGCAATGTGCTAATTCATGCTTACAAAGTGTTAAAATGTGGAATGTGCTAATTAGCAACATGCTAAAACATTAGCAAAGTGCTAATTCATGCTAACAAAGTGTTAAAATGTGGAATGTGCTAATTGAAAGTTGAAACATTCTAGCAATATGTTATTACATGTTAGAAATGAGTTAATTCAATGTGTTAAAACATGCTAACGACATAACCCCCTAGCAATCAATCTATCCATCTATCAAAACTTCTTCAAACTTCATGGTCAGGCTTTCTCAAGACAAATTTTTTGTATTATAGTCTTAGGTCTTTTACTACTCGCACCCATAAATGATTTGGGAGTTGAGCGCACCTGTTCTCAATAATAGTCTTAGGTAAGTACTCATAAGTGCACGTACTGTAAAATAAAGTGCATTACATATTCATTCATATAAATTTCATTACATAAATTATGTTGCTCCATCTATATTTAATATCAGTTTCAGTGATATTTTTATTCCGATGATGTTCAGTGTACTCACCATGACAGTACTGGGGCCAGACATCTGCAATTTCTTGCTCTTGCTGGATTCTGAAATAAACAGGCGAATCAGTATTGCCAGCATTTACAGTAAAATAAAAGACTACATTCTTCTGCTTTATTTCCTTCATTAACATGTCGATAATGATGAACTGAATACCTCGGCTGGGAGCCCGTTCAGTCTCCTGTAATACTTTCTGCTCAGCCCGGCGTAAAGCACCCAAACATAGTGCAGCGTGTAAAAGAAGGAGGCCATATAAAGAGTCTGCGGGATGAAAGTCAAAGGCAGAAGTTAATGAAGTTTAATTAGTTACACATTCTAATCTCAGAAAAGGTTGAACCATGTTGTCGCAATACTGTAACCCATGTCTCTCTTTATTTAACGATACAACAAAATAACAAAGACGCAGGAGGACTGTAAATACACAGACTCAGTGAAGGGAGAAAACAAGGAACAGGTGCGGTTAATCAATTAACAAATGAGTAACCATGGAAACAAATGGGACGACTAATGAACAGAGACAAATGAAACAAGAACTAACACAGGTAAAACAGAAACCTCAGGTGACAACATATACTTTTAAAAAGAATATTTATTATGGAAATAATATGCTTATTTGCAAACTGAATGCAATGTGTTCGGACACTTGACTGCATGTTAATTGCAATTAAATGAAAATATATTACAGATTAAATATATATATTAAATGCAGCTAGCTGAACAGCTAGCTGTGTTTTAAGTACATCATTATATGCAATTTTATAATTACATCTGTTGCATATTAAAATATACTTTAATGTAATTTCTATTAAAACGTGTGTGTTTTGTATTGAAATATATTTATAATTACACATTTATAATTATGAAGTTGCAACTTAGTGCATTTAAAGTATATTAACTTTAAAAGTAATATCAAACAACAAACTACATTTAAAATTATAATCCAGGACTTTACATGTGCTTTATAGTCCAGGCGTTTTAAGCCAAAATGGGGGTCAACTGTGAACAAATTGCAACAGAAGCAAACTCAACTGATTTTGTATCCTCAATATGTCCTGAGTAAGGAAAAAAAAGCCCCGAAGAATCCCATTAGGGGAAAGTTTCGAAAAAGACCCAAATATATCCTATTCATACGCCTATTCATTATTTTTCTCACATGAATAGGGTAAAAAATATAACCTTTAGATATCACCATGAAAATTACTGAGTTGATTACTTATATCAAGACAAACAAAAAATGTATTACAAGTTTTTTTTTAATTGTTTGTTAACATGGACAAACGGTGCATAATCTAATTACAGATGTGCTAATTTGCATAAATACCACAACAGATCTAAACACTGGGTATAGCCAGGTGAAAATGTCTTGTTGACAAATAACAGTAAAAGACTAAATGTTAAGGTCTGAATGGAACCCATTTAGGCTACCCATGAGCATTAATACATAGAGGCAGGAAGAAGTACTTTAAACCAGCCTTTATTAATGTTTAAGAGATGGGGTTTAGGGCTGGGTCCGTGGGACTGTTTCAGAACAGGAGAGACCGGAGGAACCTTTTCACAGTTCCTAGAACTATTGGCTAAAGTAGCCGAATGTCGGCGTGTTCGCACCGCAGGAACTAGGAACGATTTTAGTTCTAGGAACTCCATTTGGAGGAACTAATTTAGGTCCTACTTCAGAGTAGGGTCTAAACCATAGAATGTAAACACACAGATTATAGCCTATATATTTACTCCAGAAACTAACTATACAAACATGGAAAACAGTGATAGATGGGTCTCTAAACCTTTATGCTGAAGAGAAAATCCAACGCAACTTTGAGGGGACCAAGTCAAACATGATTATGTTTATCTGCCCAGCTAGCAACACTGGACATCAACCACACGGCATAGGCTAATAACCTTTTTTTCATATACTGTCTACTTTCTATAACAGTTCTATCTAATAACATATTAAACAGTACTGTTAGACAGATCGCTAACTAACACAGAGAATGCGAGCATTGTTTGCTCTGGCGTTCTCAGCGCCGCCAAAATAAAGGTCCGTCGCGCCGTCAAAATAAAAGTCACCGTGCTTGCGTCACTCCCTTACCCCTCCTACCAGTTCCTATGGCCACTTGGCCAGTGCGAACGCAAACAGCAAAACCGAGTTTAGGGGAGAGTAGTTCTTAGAACTGTTTAGAAGTGGACAGTTCCTAGAACTAAGTTCCTGTAACTACTTGGTCGGAAAGCGGCTAATGGTGAGTAGAATGCAGAAGACAAAAAGGTAGGTAAAATAAAAAGTGAATCCCCAGAAATAGTCCCATGGTCCCAGCCCCAAACCCCATCTCTGCAATAATAATTAATAAAGGCTGGTTTAAAGTACTTCTTCCTGCCTCTATGTATTAATGCTCATGGGAAGCCTAAATGGGTTCCATTCAGACCTTAACATTTAGTCTTTTACTGTTATGTGTCAACAAGATTCAACAAGACATTTTCACCTGGCTAGACCCAGTGTTTAGATCTGTTGTGATATTTATGCAAATTAGCACATCTGTAATTAGATTATGCACCGTTTGTCCATGTTAACAAACAATTTTAAAAAACTTGTAATACATTTTTTGTTTGTCTTGATATAAGTAATCAACTCAGAAATTTTCATGGTGATATCTAAAGGTTACATTTTTTACCCTATTCATGTGAGAAAAATAATGAATAGGCGTATGAATAGGATATATTTGGGTCTTTTTTGGAACTTTCCCCTAATGGGATTCTTCTGGGCTTTTTTTTCCTTACTCAGGACATATTGAGGATACAAAATCAGTTGAGTTTGCTTCTGTTGCAATTTGTTCACCCTTTTTTCTTAAAACGCCTGGACTATTAGTTTGTTAATCAACACATCAAAATAAATACTTTACAGCACGACAAAACATTATTAAAACATAATGGCATAAAATGTACTGTAATGTTAAACTTTTAACTTGACATGATAACAAAGTGCACTTAAGTGTGTGAAGAAATAGTTTGCTCTCTTTAAGTACACTTAAGTGGCCTTATTAATATTATATTATCTGCAAGTAAAGCTTTTTTCTAAATATACTTCTAAGGTTTGAATTACACTATACGTGCACATTGTTTTCACACAAGGGACTCGAGGACCATTTGTCTTAAGGCACATTTGTTGACATTCATGTCATTCCAGGATTGAGCAACTTCTTTATGTTGTTAAAGATAGAATATCCTTCATCTAGAAATGCCTAACTAGTCAACATGGTTTTCCTTTCTGTTTTGCTTGGAGCACAGTTGACTTTAAGAGGATTATAGTTGTTAGTTATATTTGATCAAGGTGTGTTTTGTCTGATTTTAACAGTCACAAAACTATGTACACTATTGCACTATTACAAAATGCGTCAGCGGGCTATAGTAGAGCACTGTGTCATTTTCAGTGCAGTGTTGTATGCTCAATGACACAGAGTGAAACACTTAAAGCTCATGCAAAGGTGAATGCGAAGGGATTTTTAAGTCAGTTTAATATGATTTAAGTTAAAATGACTTGTTCAACCAACTTGATTATACTTAAAAAATTAAGAAAGCGACTAAACTTACGTTTTTAATTAAAATATGTGGATTTTTTTTTTTTACATCGAATGCTACGATTCTAGTGGTTCCCTCAAGAAGAAGAAAACATGAACTGATTAAAGTCCAGATCATTTTAATTAGTCACTATGAGCTCTTAAAAATGTAAAATGATTCTAGTAAACTTGTCTGGTTAGATGTGACTCATCAGTGAGTGGCACATGACCTCGGGCAGGGTTTTCCAAAACTCAGGGCGTTTTCCCTGCATGGAGGATTGGCAAATAGTGTCAAATGTGGAGAGAAAAAAAACAGCATTTTCCACAAATATCAGGGGTTTTTTCTGATTAATTCTGCTTATAATTATGTGAGTAACAATGTTGAATTGTTAAGCTTGACAAATGCATCCAACACTACAATATATATATCTAAAAACTCAGAAAATGGAATTAGATTATTTACTTATGGTGTAAAATTATGGAGCCCCTAAAAAGACATGGTGATGGAAAAAATGATGGGAAGAAAAATTATATTTTAATGCTTTTGCTTTCTCTCACAAAACCTTCGCTTTCCCCAGAGAAACTGTTTGCAAAGAACTCAAAAGTGCGCACAAAACATTTGCGAGAGAACGCAAAAGCACTGACGGTTACTTTTTCCTCCCATCTCATATTTCTTCCCTTCACCATGTCCGTATTAAATGATGCTACTTTGTGTCACAATTTTATGCAATGTTACTTTTCAAGCTAGGTTAGTTTATAATAGCATAACCAATAACAAATTTGATTTACAAAAAAAGGATTTGTTCCTATAATGCCTTAAAAGTAGAGCTGCACGATACTGGATAAATCGAGAATCACAATTTTTTGGTTTAAAATAGAGATCACGATTCTCCCACGATTCTGAATAGGCAGCTAAACAAAATAACATGTAATTTAGAACAGATTCTCACAAAATGTTAATTGCTGTAGTCTATTTAAAAAGGTTTTTTTTTTTTTTTTTTTTTTTTAAGGTTGAGTGAATGATTCAATGACTCACTCATAAAGACTTCACTTGTTTCATTACTGGATGAATCAGCGTTTTTGAACAAATCTCTTGAGTGAATGATTCAATGACTCATTTTTTAACAGTCACGTGTCGCCACCTACTGATGTAATCGATACAATCATTATTTGAAGCGTCAAATAACATTCAAAAGGTGATTTACTCTATTCTGATCACTACCACAGACATCAGTGTTTATAGCCCATCTATAAACTTTTATCCCAGTACTTCTGTGATCATTTGGATTATTGTATAATGATACTGCGTGTTTGAAAAGACTGTTTGTGAAGCTGTTTCATACATGTACATGACATCTGCTCTCTCTGGGTCAGAACGCAGATCTGAATGTTCACTGTACTCGTTCTTGTCAAAGTTTAATAGACAGAGCCGAATCGCTGTCATTTAGGAATAAGATCACATGGGTGTTTGAATCCCGATCGCGATATTTTAACGATTAATCGTGCAGCTCTACTTATAAGTCTAGGGCAATCAAACCACTTCCAAACAACAGACTGAACTTTGCCTCCACGCATTACTGAGCAGTGACGTCCACTCACACCCATGACAATCCACTGCTATAAACAAGTGTGTGTGTGGAGTTTAAAAGTGGGGCAGAACTCATTATATCTGGCCAAAGAATATGGACCAAATTTGCTGCTCCACTTCCTTTTCACATTCGTCCCAGTTCCCTGTTTGTTTTGTGCTTTAGAACAAACTGGTTTTAATGTCTGAGAGAAGAACAACTCATTTTTTAAGTGAAACTGTCTAGCACACATGCTTGTCTTCTCTGCGATATTTTAGCAAAATGGAAAACACACAGGCTTCAATAATGAGAGACACATGTTTGGGCCTGTAAAGCATTGGCAGAGTAGAGAAAAACTCCCTCACTGGTATTTTAAAAACTTCTTTTTTTTTTTTTTTAGCATTTACACAACAATTTATTGGCTAAAGACCTTCCATTTTCGGAAAAGGGATTATGTCAACTTGAAGTACCATACTAAATGATTACAATATGCATATATCAGGTTATTTTATGGTAGTCTAGAAATCTACAAAAGATATCATGGTACTTCTATGGTACACGTCCAATAAACCTTGGTATTTTTGGTAACATGCTATTGTTTCTTCTTGATGTTAAAAAAAAACAGTCTGTTAAAACCATTCCTTGAATTAAAAGTGACAGGAGAAAACAATGAAAGAATTGTTAAAGTGCCTCTATTTTGTTTTCTCTTTCATGCAGTGTAATAAAGCTGTTTGTGAATGAACAAGGTCTGCAAAGTTTTAAAGTGCATGACAAAATAAAGTTATTGTCTCCTAAAAGAAAGAAGCGATTCTGAACGGCCTGAAACGAGTCGTCAGTAATTCCAGTCTTAAATCTGCATAATGCCAGTCTATGCTCTTCATGAACAACGTCAACTTTGACCCTCAAACACTGTAGTTAGCTAAGACTGGAAGAGTTTGGTTTGAGTTGTTCATGTTGAGAAGACGCTGTTTTTTGTGCTATGAAAGCACTTCAACTGATGCACTTCTGAAGGATGAGACTCACGCTGGAATTGTTACAGTAAAACTGATGCCTGTTACTGTTCGTATAACTCTGTGTATCAAGTGCGAGGAAGATCCGGAGCTGAAATTCAGATATGCTAATATGTGTTTGGTTTCAGATACGTGCTGTAAGCGGTCGACCAATCACAACAGACTGTGCCATCTGACCGATCAGAGCAAAGTAGACCAATCACAACAGACTGGCTCCCCATCTGACCAATCAGAGCAGAGCAGGCTTTAGGAAAGGCGGGGTTTAGAGAGAATGAATCCTTGATCGAACCCTTTCAGACACTGTGAGAAAAGAGCTAATGCTGCAATGTATATTATGAGAAAATTAAAGTGTGTTTGACCGTGGATGCATGTACACTTATTGTAAGAGACCTGCAAAACTTAAATTAGGGCTCGAAACCTTTAAAATAGCATAACAGGAGCACTTTAAACGTTTGAAAAGGATGCTCATCTTAGTAATATGATTGTTTTTTGATTCCAGATGCAGTCAATTAAATATGACTGCTCCAATGTGGCTTTATTTGTGGAAGTGGAAGTATGATGCAAAAACATTGCATGTAAAAAAAGGCATATAGAGGAAGTACTGTTCTTTCGCATATGACAAGCATTATTTTGGCATGATATTGTGTCAGTTTTGTACCTGTTCCACAATATGGAGGTTGTAGCAGATGTTGTAAGCTTTACAGTTCTGGGTGAAGAGAAGACCACCAACCAGCCAACTCAAAGCTAACAGCAGGTCTGTTAAACTTAACAAGAATAACGGCAGCACCTGGAACACAGGTTTGTTTCTGTGGTCAAAATTACATTTGCATACATGAACATATTGTTAATAATTCAATAGCTATGGAGGCTTACCTCTGGTTTTTTTACTAGTCTGGTATAAATGGCATATCCAATTATGGAGCCTGCACCTACAATGCTGTGATGCAAATTATTAACACATATAAATAAGTATACAAGACATAATACACGTATCTATTTATTAAATGACTGCAAAACTACGATAAAATAAATAGATAGCCTACCTTAGGATGGCCATTGTCATTTGAATACATCGCACTATAGAGTATACCTTTAAAAAGACAAGAAAAACAAAGGAAGAATAGTGTATTTAATCGGTGTGTGTTTATTTTAAGCATGTAACGTCAGAGCATCAAATGCAAGATAAGTATTTTGATGAGTTTATGACAATGCATGACCTAGATATGAAGTGTTTGGAAATATACACGTAACGTGTATAAGTCAGTGATTAATTTACTTGCTAAATAAGAATCAGCTTTAGTGTTTGAAATGATTATTACGTTTAAAATTCCTTAAACTATTAGTCATTTAAAAAAAATAATTTAAAGAAAAAAGCTATAGTGAAAAGGGCACGAGAACCATGCGCGCCCGAAGCATAGCCGATAGTTTAACTATGTTGTAAAATTTTGTGAAACTACTTACAAATGTCCAGTTGTCAGTCGGTGTGGTGGTGTTAATCGGTGACTCATTTTGGTCCAAAAAGTCCATATTGCAATATTAAATAGCCTATTTAGTGATCAATTAATTCCACCTTAGAGCCCTATATTCCACTCGAAATTATGTAACAGCAAAAAGCAGCTCTAACAAATGTATATTTGCTAACAGAACATGCCAGAATAATAATAATTTAACCAGACACAGAAGTTAGAAAGTAACTAAATGTGCTTTCTCAAACTCGAGTCCTGTAAATAAAAACAGCGCGCCCCGCCCACTGTATCACAAAGCGATGTCGATTGGCTAGGATCTGATTGCGTCACACATTCGTCATATTTGAATGTACATAAAGCGTAGCGTGGCGTGCCTGCAGCTTCACTACACTACTAGGCATGGCGAGACACTGGCGCATTGTCTGTTTTGGCTCGCACAATCGTCTCTGTTTAAAAGGACATCCTGTTTTTTGGCCAAAATTGTTTGCCCGTTGTTCCATACGTGCAAACTGACATCGTGATGACAATCAGCGGATCTTTTAGGCATGAACAGATCAGGCAACAAACCTGAAAGATTCAGTATCAGTAACTAACGCGTTATTTTATATTATAAGCCTATTAGTTGACTAGCTACCCTTTTTTTTTTATTTTTTTTTTTTATTAGGCTGTACCTTGAAACTAATTTGTTTGCAATTAGGCCTTATTCTCAAAGGCACAGCAGTTTAAGAATAATATTTTATTAACACAGACTTGTGAAATATATACAAGATCTACATAGATCAGTGTCTAAACTGAATCCAGGTTGCTTGTGCATCTATTTTCTGTGACATGCACATTTACATTCACATAATTGCTCAGTATTTTACCTGCCCAACCGTCAAACATGTTCACTTTGTGTTTTGTCCGGTTGTTAGGGATAGTTAGATCTGACTGACGGTCAAAGTTCACAGATTTCATGTCATTCTCTCGCCTGTCGGTTTGCATGAGCATCAGAGGTCTACACCCATGTCTGGCTTCATTAATGACAGTATGCGTGAGAACAATGGCCACAAGCACTGCCTATGAAGGCTGTCTAAGAGAGTTTCTGTCATTTCTTCAAATCAGCCACTGTGAGGTATCATATCCGTAATGTTTCACAGATCCAGTGCACATACACATGATGCAGGTTTGAGTCCAGATTGAGCATCACATTTCTCCCACTTTCGTCCTATCCATTAAAACACACGAACAAACCTGCTCATTTCATTTGAGCACTTTTAACTTTGATCGTTCATGCAAACAAATGTATGGAAATATAAACCGTAAACTGCAACTCTTATGGTTATAGTTGTATGACAAGATGCACATGGTTCACTGCTCTGCACACAATAGATGGCTTTCAGTCTTTGATTTTCAATTTCATGTGCATGCATACTGTTCAGAAGTCTGGGGTCAGTACATTGTATTTACTTTTATTCAGCAAGGATGCATTAAATTGAATAAAAGTGACATTTATACTGTTACAAAAGATTTCTATTTCAAATATATATGCTGTTCTTCTGAACTTTCTATTCGTCAAAGAATCTTGAAAAAAAAAGAAGCATTTCCACAAAAATATGAAGCAGCAGCACAACTGTTTTCAACATTGATAATAATCAGAAATGTTTCTTAAGCAGCAAATCATCATATTAGAATGATGCTGAAAATTCAGCTTTGATCACAGGAATAAATTACACAACTGCAATTCCAAAAAAGTAGAGATGTAGAGATTGTAAAATGCAATAAAATCAAGAATCTCTTGGACAGAACAGAAAACTTTTTTAAATGTTTTTTACTGGCCAAATTAATTGTATTTTGTAAATATAAAAAAAATTATATATTTTTTATTATTTGAATAGCTGCAACACAAATGCAAAATAAAAGTAAAAAGATTTTAGAGTATCCAAATGAAAGTGTTTTGAAACAGTCCACAATGAACAGGTGAACTGGTAATAGGTGAGAGTATCATGAGTGTAAAAAGAGATTCTCAGTCTTTGCAAGGAAAGGTCATGACGGCTCACTACTGTGTGCCAAATATCATGAGAGAATTGTCAAACAATTCTAAAATCACATTTCTCAATGCAAGATTACAAAGTATTTAGGTCTTTCACCATCTACAATACATAACATTTTGAAAAGATTCAGGGAATCCAGAGAAATCTGAGGCTGTGTTGGGCAAGGCATGTGCGTGACCTTTGACCCCTCAGACGGCATTGCATGAGAAACCATCAAGCTACTGTATTATATACAGACACATGTGCTCAGGAGAACTTTGGAAAACACTGAACACAGTCTGCCTCTCGAATCTCTGTTACTCAAGGAGAAACTATACATCAGTTCAGTGCAGAGATGCTGGAGAGTTCTCTGAGAAACACTGTGGAAATGTGTGCTGTGGTCTGATGAGTCCATGTTTCAGACAGTTTTGGGGGAAATGGACATCGAGGTCTCAGTCCCAAAGACGAAAGGGATCATCCAGACTTCATCAGCGACAGGGAAGCAAACATCTGTCATGAATGGAGGAGCATAAGTGGAAACGGCACGAGCGACTCGCATGTGTGTGAAGGTAACATTGATGTGGAGGAGTATATCGGGATTGAACAGAGACATATACTGATATCAAGATGACATCTTTCCTGGAAGCAAGACAAAGCCAGGCCTCATTCTTTATGTGCTGCAACAGAGTGGATAGACGCTCTACACCTGCAGTCCAGATCACTGAAAATATAGACAGATCATGAAAACTATTACTTTTTATGCCATCATTTCAACTCATAATTCCCAGTTTTATGTAATACTTATGACTTAGCAGCTCAATGGTGTTTTTAGCCCCCAATGGCTCCTTAGAGGCAGCTAACCCTAACCCAACCTTAAACATCCCCATCCCCTCGCTGCCTGGAAGCCGCCATTGGGGGCTAAAAACACCAAACACCTAACACTTAGCATGCCATAATTTCAGTTTCAATTTTCAATTTCTTTTTATGTCATAATTATGAGTCACCATGACTTTTTTCTTTTGAGTCAGAAATGGGTTTGCAATAGTCTTTTTTTTATTTAAAAACATTAAAAAATCTCCACTGACTGACTCTTTTCTTTGAATAATGTCTTCTTTTGTGCTTGATATGGTTGATTAACT
Source organism: Rutilus rutilus (assembly GCA_021464565.1). Lineage (NCBI taxonomy): Eukaryota > Metazoa > Chordata > Actinopteri > Cypriniformes > Leuciscidae > Rutilus > Rutilus rutilus. Next base: position 3,725,500 of record JAJAQA010000007.1, on the reverse strand, counting down.
GCTACACGTCCCGGGCTCTTCCAAAGTGATCACTGGAGTCAGTCGAGCTATAGTGTCAGAGGGATTTAATGATATTCCCCTCCAGTTTACTGAACCAAATGTATGATCAACAGGGTTCATACAGAAAACATGTTAGTGTTTGGAATATCAGACATTTGCATGTCTTCTTTGAAAATAAATAAATAATAAGGTTAAAGAGGTCACAGACATCTGCTTTATTTGGCCTCGAGCAGTGGGGCATTATTGTGAAGTTTCGAATCCAAAACAGATCTGACATTTGTATGAAATGGCAATATAAAACCCCCTTTTCTCTCTTCCCTTTTCAGTTTCCACTAAAGTGAGTGTGCTGAACTCACGACACTGCTTACAAAGCTGTATATTAAACACAAAATGAAGCTTATTGGATGTTCTGAAAAACAATTGTGCTCACTATTTAAGGTAAGACTAAGATTTGCAATGAAACATATTAAATGCAAAGACCTTCTATTTTTATTTTGAGGTAAATGCACATTAGAGAAAAAAAAAATCATATTTGGGTCAATCGTAGATAAAAAAAATCATTATGAGATAAAAGTCTTTTATGTCATCATTTAGATTTTGTAATCTCATAATATATCTCTCTTTTTTTTTCTTTCTTGTGTGTCAGAAATGGACCTCCATATAAACATGAAATTTGATAATAAGTTATTATCTGCTAGCACTCCAAAACAATGCCAACCAGTTTCATAACTTTCACAGAATAACTTTCAGTTCTGTGTGTTTTTTTTGGTCCAGGAAACCAGACAATAGAAAAGTACTGTGAAGACTGGAGATTCATAATTCAGGAAGACGGAAATCCCCGTACAGCCTCATGGGCCGGACCAGGAATATTTGTACAATGCCCAGGTCACATGACCATAAAACCCTTAAAAAAAAAAATCAAACAAGGAAGTAATCTTCATTCCGCGTCACACCATTGCCACATATCAAATATTCACGAGTCAAGTCAAGTCATCTTCATTTATATAGCGCTTTTAACAATGTAGATTGCTTCAAAGCAGCTTTACAGAGATAAGCGTATAATTTAAGGTAACAGAGATTGTTTTGGCTTTATAGCAGAGTTAAGTTATTTCCATCTAAAGTTAGTTTTGATTGATTTGCTTCCGTCGCAACGATCATTTGTTATTAAATTAGGGGCCGCTAAGACGACACCATTCCCTCTACACAGACTTTAAACGCGAACCTGTGAGAAACGCTGATGGCGTTCACATGCGCATTTAGAATGGGTTCTATAGTTATGTGCGTTTGAATATACGCAGGTTTGGAATTCCCTACAAGCCAAGCCTAAAACAAAGTACTTGTCTTTCCTTATAAATTTTGATAAAGAATTTTATTTTATTTTGTTGCTTTGGGGTAGGAACGCGAAACGGATTTTCCCGACAACGCCTTATCTGTATAGTGGTAGTGGAATCCTCCATAGGGAGAGACTAGTTGGCACTTCAGCACTGCGTTGTCATCGGTCCAGGTGAAGGTCCTTCGTCAGATCTGGATACGGCCTGGATCCGGCAGGCTGCAGGAAAACCTCGGGATAAACACAGACACTAAAATTAGCGTAGATGCCATTCTTCTCATGATGTAACGAGTACATCGAGTTATGGGAAGTGTTCCCGGTTCCGGCTGACCTAATCTATGCAGCCTAACATTAAATTATAGAAGTCTATAATGTATCATGTGAAAGCTAGGTCAAAGAGATGTGTCTTTAATCTGGCTTTGAACTGATAGAGTGTGTCTGCTTCCCGGACAATGGTAGGAAGACTGTTCCCAGAGTTTTGGTGCTAAATAGAAAAAGATCTACCGCCAGCAGTCGATTTTGATATTCTAGGTATTAGTAACTGGCCGAATTTTGAGATCGCAATAGACGTGACGGACTATAATGCGTTAAGAGCTCGCTCAAGTACTGCGGAGCTAAACCATTTAGTGCTTTGTAAGTGATCAGCAATATTTTAAAATTTATGCGTTGTTTAATAGGGAGCCCCAATGCAGGTTGACAGAACCGGCCTAATATGCTCATACTTCCTGGTTCTGGTAAGAACTCGAGCTGCTGCGTTTTGGACCAGCTGTAGTTTGTTTATTAAGCGTGCAGGGCACACCCAGTAGGGGCATTACAATAATCTAGCCTTGAGGTCATGAACGCATGAACTAATTGTTCCGCATTTGTCAATGAGTAGCATATGGCGTAATTTAGATATATTTTTAAGATGGAAAAATGCAGTTTTACAGATACTAGACACGTGACTTTCAAATGAAAGATTGGTATCAAAGAAGCACACCCAGGTTCCTAACCGACGACGAAGACTTAACAGAGCAGCCATCAAGTGTTAGACAGTATTCTAGGTTATTACGTGAGGACGTTTTTTGGTCCAATAATTAGAAACTCTGTTTTTTCAGAATTTAGAAGTAGGAAATTACGAGTCATCCAATTTTTTATATCCGCTATGCATTCCGTTAATTTTGTGAATTGATAAGTTTCGTTAGGTTTTGAAGAAATATACAGCTGATTATCGTCCAGCATAACAGTGAAAGCTAATTCCATGTTTCCTAATGATATCTCCTAATGGTAGCATGTACAGAGTGAACAGCAGCGGTCTACTGAGCCTTGTGGTTAGCCCATACTGAACTTGTGATCGATGAGACATCTCATCATTACTGCTACAAACTGATAACGGTCAGATCAGTATGATTTAAACCATGCTAGTGCATTTCCCGTAATGCCAACATAATGTTCTAATCTATTTAAAAGACGTTGTGGTCAATGGTGTCAAATGCAGCCACTAAGATCGAAGTAACAACTAATAGCGAGACACAACCACGATCGGATGATAAGAGCAAATCATTTGTGACTCTAACGAGAGCTGTTTCGGTACTGATGGTACGGTCTAAATCCGGACTGGAAATCCTCGCAGATATCATTTCTTTCAAGAAAGGAACACAGTTGTGAGGATACTGCCTTTTCTAGCCTATCTTTGACAGAAAAGGTAGATTTGAGATCGGCCTGTAATTGACTAATTCTGTAGGATCAAGTTGCGTTTTTTTAACAAGCGGTTTAATCATAGCCAGCTTAAAGGTTTTTGGTACGGTATCCTAGAGAAAGATGAATTAATAATATTAAGAAGAGGATCTATGACCTCTGGAAGCATCTCTTTTCAGTAGCTTAGTCGGTATAGGGTCTAACATACATGTTGTAGATTTAGATGATTTAACGAGTTTAGTAAATTCTTCCTCTCCTATAGCAACGAATGAATCAAATTTTCCTCAGGGAGACTACAATGCACTGCCTGATGCGATACTGTAGTAGACGGTTGCATAGTTATAATTTTGTTCCTGATATTATCAATCTTATAAGTGAAGAAATTCATAAAATCATTACTGCTGTGTTGCTTGGAAACTTCGGTGCTTGAAGCTTTCAAGCAACTCACCATCAGGGTGTGTGTGAAGAGTGCGGTCAGTATTATAAGATGGTGAAGCGCTTGTGGCCCGAGTTCAACCAGACAAGACCAGAACATTGAAGACATGTCAGAGACTTGTAAAAGTAAATGTCTCGCTATAACAAAAATCAAATCAAACATAAAATCAAATGTATAACGTTATTAATTTTTTACAAACAATATGTATTTGTCTTGTCTGACTAAAACCAAGGTATTGTTTGATGTATAATATCGTTCAAATAAAAGTTTCGTTTAGTGTTTTTATGCTTGTTGAAAGATGAAACAGCCATCTGAATTGGATCTGACAGCATCGCATGTCATTTTATGACAAGCCTTAAAGGAGCCGCCCCTTAAAAAAAAAGGGGGGGGGGGGGGGGGTTTGGTTATCATTTTTCCACATATATATTTGTTTTGTGTGTGCAAAAAACTTTATTAACATTACAAGTGAACCTCAAGGAAAATGATATGTATATGTATACAGAGGCAGGCTAAATACACATTAATTGCGCAGATATTAACATAAATAAATACATAATCTCTGTATTACATACATAATACATTACATACATACCGGTAGTCTCCAATGCCATCTCTCTCATGTTCGTCCATCCTCCTCGGGATGCTGCTGTTCTTCTTCACGCAATCCCCCCCCCCCCCCCTACCAACTGAATATTACTTTCTAGCTCCCCCCATTCCGAGGGCGTTTTAACTCCTACGGTGGCCGTATTAATTCAAATCTGCCGGCAGTCGGGAGTAATCTCCCCCTCGCATTCGTCACGGTGCCACTGAGTGTAAAAACACGAAAGGCGAAGCTTGAATTTCCAGGTATGTCCCTCTTCGGCTAATGTATTTTCAAGATGGAGGCGCAACATGGCTGCCGCCATTCGAGCGACTTGCTCGTATGTATTCTAAATGGCAGATTCTACGCTTACGAGAATACTTGATTAGTTCGTTACACATTACACATTAATGAGCACATATAATTTTGAAAGAACAAAGTGTTTTTTGCTAAGAATCAATAAAAAAAAATTATACAGTGTAGCTTTAAGTAACCGGGGTTAAGTAATCTTAACCAATGAAATTAGCTGCAGGGTGGGATTTCTGCTTAACTGGTTTGCGCCCAGTGGGATTTTTAGATCCCAGTGGGATCTTTATAGAAAGATTAAAAATACAGGAGAAATACAGGAAAATATTTAAACGGGATGATAGCGGGATAGCAAGGTAAAATACGGGAGAATCCCAGGAAAAAAGGGAGGGTTGACAGGTATGGGCCAGATTTTTATTTTTTTTATTTTTTCATGGGAGGAATTTGCCTTTCAGGCCTTCCAATAGAACTTTATTGTGGACGGATATTGTTAGTACAAAATATTCTTGGTAAACCACAACAATCTTACACTTAATCCACATTGCAATGTCTGAATGCCATTGCTCTGACCAACACATAAACTGAACCAGATGGCATCTGCAAGCAAGTGATGCTGGAGCTTTCTCTGAACTTCATTTTGTCTGAGCCAATTTTGCATTGATTTTAATAATCTAGTCCCAAGATGATTTTTAGTGGATGTATGAAGTCAGTGCACACAGACTTCAGGTCTGTTTGTGTAACTTACAGGTCTGTTTGGCTTGAGAAGTGAGCTATTTCTCTTTAAAGTCGTCATGAAACAGAAGTTGTACTAGTCTTTTCTTCCCTTTTGTGACCTATGATTGTGACGTATATCGAGTGAAACGGCTTCTCGAACAAGGAAATGATTTTGCCTGTGGGGAATTGATTGGATGGTTGTGGTTTGCTATTGGTGGATCTCATGTGAGTGACAGCCCCGCCCTCATCATCAGAGAAGAGATGATGTCACTGCAAGAGGGAGGGGAAGTTATTCTGATTCAAGATTATGAGGCGCATGAATAAAAAATAAATGGTGAAAATCAAGCTTTTAATGTTGTTTATGTCTATTTGGTGTTTTTAATATGCTTTAAGACAAACCATGTGCAAATTCATGAGTCGACACCATTGCTGAGTATTTTCTCCTTAAAACTGCAGTGAACCAAAGACAGTCTCAAAAACACGCTTTGAAATCGCTGGTGTTTCTGACGTCACAAACTACCTTGTAACCAATCAGATCAACATGTGATCGTCGACCAGTGGATCTCTGAGCTGAGTGAGTGGGTGGAGGCGGAGCTCTTTTGCATATTTATAGAGCCGCGCATACTAAATGAGGCAAGGGTGTCGAGTTACATTCAAGATATTTTAAGGCATGAAGAATTTTTTTTAAAATATGTCATTTTGGTGATCAAAGATGAGTTTTAAGGGATTAAAATGACTTTAAAATTAATGCTACAAGGTTTGTGTTTTGTTCGCTAACACAATGACTCATTTTTAAGTGTGGTTTAAGCATACAAATATTTTGTTGGGTCACTGTACCTCAATCAACATGCCAAACTAAGAATTCTTCTGCCATCTTCTGGTTGTTTATTGCATAACATCACAAACACTTAATTATAAAAAACACAAATAACAAGACACACAAACATTTCCTCTCCTAAAGTGGAATCAATCCCCTTGTTTCTCTCTCATATAAATCTGGAATGTCTCCAACAGGAGAGCTGATCATCCTGACTGTATTTTGTCCATGTATTTTGTGCTCGTACTCGATGAGCTGCCTCCAGAAGCCGGTGTTCGGTCTGATGATGGGTCTCTGAGCTTTGAGTCGTGTGTGAGCCTCTGCTAGTGTGTGATGACAGTGTTTCATGAGGAACGCCAGACACAGAGTTGCGGAGCGACTGACGCCTGCGTTACAGTGAACCAGGACTCGTCCATGTTCTTCACAAACCTGCTGTATCTTATCAGCAACTGCGTCAAAGTGCTCAGTGAGTCTGGATTCGGGATCATCGGAGACGGACACGTGCATATAATCGATAGTGGGAATGTTTGAGTTTCTGATGTCCTGAGTTGCATTAATAACACATGTGATGTTGAGAGAGCTTATGACTGAAGAGTCGTTGGCCGTTTTTCCGTTGCCGATGTACAAACCGTCCGTGACCTGAGCAAACCCTCCGAGTCCTCCTGCTCTCCCTGACATGGTCTGAACACTGGGAACAAACGTGCAAGATTAATAGTGCAAACATCACAACTAATCAAGGATACTTTGTTATGATAAACTTTTATGTGTTGGCTTGCCTGAAAGCTTGACTGACACAGACAGACATATAGATATATAGATTGACAGACAGACAGACAGACAGATAGATAGATAGATAGATAGATAGATAGATAGATAGATAGATAGATAGATAGATAGATAGATAGATAGATAGATAGATAGATAGATAGACAAATAGATATTGTAGATAGACAGACAGATAGATAGATATTGTAGACAGACAGACAAATAGATAGACAGACAGATATAGATATTGTAGACAGACAGACAGACAGATAGATATTGTAGACAGACAGACAGACAGATAGATAGATATTGTAGACAGACAGACAGACAGACAGACAGATAGATAGACAGACAGACAGACAGACAGACAGACAGACAGACAGACAGACAGACAGACAGACAGATAGATAGATAGACAGATAGATAGATAGATATTGTAGACAGACAGACAGATATTGTAGACAGACAGACAGACAGACAGACAGATAGATATTGTAGACAGACAGACAGATAGATAGACAGATAGATATTGTAGACAGACAGACAGACAGACAGACAGATAGATAGACAGATAGATAGATATTGTAGACAGACAGACAGACAGATAGATAGATAGATATTGTAGACAGACAGACAGACAGACAGAAAGATATTGTAGACAGACAGACAGACAGACAGACATTGTAGACAGACAGACAGATAGATAGATATTGTAGACAGACAGACAGACAGATAGATATTGTAGACAGACAGACAGACAGATAGATATTGTAGACAGACAGACAGACAGACAGACAGACAGACAGATAGATATTGTAGACAGACAGACAGACAGACAGACAGACAGACAGATATTGTAGACAGACAGACAGACAGATAGACAGATAGATAGATATTGTAGACAGACAGACAGACAGATATTGTAGACAGACAGACAGACAGACAGACAGACAGATAGATAGATATTGTAGACAGACAGACAGATAGATATTGTATGTAGACAGACAGACAGACAGATAGATAGATATTGTAGACAGACAGACAGACAGATAGATATTGTAGACAGACAGACAGACAGACAGATAGACAGACAGACAGACAGATATTGTAGACAGACAGACAGACAGATAGATATTGTAGACAGACAGACAGACAGACAAATAGATAGATAGATAGATAGACAGACAGACAGATAGATAGACAGACAGACAGACAGATAGATATTGTAGACAGACAGACAGACAGACAGATAGATTGATATTGTAGACAGACAGACAGACAGACATACAGACAGACACTGACAGACATACAGACAGACAGACATACAGACAGATAGATATTGTAGACAGACAGACCAGACATACATACAGATAGATAGACAGACAGATATAAATTTATCTTTATAACTCTAAAACACTTTTACAATAAAACAAACAGGCTCATTCACGTTTGCACAATTTTTGTCAAGCCAGAATAATAAAGCTGTCTATACTGCACACAGTGCTTTATGTGACTGAAATCTATTCGACACTGGATACACTCAGAGGAATTTTGATATGCTCTTATTATATATGAATGCTTTCATACACAGTAGATAGCGGTGATGTGGAGTTTTTATCATCTAAAATCTACGACCTGTCAGTGTAGTTATCGCTGGTTTACGCTGAATTATAAAAGAGTTCTGTTTGATTGTCTGTAGCGCGTTTATAAGTGGGCTATAATAACTTTAAAAAGGGTAGTAAAATATAAGTGAGTTTATGATTCCTACTCACGACTACTGTCGTCTGAAGAGCTCTTCTTCTCCTCACTGCGGCTCGGGCACATTACACGCGCACAGCGCCACCTACCGTCGGCTTGAGACTCAACAGCAAAACAATAAACAATAAGTAATAAATGATAATTGAATCTGTCTATTTGTCTGTCTATATTGACCTTAACAAGCAGCTCGAATACACTAGCAATGATTTGTAAGCAGGAAGAAAACCAAACAAAATACCACTGTAACCATTTATTTCTATTAATGGCAGAGGTGGACAGTAGGCTACCAAAGTACATGAGTAGGCTACTGTACTTAAGTAGCCTACACTTTCTGAGTATCTGTACTTTACTTGAGTATTATTTTTTCTGGAAACTTTTTACTTTAACTTCACTAGATTTTAAAGACAAATATCATATCTTTTTACTCCACTACATTTCTATCAAGGTCCTTGAGTAGAAAGTAGTAACGTCAGTCAGGATGATTTTGTTTGGAAATGAAAGTCAGATTGACGTCAGAATTAAACAGACGTTGGATTTTGGTTGGAAATGAAAGTCGGGTTGACGCCAGAAACCGATTGATGTTGGTTTCTGACGTCAACCCGATTTTCATTTTCAACCACAATACGTCTGTCCAACCTTGGAGATTAATGTCAATCTGGTGTTGGATTCTGACATCAACCCGATTTTCATTTTCAACGTTGGGTTTGGTCTTCTAAATGCGAATTTTGTCATTGTTTTGGAGCACACTAGATAACAGTCCTAGGCTAACATACTAAAAGCCCAAAACCTTTAAATATGGCACTATTTGAAGGAACAGCCATTTGGGTGTCCATTGTGGACGTTATTGAGTGACTTATTCAATCTCACATTCAATCCCACTGCTGGAACTGTGTTCTAGAAATAAATTTGATATTGATATGAGGGTAGGTAGGCAGGCATAGATTCAGAGGCATAAGCTACTATAAGTATTACATAAAACAGTGTAACAATAATAAAACAATGCATTGACATTTTCTTTTCTTACTTTTGATACTTAAGTAGGCCTACTTTTAAAAACAAGTACTTCTGTACTTTTACTCAAGTAAAAATCGGTCTTTACAACATTGACTTGTAACGGAGTAATATTTGACCAGTAGTATCTGTACTTTCACTCAAGTAAGGAAGTTGTGTACTTTGTCCATCTCTGATTAATGGTGATTAGCGTTAAAAACATCAATAGGCCTAGTTGATAAACATGCTCTTAAGGTTCTAGAATGAATAAATGAATGAATGTATGAAACTTTTTGTTGATGCTTTCAGATCAATCCATGATGAAACACTCGGTTGCTGTCAAATCAAAATAGTCAAAATGGTATTTTAACGTTTTATATCTGATTTCTATTCATTGGGATCAGTTTGTGTTATTCGTTTTTTTTTTACCATTCTCTTTCCTTGAAGACTACATGGTTATAAAAATTGTTTTCGGATTGTTTTCTATGAATATGCAAATGAGCCCCGCCTCCACTCACTCGCTCAGCTCAGAGATCCACTCGTTGACGATCACACGTTGATCTGATTGGTTACAAGGTAGTTTGTGACGTCAGAAACACCAGCGATTTCAAAGCGTGTTTTTGAGACTGTCTTTGGTTCACTGCAGTTTTAAGGAGAAAATACTCAGCAATGGTGTCGACTTATGAATTTACACATGGTTTGTATTAAAGCATATTAAAAACACCACATAGACATATAAACAACATTAAAAGCTGGATTTTCACCACAGGAGGACTTTAACTAATACATTTTCATTTAATTGCAAGTAACATGCATTGTAAAGCATTACATTCAGTTCAAATCCAAGTAAATTATTTTAAAGTGTATTATTTCTGTAATAAGTATAGCCTACTATTTCTTTTCCAAGTGTATACATTCAGTCCCATAGCGTCATAGTGTATTCAGAAATAATTGTTTTAATTTGAATTGTTTGTTCCAGTTGAATCAAAAATGATGTGCTTCTAATCACATAATTTTGGTTCTTTACCTTTTACCTTTCAGTCCCATAAAATTATGCATAACCTGTCCAAAGCATCCTTTGAGGCCGAGATGAAAGAAAGTTCATCTCCCTGTTATAGGTTATCGGCTCGGTTGTTCGTGCGCTCCTTTTGAAGATCAGAGGAAACACGCTTCTGAAGGCCTTTCTAAAGTTGGCTCCCATGAAGGCGTAGATCACGGGGTTTATGGAGGAATTGGAATAGGACATGCAGTGAGCCCAGATCTTGAGTTTGTAGAGCGTATAACTGTGGCTGACATCCTCAGAACAGAACGCTTGTAAGAGGATCAGGATCTGAATTGGACCCCAGCACACTATAAACAGCAGCACCATTACCACCACCATTCTGGAGACTCTCGTCCGCACGGCTTCCACTCGTTCTGCTGGAGTCTGCAGCTGGAAAACAAACACCAGCAGACAAATTACGGTTCATTAGGGGTTTATATACAGTCAAACCAACATTTATTCAGACACCTTCAACATTTCTCGCATTATCACAGTTTATTTGCTATAGTTCATAAAATATGAGTAATCAAATCAGTTGATATTTCACTGGTTTTGTCCGTCTTTCTGTTAGACTCTCACAGATGAATTATGTTGAATATCTGTCAGCTGTTAAATTTAAGTACACAATTAATACCAATTTAGGTCAACAAATTACCAAGCAATGCTTCATTTTGTTCAGTCTGTGGTGTAAAAAGGTCGCATTAGCAATTAAAGAAGAAACACTTCAGCAAAACATGGTCAGGTCAAAGTGTCTGAATAATTTTTGGTCCCTGATATGTATACATTTTACTGGTAGTCACTGTATGAAGAATGTTTGGGTATGTCACAGTTTACTTTATTTTGCTATCCTCACTTAAGTAAATGAACTATATAGTGTCCTGCACTCACTAGTAAAAAAAATATAAAAATATATATCTGGTGTCTGAATCAATTTTGGTTTGACTGTATATCATTTTCTTCTATACTGAAAACCCTAATAAGTTGACTGCACTCAATTGATGGAGTAATTGGGTCTCCCAAAACTTGTATATTTAAGTTCACTTAACTTGATGTTCATGTAGACTACATAAATTGCTATGTTCACTTAACTAGGTGTTCACCTAGTGTAGACTTAAGTTCACTTAACTTGGTGCGTCATATTGACTGAAATTGCTAAGTTTACTCTGTGTTCATAGTGTACTAAAATTGTTGAGTTCACTTAACTTGGTGTTCAGATAGCATACTTACAGAATTAATTTCACTTAACTTGTTGTTCATATAGTGTACTTACAGAATTAAGTTAATTTAGTGTTAATGTAAACTGAACTTAAAATTGCTAAGTTCACTTAACTTGGTGTTCATTTAGTGTACTTCACTTAACTTGGTGTTCATGAAGACTACTTAAATTGCTAAGTTTACTCGGTGTTCATAGTGTACTAAAATTGCTGAGTTCACTTAATTCGGTGTTCATTTAGTGTACTTACAGAATTAATTTCACTTAACTTGGTGTTCATTTAGCGTACTTACAGAATTAATTTCACTTAACTTGGTGTTCATTTAGCATACTTACAGAATTAGGTTCACTTAACTTAGTGTTCATTTAGCGTACTTACAGAATTAGGTTCACTTAACTTGTTCATTTAGCGTACTTACAGAATTAAGTTCCCTTGGTGTTCATTTAGCAGACTTACAGAATTAGGTTCACTTAACTTGGTGTTCATTTAGCATACTTACAGAATTAAGTTCACTTGGTGTTCATTTAGCATACTTACAGAATTAGGTTCACTTGGTGTTCATTTAGCGTACTTACAGAATTAAGTTCACTTAACTTGGTGTTCATTTAGCGTACTTACAGAATTAGGTTCACTTAACTTGGTGTTCATTTAGCGTACTTAGAGAATTAGGTTCACTGAACTTGGTGTTCATTTAGCGTACTTACAGAATTAAGTTAATTTAGTGTTAATGTAAACTGAACTTAAATTGCTAAGTTCACTTAACTTGGTGATCATGTAGTTGACTTAATATGCAGAAATGTACCAGCACCAGTACCTGGTTACAGCCATGAACAGGTTCCACCGTGGCTTGACCCATGCGTTTGAGCATGAACGTGTAACACATGCAGATGGTGATCAGAGGCAGCAAGTAAACAGCCAAGAAGGAGTAAAGAATATAAGCTCTCTTATGAACGAGAGAAGGAAAGGCCTCGGTGCAGTACGTCTGCGGGCCGAACCAGAACGAAGACTCTGTGTGCTGATACAGCGCGATCGGCACTGAAAACAGCAGAGAAACTGTGTGAAAACATATGAATATAATCATTTATTTGACCACAGCCAATAAAAACTATGAAAATAAAAGCCATTCAAACCAAAATAACCCAAATGGGTGTAGCACAAAGGTTATCATGAACTCCAAGAAATTATAATAATGTACTATTCCAGCTAGTCACCTTTAGCATAGAGTCTAAGAAAATAAAGCTTCTTTATTGGAATCGATGGTTCCATGAAGAACCTTTAACATTCACGGAACCTCCATTCCATTGCAGAAAAGGTTCTTTAGATAATTAAAATGTTCATCATAGTAAGAAAAAATGGTTCATTCAAGAAATGATCACTGGGGAACCAATAATGGTTCTTTATTGTGAAAACCTCCTTTATTGGTAACACTTTACAATAAGGTTCATTAGTTAACTACATTAGTTAACATGAACTAATAATGAACTGCACTTATACAGCATTTATTAATGTTAATTTCAATATTTACAAATACTTTATCAAAATCTTGTTAACATTAGTTAATGCACTGTGAACTAACATGAACAAACAATGAACAGCTGTATTTTTATTAACTAACATTAACAAAGATTAATAAATACTGTAACAAATGTAGTGCTCATGGTTAGTTAATACATTAACTAATGTTAACTAATGCACCTTATTGTAAAGTGTTACCCCTTTATTTTTATGAATGTGTGACTACAATAATAATCAAAAATCAAAAGTGATTAATATGGGATTGTACTTAAACTGATTGGAATGATTTTCATACATATCCATATAGTGGTGCATACAGTCAGAGCCATCTGTGGTGTTCGGTGATGGAGAGACTGGAGCGGGTAGACGGTCACATAAAATCGATCCACACTCATTGCTGATAAAGTGATGCAGGTTGCCTGTGCCGTTACCTGAGTTCAGTCAGACACACAAAACTACATTACGCATTCAGCATTTACTGTAGGGTTTAGCCTAGAACAGTTTAGATACATGTGTAGCCATTTATCATATTCAGTTATAAATGCATTTTGCCCAGATTTCTGATCTTTATGTACAATATGGCATTTCATGCATGACATGTTTCCTCTCTCCTACATAGAAAAATGATACAGAGTAAAAATGCTCTCACCTGTTGCAGATAATTGACCAGCCGACACATGAAGTCCCCAAATATCCAGCTAGGAAGAGTGTATAAAGTGGCAGTGAAAGGAACACAACAAACCAGGAAAAGTATATCCGTGGTTGCGAGATTAACTGAAGAGAAAAAGAGTGTTTATTAAAACCACGTGATAATCACTGTACATGATATTCTGAGAAACAAACCTTTTATACCTATGTAGAGGTTCGTAACCGTTTTCATCTGCTGGTTTTTGACCACGACATAGATGACCAAGAAGTTCCCCACCAAGCCCACACACATAATAAGGGTGAAAAACACTGGGACCAGCCAGGCGTCCATCAGCGGCACTGGGCTTTCAGATCTCATGGGATCTGATTGGTTACAATCATGAATCTTTGCTTGATTACTGCACAAGATGAGTTCTGGAGCCTCGCTGGTCCTGTTACTTTCTGCCATTAAGATGCATCACCATGCTAGTAATAACCTGAAACGCAAAAACATATTCAGGTTCATTTTCTGAGTAAAAGTGTTCATGTTCATTATGCTATTTGCTCATAACGTGTTACAGGTTGTCTCAGGGTTTTGTGCTATTTACATGAACATGGTTTTTAGTTCAATTGCATTGAATGGCATGCATTGAAATGATAACATGTAGACTCTACTTAAGTTCACTTAACTTAGTGCTCATCTAGACTAAGTTCACTTAACTTGGTGCTCATGGAGACCCTACTTAAACTGCCATGTTCACTTAACTTGGTGTCCATATAGTGTACTTAAAGACACAGCAAGTTCACTTAACTTGATGTTCATATAGTGTATATAAAGAATTAAGTTCACTTAACATGGTGTTCATATAATGTATTTAAACTGCCAAGTTCACTAAACTTGTTGTTCATATAGTGTACTTAGACATACAGCAAGTTCACTTAACTGGGTGTCCATATAGTGTACTTAAAGAATTAAGTTCACTAAACTTCTTGTTCACAGTGTACACATGTACATTTCAATAGCATGCATTAATAAGTCTTTCAATATCAATGTTCAGAGCAAACGTGCACAGTGAGATCATATCATTTACAGTCTTCCGTATCATCATGATAACTGAGTATAATCAAGAAGATTATATACACTATCATTTACCAGTTAAACAAAGATAATACAGAGCAAAAATCATATTATTAACAATTTATCTTGGTTTTTTTTTTCACTTGTTTTTAACTGGTTTATACTTACGAGTGAAACAAAAATCTGCCAGTGTAGTACGAAAAAAAAAAAAACATTCGTATTAAAGTTACATTATATGAAAACAGGTCTCAATATCTTCATATTTCAAGTAAATTCATTGTTTCAAGGATTTTTAGATATATTTATTAGATAATTTAAAGACTGATTAAACCTTTTTAAGTCGTCATTTTGGTAGCACTTTATTTTATTTGTGACAGTTACATGTTAATACTAACAGAAAATGATGCATAATTACAAACAGCTAACCCCTAAATTAGTTTCTATGTTAAGGTGTCCTTATGACAGTGTAGTAGCTATAGTTAATTTACTGATTAATATTAGTTAACAACATGTACGTACTATAGGATTAGGGTTTGTTGATTGTAATTATGCATGATTTACTGTTATCACTAGAGTTATTACACGCAATGTAAACAAAGGACACTTTAAAATAAAGTGTTACCCCAAAATGATACCCTAACCCTATAGTTAGTTGTGTTATTACACTGTAACAACGGCAACTTAAAATGTGTGCACATTAAAGTCAAATGACCAAATAGACCTAAATGCATCATACAGAAGAGTCTACAATTTCACAAACATATTGCTCTTTTCACGGTATTTCCCAAAATTTGAAGAAAATAAATAAAAACATGCAATATTAGCTTACCTCTTTTAAAAACCTTTGCCCTTATTAGAAAGGAAAGATTCTTCGTAAAACATCCTTCAGTCCAAAGTGAAGCTAAATCTGAGTCAGTGAAGATCTCCTCATGCAGTGACTCGTGCACGCGCAGGGAGGAGCAAACACACAACACTGCAAACGCGGCTTTTCACATTCATTTCACGATTTTTTTATACAAGGGTTCAACTTTATTGTCATGCTACCAATCGTGATTTGATATTGGCACTTTTAGCTAGAGTTCAGAGACTAGTGAATATAATATTGACCTGGTTAACTGCGATCAAGGCGATAGTGAACTCAAAGCTGTCCAAGTAAGGAAACTTGAAACTTTATGATTTGCTGTAAGAGTCTGCACTTATAATTCACATGGTTGTGTTAATAAAATTTTTTTAAAAAAAAGTTGAAAGAATGTTGCAAAAACATTTTTCTAACTTTAAAATAACATTGTTAATAAAAATGTTGGGGGAAAGAATGTAGCAGGAACGTTATGCTAACCTTAAGATAACGTCCCAGCAACATACTAACCTTAAGATAACGTTGCTGGAACGTTATGCAAACCTTAAGATAACATTCCAGCAAAGTTAAGCAAACTGGACATTTCTACGTTTTTAAGGAAATTTCAAATCAACGTTCCCACAACCAAAATGGAATGTTTGGAAAACGTTCTCAGACCATAACTTTGTTAGCTGGGTAGTGAGCTCACAGCTGTGCTAATGTCCAGCAACACACACACTTAAATAAGGAAACTTGCAGTTGTCTACGAGTTTATTGTCTGTTATGCAGCAATCACTAGATATATTTTCGATAAGCCATGGGCCTGTTAACATTGTACATGCTTCAAATATAAAAAATTAAATATACAATAGCTGGCTCAGGAATAAAGGTAGATCACAGCATTATATGTAACTAAATTCCCTCAGAATCTTGCTTGATAGCCAGTTATGTCAGGAGCTTCATAGGGTTATGTCATCTCATCATGGATTTTGTTTGAATTCATTTTTATTACTCGAATTAAATAGCTTGTAAACGTTCTTTATCACTAGAAATAAAAACTTAAATAACCTGTTAAACTTGAAAGTATTATGCAATCATTTAAGACCTTTATCATAGGCTACATTTTTTAGTATGAAGTGTTCTTGAAAATTGTGTAAGAAACCCCTCAGGTTGTGTATAGCTCTGCACATTTTTTCGTCTTTAATTAACAGACCTGATTCAGATCATTAGGAAAGAGCTCCATGATCGATGATTAAAGTCCCCTCGTGGTGAATAAGTTTATCCCTTTAAACTCATCTTTTGATCACCAAAATTACATATTTAAACATTTTTTTCCTTGAAAAAAATCTCCATGTCTTAAAATATCTTGAATATAACTCGACACTCTTGCCTCATTTAGTATACACGGTTCTCTGAATATGCAAATGAGCCCGGCATCCTCACTCAGCTCAGAGATCCACTCGTTGACGATCACACGTTGATCTGATTGGTTACAAGGTAGTTTGTGACGTCAGAAACGCCAGCGATTTCAAAGCGTGTTTTTGAGACTGTCTTTGGTTCACTGCAGTTTTAAGGAGAAAATACTCAGCAATGGTGTCGACTTATGAATTTACACATGGTTTGACTTAAAGCATATTAAAAACACCACATAGACACATTAAAAACATTAAAAGCTTGATTTTTCACCACAGGGGAAATTGAAGGCCTAATGAACCCTTTTTTCCTAAAGCTGTATACTTTGATAGAAGGAATAATTTAGTCTTGCTTTTATACAGCCTTAACTCAGCTGTGTAAAGATGCCTTTATTCACAAAGATCATGCTGTGGTTTCTTGCGAAGAGGTTTACCTTACCTTTATGTCGTTCCAAACCTGTAGCCTATAACTTTCTTCTGCAGAACACAAATTATGAGAAATTTGAGAATTTGTTTTTGCTCATGAAATGAAAGTCAATTGGATCTAAAACTGGACCCCACTGGCTTCCATTGTATGGACAAAAACCACTGAGACATCATGTGTGTTTGATAACCGATCGGTGAGATTTGCTGCTTGTAGTCGAGGAGGGGTTGAAAACTTTGACACTTGCTGCTTCCCGTAGTTTGCGTACTTTATCACAGATCAAAAATTTGTCAAATACACATGTTTTCATGAAGAAACAGAAACCTTTTTCACTGAATACTTTATGTATTGCTTGATCATTTCCCAGTACTTTGTGTTCAAAGCAGTTAAAACTGAATCCTGCTCGATAAATGGAAGACGTCACTGCTAACTTACTACAAGATTTGAGGAATTTGTACGGCTGTGTCCGAAATCGCCCCCTATACCCTCAAATACGACATTATTTGAGGTGACAGACATTTGTAGTGGTGTCAGAAACCATAGTGGACGTTATCGAGCGAACTCAATCAATCCCATAATGCACCACAACGATCGAGTGTACAACCGATGCACACTCAACGGCAAGAGAATACCCATAATGCACTGTAAGGGTTGTGCTGAAAGAATTCCCGTGACTGATCAGAAGATTTGAGGCAAAGAGGTTAGAAAGTTGTGTTACTTTTGTACAAAAATATTTATCAGAGGATGCTTACAATAAAATACATTTGTCAGATCAATGATGCGATGAATACTGTAGAAGGTCAAAAAAGTTCAAAATGGCATGACAGAATTATTATCATTGTATTCAGTATGAGCCACATTTAGTCAAACATCATCAGAATTACATTTTCAGTCGATTTTTTGCCATTTAATTTGGCCCCATTACGGCTCTATCTATCTATCTATCTATCTATCTATCTATCTATCTATCTATCTATCTATCTATCTATCTATCTATCTATCTATCTATCTATCTATCTATCTATCTATCTATCTATCTATCTATCTATCTATCTATCTATCTATCTATCATTATATATACGTTAAAGGTTTTTGTGATTGACACAAAAAAGTGTTTTCAGATTTACAATATACAAAATATATTTAATAACCTTATGTAACTGTTTCCCAAACTGTGCAATACATCAATTTAGCTGGTTACATTTTTTTAAATCATACTATTTTAAATCATACTATAAAATCATATTATCTTATTTGCATACTTATTAGATGACTGACAAAATGTCATCTAACATAGACAACATTATGTGCGATTCCTTCCATTTCTATATTTCCCCAGAAATGAAAACGCTGCAATGTTTTAAAACACATTTCTTTACTGCAGTCTGTAGTGAAAACAAATCATACCAACAACAACTTGGTTTCAGCTAGAGATAAACAACAGACTACAGCACGACCATGGAAAAAGGTCTGCAATTTAATACAAAAAGATGTTTTGCAATCATATGCCTAATAACAATTATAATGAACAGTACAAAAGTGAGTAAAATGTCAGCACTTGCTATTGGGAGTCTTGTAAATTTGTCTTTTCTTCAATGGCCTGTTTGACAATTTCAGCCAGCTTTAAGCGATCTACTTTGTCTGAAAAAGATCTACCTGTGAAGAAAGAAGAACAGACGATGCTTGATTGATCGGTCAATTCATCCAGAAATTATGGCCTTTGAGATGAATTATGAAATTAATTGGCCAAGGATGGAAATAAAATGAAGTAAAATCATTTTACTTGACACAAATAAGCATCATAAACACTTAAAGAATGTATAAAGAAAAAATATAATTAAGATTGTGAAAGAACAGAGATCAGCTCTGATGCTGCATTGCATTGAACCAAATCCTACAACCTAAGCTTTATTTAGTAATTAAAAATAAAATTAGTAATTCAGATGAAAGCTGTTGATATGAGCACTTACCTCAAATTCACACAATTTCAGTTTACTGTAAAAAGTACTGATCTGACCAACCACAGAGTACTTCTAGTGAACACCTACCATCCCAACTTAACCCTTGCAATCCATCTCGGAGAAGCTTGCAATCTCGATTGAAGCGCCACGCTTCATGCATAACTTCATTTAGCTTCTCATCCTCATTGTCACCTGGAAAAACAACAAAAAGATATTGTAAGTACTACAATATACTTCATTGTCGGTCGTTTTTTCTTATTAAGGCAGCTTATAGAGTCACATATACACACATATATATTACACACAGGGCCTAAAACTAACTTTTTGCCACACCTGCCAATGGCCGTTGACTTAAGAAAATGTACTGGCCATAAATATTTTTTTTACCGGCCATGAAACAGTAATGACACCAACATTTTAGATACCTGTGAAAATTCACAATTCTCCATTCCAGTTTCAATACCACAGCTAAAACTACTTAGCCTGGTCCTACCAGACTCTCGTACATTTCATTTGTACAGAGAGTCTGTCCACTCTCCATTGACAAGCGTTAACTTCCTAGAAGACGGGTACTCTATTGGATCTGCCCAGAGCCACTCTGGATCTGCCATAACCAATCGCTAACGTTTGGTCGTGACGTAACCCTACAACTCAAACTAGCGCACGACCTCATCGTCATCGTTCTCAGCCACTCCCTCTGTTTCGCTGATTGGACCGGTAAAAATTTGGCCGGAGAAAACCCACGAATATACCGCAAACCCAGACGGAGTACTGAAGGAAAATGAAAATTGAGCGGAAGTACGTAGGAGGGCGGAGCCAGGCTAAAAACTACTAGCCTAACTAATATAAATTTCAAACATTATTAAAGACAAGTAAACAACAGTCAGTAATAAAATAAGAACAAATAATCAAATTACAAGCAAAAGCACAAATGAATACAATATAAAGATACAAATGAATTTTTTTCTTATGGTAATTTTCTTATGAAATTTTAGGTCTGATGATAGTTAGGTACAGAAAAATAATATAGTAAGCAAATGTAAAAACACTGGATAGTCTTCACCATATAAACTAAACATCCTTATTAATCCTTAAAGTTACAAAAGTTATTCAGTCAAGAGCAGTGAGTGTTTTTTTGTTTGTCCTTTGTTGTCTGATTAACATTAAAAACCCAGCAGCAGGAATATTAGGCTGCTGTCACTTTAAGAGCGAATGCACAGGTACTGACACACACGCATTTACTTTCTCAACTGTTTATGTTCATTTAAGACGTAACCGACTATTTTTATTAGTATACTCGCTATTTTCTGACATCATTTTGTGTGACGAAGTGAACGAGAGCTCTGTTTATGATTCGGTAGTGTGCGCACGCTAAACTTTCCACACAGTGTGCGAGTAATGAGTGATTGAGTGTGTGTGCTCTTTTAGGGGTTGCTCACGTCGCATCTTTTGCGCGCTCAAGTTCATTATTTCATATATAAGTAGACGTGTGACAAGCGTGCTCACAATGCAGAGTGCCGTGATGAGGCGAATTTGTGTGAATGAAGCATTTATATAGTGTTTGTTAGCGTTTGTCTGCGCGGTGTGAACTGGCCTTAAGGACTGCTGAGGCAAATATCTTTTGTTATGACCAGTATTCAAGCATGTTATCTTAAAGTTCCCCTGTGGTGAAAATCAAATTTTTTATGTTGTTAAATTAAACAATTGTTGTTATTTCGGTTCAATACGAATACATGTACCGTTCCACCCCAATAGGTATCGGATCATATTTTTTTCTCCCCTCCGATCTCGCGTTCTGGGCCAGTATCGGCACGATACCGATGACGTGGATCGGATCGGGACATCCCTAGTTTTAAGGGATAAAATTATTGACTACAGGGGGACTTTAACTTTCCAGTAGCACTTGAGTTTTTACTTGGGCAGAAATGAAAACATCCACTTGTGTATATTGCTTGTTTTCCTATTTGCAGTTTCTTTAGATCTTTATAGCCTAATCTTTGAACAATTATCTTCTGTCTCAGTCTTCTGGAAAGAATAACCTGAGGATTGTAAACACCACATACCAACAATGTCCAGCAGCAGGAGTGTGTGTGTGTATGGAGTGTGTTCATACGTACCAGCCTGTGGTAAGATGCACTGTGCGATTACATCCCTTAGTTTTTCCAGAGCCACGTTGGTGTCCTCTGCCTCGTTCTCTGGATCATTGATGAAAAGTTCATCACAAGGTTTGGTGCTGCATGAGGCAGAAATTAAGCATGTATCTATAAGTGAATCCTGTTAAAGGGTTAATTCACCCAAAATGTTTTATTCTGTCATCATTTACTCACCCTCATGTCGTTCAAAACCCATAAGACTTTTGTTAGTCTTCGTAACACAAAGATATTTTTCATGAAATCTGAGAGATTTCTGTCCCTCCATTCGCTTTTTGAAAGTCTATTTTAATTTTAATTAATCTGATCAGCGAACAAGAACAGAAGCTCAACCATACTTCCTTAACGCAAAAGATCAAACCTCACTGGTTCTCATGCTTCAGCATCCATGACCAAATCTGAATGCTGTAAATATTGTTCGCTGATGTGAATAAAAGGCTAAATTAAATCTGCTCATCAGATAAAGTGATGGTGTCTCTTCAGAAGACTTGAATTAAACCGATCGATTCATATGGACTTATTTTACGATCTCTTTATGAACGCTTTGAAGTGCCAGGGTTTTGGTTGCACACAAGTCTTATAGGTTTGGACAGAGCCATAGAGAGAAAGAGTTGCGACACTCCCATAGACCTCCGTTGTAAATAATGGCGGCGCTTTTAACCGCCTACTTCCGGGATTTGAAGAGCGGAATAATTCTAAACACTGTCATTTTGGCGTTGGACCCCATTCACTTACATTGCTGCGCGTCGAGTTGTTCCAGAGTTAAGTTGTTGAAATATCGACCTCTTTTGAATTGTCAACTGTCTATTTTGTATCAGAGGCCCTTTGCGATGCTTATACTGGTCTTCGTTTGTACATGCACAGCGTAATTATTTATATTTTATGTTAGTTGTTTCAACCAATTTTCAAGCACTGCCTGCTAACATAGCTAGTTAGCTAGCGCGACTTCGTCAGTTAAGAGTTCGGTAATGAATCGCTGCCACCTTTATAGCAACTTTTATTTAATTTAATTTTTTGGGATAAACTAACTTTTCATTATGTTTTATTGTCTTGAGTGAGGTGGCTTGTGAGAACAATGCTGGACCTCTAGGATTGTTATGGCCATCACCAGTCCTGTCTGTTTCATGGATCACCTGCCCCTGGTTTTTGCTTTTCCTTGTTCACACAAGCACACATTTTTGTTGTCTGTCATTGTTTAATAAAAATAGTTTATTTGAAAACCTTCAGTTGTATCAGCAATGCTTAAATTCGTTTTTAATCTGTTATAGTTTTGATAATGTGTATGGCTTAATATTAAAATAATATTCTTAGTCTTAACATGATAATGTTTCACGTTGTGGTCCTGGGGTGGCCACTTTCATCAGAAGAAGTGAGCTAGCTTAAGCGAACTCTGAACGGACCGCCACGGCAGACCTCTGCGTGATCACGAAGGTAGGCTAATGGCTGGATCAAAATTTATAAGCAAAATCACGGGAATCAATAGCCTAATACAGCCCAGTTGTGCTAAAATAAATATCATGAGACGTCCATCATCAGATGAATGATATGGAAAAGTTAAGTTAGAGCCGCTAAAGCGCTACTACCCATGCGAACATGAACACTAGCTTTTCCCTCCAAAAATATAGCCTAAAACCTGTCTCCAAATGCAAAACTGACATTAACAAAATGCAATAACAGCTGGAAAAGTACTTGGGGTGTGTTTTATTTTATATTTACCGTTCAATAATGCAATCGCTGCTGTCTGTCCCATAGAAGAACATGACAGCCAGCGTATGTTTTGGAACTATTGGGGCTTACATGAACCACGTGACAGCCATAGCGGCGACATCAAAGAGTGTCGCAACTCTTTCTCTCTATGGCTCTGGGTTTGGAACGACATGAAGGCGAGTAAATAATAACAGAATTTGCATTTTTTGGGTGAACCATCTCTTTAAGGATTCCCTTATCCAGCTGGTAAAAGAAAACCACTGTCACGACTCACGACTCGTAATTATTTTCAATTATCTGAGCAGTGAGACAGCAAAAAGAAGAAACTCACCCAAGTAGCTTTCTCTTTCTCAAAATGGGGTTGTTCACAGAGTTGAGTGGCTTTAGACTGAGATTGAGGTCTTGTATCCTCATGTTGGCCAGTTGCTCAGCATGTGCCTGTTGGATTCCAGCCACAACTGCCTGAATGAACAATAAATAACTAATATATTTATTATGCACATACAGGAAGAGCATGCATACAAGCAGTGCAGCAGTGGATTCTGATGCATTGCACTGCTTTGTTCAACAGCTCTGAATAAGTTCAGATTTTAACCTCTTCTGCACGACGAGGCACATTTTGTTGTTAAAAATCAAGGGCAAAATAACCTTGAGAAGAGCCATTCTGGGTGCTCACCTTTGTAACACTGGAAGTTATTAAACTAAGTTGATCTAAATTGAGCTGAATAATAAGTCTTGTCAACTGTAGAGCTGCTTTATTTCTGAATTGAATTAGTTTCAGTTGATAACCCAATGCTCAAGTCAGTTAAGTGTTGATTCAGTTCAGTTCAATAACAGTGTTGCACTGTAGAGCTGAGGAAAACTGATGAATTTTCCTGTTTATTTCTGTGAAGCTGCTTTGAAAGAATCTGTGTTGTATAAAGCGCTATATAAATAAATGTGAAATTTGAAACCCTGGCATAAAGTCAAATAGTGTGGGAATACCAGTAACGTGCGTAAACACCTGTATAGTGCAACGGTTGGGTTCCACAAGTAAAAACTCCATTCTTTTCAACTTGATGTTTAACAATAACTTATAAACCTTTAAAGTCCGCCCTACTGTGAGCTACGAGGCTGTTAAACGATGGTATTTGCTGCTGTTGAAGCCGTCAGCCTGCATTATTTCAGCTTATTTATTAAAATAATCTGGTTTAACAGCAGAATTTGAGGTGAAAAACTACATTACCCATCACCTCAGTCTAATATCATGGGGGTTTTTTTGGTCTGATTTTCAAATGCCTTTTTGCTTCCAATCAAAGTTTGTAATGTTATGATTCACCTCGTAGCTGGCTGGATTGGTTCATGGCTTATTATATAACGCTTTAACAAAGACTCTTTTGAAACTCCTATGGGAGAAATGAATGGAAAAAATACTTCCGGAACCAACGCCACTGAAAAAGTGGGTGTAATGCACTCTATTCCACTCAGAGCTGGAGTTAAAAAATAATAGAAAAACCCCTTCAGGTCTGATTCCTGCACACATAAAAAAAAAAAAAATTGTTGAGCAAATATCAAAGCTTCCACAAAAATCAGAAAGCGCAAATTACCAGGACAATCATATGCTTTATTGTAATGCTTTTCATCCATTACTATTCAGCACTATTTCAGTGAGACAACACTTAGAATCACTAAAGGTGGAAAGGGTGGCAATAACATGGACGTCCAGTGCAACAGAATCATATGTACAAGTGCACACTGTTTTCATAGAAGTGCAAATGTTGCTGAGCTACTGCAATGTAGCCAAACAATGGCAAATCACAACCCAAGATTTAGTGTGGGTGACTGACAATGCATCTAATGCACAATACGCATGATGTACACTTCAGTCAAGTCTAGATGTAAAGTCTGAGGACAGTCAAACTTTTAACACACTGATTCGTCTGTGCATGTGCCTGAAATTGTTTGCAGTAACCGGCACATCCACTTGGTGGCAAAATCATGGACTGGTCAGACTTTATATTTAGGTGTCTTTAACAGCTATGCACTTACAAAAAAAAACACATCTTGGTTATAGTGTACTTATTGTGTTCAGAACACTTGTGCTGCTACTGAGGTGTGAGATGGGTACGGTTAGGCACAGGTTTAGTGGGAATTATATAGATGTAATGACATGCAGGTATTTTTAAAAATATAAGTACAATATAAAAACATTTACGCACACAATAAGTGCATCGTTAAATGTACATACATGGTAGTTAAAGACACTTAATATAAAGTGGGAGCAATGGGTCATTGCTTTCACAAAGTAGTCAAAGATGTAAGAATTGCAATTGAAATATAAAAGACACTTTCTTTAAGCTAATTTTCCAACCGTCATTACAACACAAGTGGCGGCAGCAGCACGTCTTTACAAGAAAATCAATGTTTTTTTTGTGTTTGTTTGTTTACCCAGAATATGTTGCATTTTCTTTGTCTTTCAGAGCGGCAGATACTTGCCAAACCTTACATAGCATAGCTTCTAAAGTTAAGGTGCTAGTTAAGTTCAACTGATTTCATTCCCCCTAAAATGTTGCTATGTCTGCAATAAGTGTATTAAACAATGGCAGATAGTACTCAACTAAGAAGAAACTACATTTCTGGCTTTTAGGTTGTGTGTTCACACTTGTAGTTTGGTTCTCTCTGGACCAAAAAAAAAGAAAATGACACATTTAGTATTGGTTCACTTACCATTCTCACTGTCATTTTTCATTTGGCTTTTATGGTGTATATTTTGCGACGGACTTGCATCCAAAACAGTGCTGTGTGCTGGGCTAAATGCACTTGTTGTACAGTTGTGGTCAGAATTACTGGCACCCATGGTAAATATAATCAAAGATGGCAGTTAAAAAAAATTATTGGCACCCCTAGAATTTTTTTATGAGTAAAATATCTCTGAAGTACATTCCCATTAGTATTTACTTTTTTTTTAGCACACCAGGGTGACTAGGAACATGAAATTGTCTAGCTATGACTTCTTGTTTCAAGTTTAAATGTGAGTTAAACCAAAGAATGTAGCTCTGATTTGCAGCAAAAGATTGAGTTTCACAAAATAGAAAGTGGCTGTAAGAAAATAACTAAAGCACTGAAAATTCCCATTTCCACTATCAGTGCAATAATTAAGAAGATCCAATCAACTAAAGATGTTACGAATCTGCCTGGGAGAGGACATGCGTTTATATCGTCCTAATGCGCGGCGTGGAGGAAAGTTTGAGTGGCCAAAGAGTCTCCAAGGATCACAGATAGAGAATTGCAGAGCTTAGTTGAGTCTTGGGGTCAGAAAGCCTGTAAAAAAAATTTTTTTTTTAAATAAAAACACATTCAAACAACCCCTACATCACCCCACGTTGTTTGGGGGGGTTTCAAGAAAAATCCTCCTTGCTCATCCAAAAACAAACTCCAGCATATTCAGTTGTCAGACACGACTGGAACTTCAAACGGGACCGGATTCTATGGTCAGATGAAACTTTTAAAAAAGGCGTTTGGTGCAAAACTTTGGATAAAAAGTACCCCATGGCCACAATATACTGCTGGATCTTTAATGTTGTGGGCCTATTTTTTTGCTGGAGGTCCTGGACATCTTGTTCAGATACATGGTATCACGGATTATCACATAAATAAATAAAAATCTATGGTTAGATCATAGGACAACGATCCAAAACAAATATCGAAAGCACATAAAGCAGCTTCTTTCATGGCCATCCCAGTCCCCTGACCTGAACCCTGTAGAAAAAGAGTGGGCTGAACTGAAGAGAAGCACCACCAACATGGTTCTGTGAATCTGAAGGATCTGGAGAGATTCTGTATGGAGGAATGGTCTCTGATGTGTTCTCCAAACTCATCAGGCATTATAGGAGAAAGCTCAGAGCTGTTATCTTGGCAAAAGGAGGTTGCAAAAAGTATTTAATAAAAGGGTGCCAATAATTGTGGCCAACGTGTTTTGGAGAAAAGCATTATTTCATAATGTGATTTCCACCCCCACTTTCAATTCTTTTACTTCAATGAAATGTTAGATTTTTGCTATTTTTTTGAATGAAAGATCATAAGGAAAAACAATGCAGGTTTATTTTTTACAGCCATCTTTGATCATATTTAGCAGGGGTGCCAATAATTCTGACCACAACTGTATGTGTGTGTGTGTGCATATGATGGTATTTCTACCAGCTGAGAACTCACAGAGAGCTTATAAAATGTATAAAGGAGTAAAACAGCATCAGGAATCCCTCCGTCACACACACAAATGAAGATCTGCTGCGATAAGACGCGGTTCTTGAGCATTCTGTCCTTTATAGGGTCGCATCTTGTCCGTGTTGCGTTCATATTTCAGTCAAACTTCATAACTTCAGAGATCGTTTGGAAGCGGACCGAGACACCGATCCGCTTGTTTGATGCGCACCAGGGTTCAGGTGGCAGCGTCACACTTATTCAAATGAACCGCACAAACAGAGCAATCGCACCAGAGTTTGTTTTAATCAAACTAAACCTGCCAAGTGTGAACACACCCTAAATCTCGTCTTTCTTTGGAGCTCACCTTGTCCATCATCATTTGAGCAGAGGGAAGCACATTGTCCAGTGCCTCAGTGCAGTTGAGCCAGGGATGGGCTAATACTCCCTCTATGGTTAGTCTCTCCTCCGGCTTTACTTTAAGTAGCCTTAATGCAACACAATATGTTAGATCTTCTTGTTTCTACAAAATGTGAGAAACAAAGCATTGGCTTACACCACTAAAACTGAGTAACAATATCTCTCATTTTACACAGGATCTCTTATTCCTTTTCATTCGGTCGAGGCCAGATTATTTCTCCCTCAAAACCATGACTTTAACGATCTCGACTGAGAATTAAGATGCAAGCAGCAGCATCACAATTACTTACAACTTTTAACCAATAAGTGGTGCAGTCAACTAAATTGATGAGGGTATTCTGTCAATGACAAAGTCATGACACGTACTGTATGAAGGATTTTGTCAGTAGACTTGAGCTCGATCACTGAACTCGGCGTGACAAGGAATCAAAGGGAAAAATCTATTGTTTTTACACCCTTCAATTAAAAAGTTATTTCCTACAATGTGTGTGAAAATCTGAACTGTTAGTGGCACTAGAGGATTTGAGAAACTGACATTAAAATTGGCAAAAAAAGATTTTTAAATCCACCCTGATAATAATTGTGCCAAATTTCAGATTTTTTTTTTTATTTGCTGCCATTGACTCCCAAGACAGAAAAGTAAAAGATTCAATACAGGTTTTGGCACTTGAATACGGAAGTAATAAAATAGACCGTAAATGAAAAGACACTCACTTGCGGACGATGTCCTTGGCCATTTCAGATATTTGACTCCACTCCTCCTCTGGGAAGTCAAAGCTGCCCGTCATGATTTTTTTGCGCATGTCTTTTGGGATGGTGCGGCTGTGGTGTTTGGAGTAAAACGGAGGATATCCGCAGAGCATTACGTAGACGATCACCCCCAAGGACCACAGGTCACAGCTCTACGAGAGAAAATGAAAATGAAGTAAGGAGCTAGCAAGCTAAACACCTTCAGCCAATAAAGTCTTGTGAACAAAGACTGCATGAGTAGACCATCGCAGTCCAAAAGTGTGACATTTTTAAGCATGATATTATGAGATACACATGAAACTGTGGCGACAAACAGATGTCGTAGATATTTTTCCCTAAACCTAACTACCTGGGGCGTCTGCACTCGACACCCTACTGATCTTAATATCTCTGGCGTCTTCACTCGACACCAATACCTTAAACTCTCTCTGGCGTCTGCTCTCGACACCAATACCTTAACTCTCTGGCTCTTGCGTCTTCAGTCGACAACTGGCCGAGTTTCTAACTAACTTGCTTCCCTAAACTAGCTTCCTAAACTAGCTTCCTGCGCAGGAATAAATCGACAAACAGATCTGCAATTGTCCTTTAAATGCTTTAATCACGGCCGGGAGATCTTCCCGAGCAGTTCTCAGGGAATCTCTCCCAAGAAGCAAGGCCGGAGGATCTCAGACAAATTCCATTGAGAATCCCACCGAAAAACACATATACAACAGTTTTTATAGTATAGAGGTATGACAAAATGTCAGGCTGCATTACATAATTTCCCCACTATTTGATTGGTTCTTCATATGCAAACCCCTATGTTACTAGGTAAAGCAAACTCTGATCTTGCAATGCCTTCATCTGTAATCACAAGATTCTAACAGACTGTCTAGTTTCATTTCCCAAAACTGTGTTATTTTTACATACATACGCACACGGTCAAAGACACAAGTTTTCCATTGGTTTCATACAGTACATCCTGTTCCAATGTTAGATGTTAAATAAGGTTAGATGTTAGAAACATGGTTAGTTTAATATACGACACAGACTTTGCATATTAATGAGAGAATATCCTTGTTTACACGTTGACTGGGGGTTGTTGAAAAATGATTATCTAAGAGATTCAAAAGGACCAAAAAAAAAAAAAAAATTTATTTATGAATTCAAAGGCCATTGACTGAAAACTTTATCTATATAAATTCTCTGCCTCAATAATTGTTGTAGTAGTCAAAATGTTTGTTCATAATTGTGAGTTGCTGTAGGTGATAATGACCACCACACAATAATTTAGGAGTAAGAAACACTGAAATCCAGATATTTTCAAAGGGTTAAAAAAAAAACCTGTACAGTAAGAATAAGATATTGGGCAAGAATCTGAAGATTTGCACTGTCATTAAAAATGACCAGTGGCCATCAAGTCAGTTGTCGAATTATAAATAGTGAAATATAATAAAAAGGTAATTAAAAAGGATGAATTTTAGTACTATAGTACTTTTCGTTTTTTTTGTGTGTGTGTGTATTTTTAGGGGAAGTTTATTATGAAAAATGAACTAAAATACTTTTTAATTTCTATGAAATATATATTTTCCAAAACATTTTACTCTAAAACTGCGAAAAAAAATTTGTTTTCCAAATTTGAGTTTGATATCTCAAAAAATGAGCTTTCAGTAAGATTTTGTTTGGGCGCAGAACCAAAAGTTTCCAGCTTTTCCAAGTTTCGTACCTTTACAGAATTCTAGAAAGCCGAAGCATTACATTTTCCATTCAAAAGCAACCGATGAGCACCTGAGGGTTAAAGAACAAGCCACAACACCGAGAAGCATAAGGTATACCTTGTTGTACGTGTAAGGGGTGGGTGAGGTAGGTATAATTCCAGACTTTTCTTTCTGGTGCCGTCTTTGTGCCTCCAGCACCTATTAAAGAAGGTTAGATCACATTCGTCACATAATAAATATGTTTTGTGCTGTTTATTTCAAGTCTTCTGAAGAGACACACGATTAAATCTGATAATCGCTTTATATGACGATCAGATTTAAATCACAAAGTAAAGGGTTAAGAACGGTTTACATCTATAAGAGGTCAGTGAGGTCTTACCTGCGGTGCTACGTAGTATGGAGTGAACTGTGGGGTCATTAAATCACCTTGGTCGATTTTGGCAAAACCAAAATCACACAGTTTAACAGGGGCGTCCTGATGGGGCAAGAAACATGACTCAAAATATAATACCGTAAAATATCCTTACCGATTATTGGAATAACTTGCTTAATTCAGAACAATCTTAAAGTTAGAAATAGGATTTTTTTTATTAATAATTTTATATAGGTTAGCATTGTAACAACACGTGCATTCTGGAAATGAAAAATGGATTGTGATATAACGTTATATAATTAGTCATCTATCAATATCTCTCAATTCTGACTAACAAAATAACAGTGGTAAGATGAATTATTAATGTAGATAGCAATATTAATGTAGATGGCAATATTAATGAGCAACAAACACTCCATATTAAATCATATGCATTTAAAACATATCAATAGTTTTTTTGTTTTTTTTTATAAGCAGCATTTCTATTCTGGTGTCAGGAGTGACCAAGACCATCCCTGGTGTAACAATTCAGTCACACTTTAATGAATGGATTAAAACATTATTTTGGTTTCAGGTCTTACCAGGGAATTATCCTTGAAGAGCAGGTTCTCCGGTTTCAGGTCTCGATGTGCAATGTTTAATGAATGACAGTGTTGCAATGCAAGGCTTATCTGTAAAAATGACAGAAGTTTCGTCAAACTATTTAATACAAATATGGGTCATTCGATTTAGTGCATTTTAAGTCTCCAGTGCAAGTTATGATGTTAATAATGTTCCATTTCAATAAGTAGTCAACATTTGAAGGGGATCAAAACCTTTCATCGTAGTTATACATGAATTTTGAACAATACCCGTTCTTGTCTTAAGACAACTTTGATGAACTTTTTTGTTTGTCCACTTCAAATGTTGACTACTGTATATTAGCGTCTACACCAACACATGATACCGTTCTGTTCATTATAAGCGCATACAGCAGGTTTGTCATTAAATGCTCAAGCTCTTTAAAGCAGGATGGATTCTGATTGGCCGTCAATGTTTTTATCGTTCATCAGCTGGAAAACAAATCAATCTGAAAGGGATTCCAACGATATTGTTTCTCTGTGTTTGTTATCGTGATAGTTGTGGTGTGAACTCCGCTATTCTTTTACATTTAGAATGATGTTCAAAACTATTAGGGATGCACAATATATATCGACCACATATCGATATCGGCCGATAAATGGTAATTTCTAATGTTAACGTTATCGGTCCGATAAGAAACTTTGTCCGATATATTAAAGCCGATAGATAATGGATTATTTACTTCAGCTCTTCAGGTTCTCAAAGTATATAAAAATTTGAATTTAGATTTATCGGCCAATATATCGGTTATCGGCTTTAAAATGTAAAGAATTATTGGTATCGGCCAAAATGTTCATATTGGTGCATCCCTAAAAACTACATTTATCTTTTTCATTATAGTTATCGTCCTCGTGTGAACCTGTACTGCTCTGTGTGTGCACATTTTTTATTTTTCTATAATAATAAAATATAATATCTCAGAATTGAGCACTAAGGCTTGCAGTGTGAACATAGCCTATAGGGACTTTCATTGCTGTACCTGTTTCGTGACCTGGCTGGCCATCTTCTCTGTAAAGTGCTTGTGCTGGCTGATTCTGTGGAACAACTCACCGCCTTCCATCATTTCCATGACAATCAATAACCTTGCCCTTTCAAAAAGAGGTAAAGAAAACAGATTATTTATATTTGTAGGTAGTTAGATCATTCGAAACACTGTCTTAAAACTGTACATGTTGGACTCCACTACCTTGGACTGGATTCATGAGGAAACTGTACACTGTTGGCATACACCTCAATTATTTTAACAATGTTGGTGTGAGAGGCACACATCATATGAAGCCGAACCTGCAAAAAAAATAATAAAAAAAAATAAAAAAAAATCACAGCAAAGAATTTAAAGATGTTCTGTAAAGTCTGAAATTTCAAATTCAACTTCACAGCCTCTGCTAGAGACAGATGGATGCTGTTATTAAAGGGATAGTTCACTTTAAAATGAAAATTAAGTCATTTACTAGGAAAAATAAAATAATTTACTCACGCTAGTGTTGTTCTAATATCGTACGCCCTTCTTTCTTTAATGGACCACAAAAGGAGAATTTATATATATATATATAAAAAAAAAATGGTCCCGTTCGCACTCCTGTGATCAAAAGGATCATTCTGATACTTATGCATCTTTTTTTTAACGCTTGATGCTGGTCAGTATTCACTGCCATATGGACGAGCACGAGCGGGACATAAAAAGAAAAAAGAATCCTTTTGAGGTCCATAAAAGAAACGAGGGTGTGTAAGTGATGACTTGATTTTCATTTTAGGGTGAACTATCCCTTTAACCTCTAACATGAAAAGAAAGACAAGTTCTTCAAATAAAAGAAATCAAATCATGCACACAGTGCTCACTACCTCATTGCGCGCTTTGGGTCTGTCAATCAAGATCTTTAGGGCAAACCGTTCTTGTGTCGACTTCTTCACACATACCCTGAAAAAACAAACAGCAATTCATCAGTTAATGTCTTAACCCTGTAAAGCCTGACATATGAAATAAATAATAGTACAAATATTTTTTTATTTTTTTATTAACACTTTGACAACAAAAAAAGTTTGCATTTGTGTTTTTTCTTGAGTATCACATTTTATAAAATTGAGTCTCATTTAAGGTCTGATATAGTGAGAATATGAAGCTGAAACTCAAGGAGGAAAAAAAATAACTATTATTAAGAGGCCCAAACTGAGCAAAAATATGCGATTTGGTGCAGCTGCTGATATTTATATGGCAAAAAGGTAAAATAAAATGTTGTACTGTAAATCACACATGACAAAATAGCAACAACTTGCATCAAATCCATATAAATATCAGTCGTCACTCTATCTGACAATAATATGTCTTAGTAAGATGATATTTAAATGCTCAGTTTTATGATCAAAGCTCTGTAGTTTTAAAACATAATGCAAAGCAATACAATGATGATTGACAGATGAACAAATAAATCCTCAAAAGCCTGATGATCATGTCTGACACTCATGATGTTTCTAAAAACTGATAAAGACTGGCTTCAGTCAAGTTAGAGTTCATCTTGAAATATTGCTAACATACTTTAGATTAGGATCCAATTCTCACTATTAACTGCGACTTTTGCCTTAATAAACTCCTTATTACTGCTTATTAATAGTTAGTAAGGTGGTTATTAAGTTTAGGTATTGGGTAGGATTAAGAGATGTAGAATATGGTCATGCAGAATAAGGCATTAATATGTGCTTTATAAGTACTAATAAACAGCTAATATCATAGTAATATGCATGTTAAAGGAATATGCCGACTTTTGGGGATTTTAGCTTATTCACCGTATGAATAAGTTCTTTGCCTTCTGAGAATATAGTTCCCAGTATGTATACGGTTAGAAGATGGCTGTGTCTCATGTGACCTTGTTATTTGCACACGCTGTGACTATACAAATCACAACATGTAAATAGGAAAATGTTGGCGTTATTTTGTCACTTATTGGGCGCAGTATGCTAGCTGGAGCCATTTACCTCCAGTCTTTGTGCTAAGCTAGGCTAGCGGTGGGTGCGTCAGACAGAGTTACGGCACACACGGAGATGAGAAGGGTATGTATGGACTTGTCTAACTCTGGGGGATACAGTGAATAAGCTAAAGTCCAAAAAGTCGGCGTGTTCCTTTAATAAGCAACTAGTTAAGAGTGAGAATTGGACCCTAAACTAAAGTGTTACCAAAAGTTCTTACGTTATAAAAATTAGTAAAGATTTCACAGCAAAAACAAATGTAAACCACGAGCTGAAGGTGGACATTTTTATATTTAGCAAAACTTCTTTCTTTCTTCTCAGAGTGGTGCTAATTATGATTTCAGTCCTCCAAAACTATTTTGGCTTAACTTTGAAAACACACCCCTACATCCACAGTGGGAACGAGGCTAATAACTACATCTGCTAGTGGAGGTGTTTACAGGAAAACACATACAACTCTTTCCCTGTGTTATTTTACACGAATATGACCTTACAATATACCCTTCAAACTGGGCATAACCGCATACCTCACAGGACCACTGATCCCAGCTCCCAGCTTCTGTGTCCAGTTGATGTTATACTCTTCCAGGATGGATGTTTCCTATAACAAGAACACACAGAGCATTCAGGAACAGTTCACAATAGTACAAATAATTATTATATATTATGCATTACATATAATTGATTGTTTTCCTTAAGTAGTAATTGTTTCGTAATGGATGGTTTCTGCATTGGGAATCATGACGTAGCATCTGGACCAATCAGACACACACAATTATTCATTATATTTAATGAATAATCCAACAGACGCCTCAAGACCGCAACAAGCAAAGGTCCAAGCAGGCGCCGAGATGTCTGCTCTTCCACTGATCATTATCAGCTTTATTCCCCCTGGCTGACACCAGTCCATCAACTCGTGGACCTCAGAGACTCCAGGTGGGGGAAGGTGGCCACAAGCAAAAGCACAGGCCATAGAAAAGACACACAAGGCCCATAAAAAAAATGACTGCTTTCCATTAATTCATACGCAAACCTTCTATGAATGAACATGCACATCTCCAGGACATTGTGTTTAAGATTATCACTGTCTTTTGTATTGTGTACCGGTTTGTGCATGCTTTATGATAGAACCACTTGTTAATGTAGGCTCATCTATATCAAGCTTCCTATCAAAATAATCCTCATTTAATGCCCTACACATCGGTGTACATCAGTGGTTCTCAACTGGTTTGACCATAGGACTCACATTTTCCCATGGGCATTAGGCTGCGACCCGTTTTTTTTTTTTTTACTAAATATATATACAGTAGTACTGTGCAAAAGT
The DNA here is from genome assembly GCA_021464565.1 of Rutilus rutilus. Classification (NCBI taxonomy): domain Eukaryota; kingdom Metazoa; phylum Chordata; class Actinopteri; order Cypriniformes; family Leuciscidae; genus Rutilus; species Rutilus rutilus. Next base: position 3,689,837 of record JAJAQA010000007.1, on the reverse strand, counting down.
CTTAGGCATGTTAATACCCCCCCCCACCCCAAAAATGGTTTTAAGTCAGTTATTTCTATCTTTTGCTGTAGTGTGTCAGTAGGAAATATCAGTTTACATTTCCAAACATTCTTTTTGCCATTAATTGTAATAATCCAGTGAGATTTGTGTATGCACAAGGAGTCTGACAACAGCCGGTATGATCTGATCTCACCATCATCGAGTCCGTCTGTGATCACATGAAGAAACAGAAGAAACTGAGACAGACTAAATCCAGAAGAACTGCGGGAACGTCTCCGAGACGCTTGAAGAAACCTTCCTGCAAAGCTACAGTACTGTGAATAAGCACTTGTGTTAAAATGCTGTAAAGTGAGAATGCTTTCAAAGATAAAAATCACAAATGGAATTTATTTATGATTTAACTTCTACTAACTAATTCAAATCAATATATGTTGTAACGACCCTTTGCGTTTAAAACGGCTTTTGTCCAGGTACACTTGCGCATAGTTTTTCAGGTAGCTTTGCAGGAAGGTTTCTTCAAGCGTCTCGGAGACGTTCCCGCAGTTCTTCTGGATTTAGTCTGTCTCAGTGTTTTCTCGATGATGGTGAGATCCGATCATACCGGCTGCTGTCAGACTCCTTGTGCACACACAAATCTCACTGGATTATTACAATTAATGGCAAAAAGAATGTTTGGAAATGTAAACTGATATTTCCTACTGACACACTACAGCAAAAGATATAAATAACTGACTTAAAACCATTTTTGGGGGGGGGGGGGGGATATTAACATGCCTAAGACTTTTGCACAGTACTGTATATATAAATATATATATATAAAACAAGTACCGTCCCACTTAACTAAACATACTCATTAACTGTAAGCAATTAAACAGCAGTCGCAAAGTAGCTTTTTTGTTAATACAATACAGGTAAGTTGGTATGAGCCACAATAGTCATTTAAAAACATACGCAAAAAAATAAATAAAGTGGTATTTTGTCATGGTAAATACACGATACTAGCATGAACTGTTAATAAAACATACGGACACTGATCCTGATCAATAGAATGAACATCAAACCTGCTTGCAAATCCTTCACAGCTAACACGTACCAGTTGCGTAATTTATTGGTACTTTCTAATTGACAACTGCGACGTTGTACAAGTTACGAAAATTAAGTTATAATAGAATACACTGACATGCAGCCAGACAACATCTCTGAATCAGGCACTCAGGCTTTACTGCGTCTGACAGAAGAGTCAAAATACGCACATCTTTCATAATAAAAGTCTTGATTAAAAAAAAAAAAAAAAAAAAACATGTTTCTTTGACCGAACCACCAGTTGAGAAACACTGGTGTACTTCACCTCCTCATAGCAAGCGTTGTATTGTTGTTATGTTAATTCGAAATTAATTTAAAGTAAATTAATTCGTCAAGTATGAAAGGACACAAATTGCCAGCCCACTCTAATATGCAAAACACCATGCTCAAAGACAAAGGGTCATAAACTTTTCCTTCGAAAGTTTAAGTTAACATTGGCTCACTGACCCCCTGGAGGAGAGACCTCCACAGAAGTTAAAGGTCACCTTCTCCTCTTCCTCCTCCTCCCGGTTGCTGTTCGTGTGAAAAGAGTGGAGACATCCAGTCCGACTGCGGGACCTTTCCCCCGGAGCGCAGCCGGAGGGGCCTCAAGTTACAACCATTGTATCTTCCTCGACCATTACAGAGTCAAACTCACACTGCAAGTTCATCATCATTGATCGCAACTTCAACACCATCGACTTGCTGAGCCATCGAGACTTTCTCCTGAGATTGCATCCGGACGCCCGTTCAACGGCTAAGGCGTTGCAAGTATCGTACGATGCGATCACAGCCACATGCTAAGAAAGAGTTATTTTTCTGTGGCCACAGAATTGATAGATGATCAATACTGAGTGGCCGATGAACAAACAGATTCATTGATTGTAGTATTAATTAAGAGACATCAAGATAATTCGATAACTGATCCAAATATTTATAATTAATTATAACAAGAAGTTGATTATTCATTCATATTTCCCCTTTTGAACTTATTTTCTGCAATGAGATCATGCTCAAAAGAACCAGTAATCTAAAAGTAGGCTAATCAAAGTTACCTAAAGGTTTGTTACTAATTACTATTTTTGTCATGCAATTTGGAATCAGTAAAACTACAATTTGTAAGAAATCTACCCAGCATTGGTCTTTTCAACCACACAGTATCATTATTCCTGTTACAAAACAAAAAACAAAAAAACAAGTAGCCTACTGGGATAAAAGTCTATAGTCTGGATATAAACACTGATGTCTACGGTAGCGATTAAAATAGAGTAAATCACCTTTTGAAAGTAACTTGACGCTTAAAATAAAGATTACATTGTTACACCAGTAGGTGGCGACAGGTGACTGTTAAAAAATGTAGCCTATTTGTCATTGAATCATTCACTCGTTCAAAAACACTGATTCATCCAGTAATGAAACAAGTATTTATAAGTGAGCCACTGAATCATTCATTCAAACAACCGATAAAATTAACAAAAGGAATTAACATTTTGTCAGAACAAGTAGTAAATTACAGTACATATCATTTTGCTCAGTTGTGTATTCAGAATCGTGGGAGAATCGTGATCACTATCTATCTATCTATCTATCTATCTATCTATAAAAATATATAAATAAAAGTGATTCTCAATTTACCCAGAAGCTGCTCTACTCCATACTTAAAGGGGTGCTATAATGCCCTTTTGACAAGATGTAAAATAAGTCTCTGATGTCCCCAGAGTGTGTGTGTGAAGTTTCAGCTCAAAATACCCCACAGATATTTTTATAAAGCATGTTAAAGTTGTTACTTTTTGAGGGTGAGCAAAAACGCATCGTTTTAGTGTCTGTCCCTTTAAATGCAAATGAGCTGCTGCTCCCGGCACAGGGGGGCGGAGCTTCAACAGCTTGTGTCGTTTTACCTCACACACACATGCACTGAACATTTCAAAACTTTTTGCCTTTTATGTTCAAACCGGAGTCAGACAATGATGGAGAGACTCGAGAAGAAGTGACAACATGTAGAAGCAACAGAATGATTAATTGATGAATTTTTGTAGCTTATGTGTCTAGTCTATGATCTTCTAGTCATTGATTAGCATATTCTGTCTTCATAATCTATACATCGTGTTCCGGGAGAGGGGTTTATGTAAATATTAGGGATTGTGATGTCACTAACCCGGGAGGAATGTCGTGTAGTCCCAACCACTCGTTTGTTGTAGTCCTTAAAAAGCAATTTCTTTAGAAGAAAATATCTCCCTTTGCTTTGAACTTTGAGTGTTGTAACTTTGCAGATGTTGTTTATGCTCAAACAGTAACATTACACACTAACTAAAGTTAAAAAAGTGAAATCATAATCAACCACCCCTTTAAAGGTAGGGTTGGCAATTTTAGAGCAGCTGACTTTGTAATCATGAGATCCCACCCTCCTCCCTTCAGAGCGTCTACAAAGCCACGTCTCCTTCAAACACATGAACGCACACATCAGAGTCTGCGGACCGAATGCAACGATTGGATGAACAGTTTTTCGGTCCTGAGACTTCCACAGACATATGTCCAAGTTTTAATATTTAGACCACTTCTATTATTGATTGCTATCAGGATGTGAAGAGCGCTTCAACTAGTAAAACAAAACAAAAAAGTATTAAACAAATTGCCTACCCAACCTTTAATTGTATGATCACACTATGAAAAGGACGCTTGTACTAATATAGCAAATTCAGGTATACATGTACTAATTCACTAACTTTAATATATGTCACTAGTGACAAACCTACTCCCGGTATAATTAAAGGCGAGTGGCGCCACCGTGCGTCTCAGTGATGCACTGCAGTGAACATGACCTCAGATGACATCAACATACTGTAATATTCTGACTGCAATAGTACAACAGTGTGGGTCTTGTTACTGGGATTGTTTTGTTCATTACAATTTTTTTTTTCTTAGTGGAAAAATACACACTAATACACACAAACAATTTTAACTCAAATTGATGTCATGTCACTGTTCTGATTTATTTATTTAGGTTAGTAGCCGTGTGACATGCAAGACAATGTACAGACAGCAGTTCATTAGTGGAACTCGCCATTTAATGGAAATACTGTTATTAGAAGTTACAGAAATAGAAAGACTGAACTGTTTACTTTTTGTACATTGATTAGCCAGCTTACCTTAATGAACCTGTCCACGATGGTGTCCTCGGACATGATGTTGATCGGGATCTTCTCTTTCTGGCTTCAACAGGCTCGCACAGGAGCGATCTTTAACCAAAATCGTGATGTTGAACGAAGTCTACTAAGCGCTAAGATGCCGTCTCATGTATTATTCCCATGCTGTCCGATGAACTTTAGAACACCAGAGCTTTTCTTTGTCAGAACTGGCATTAAATGTCAAACTCCACAAGACAGTAGGAAAGGCTATGCGTGTCCAGCTATCATCTTATAACGTTACACTCACAGGCAAAAGTACCGCAGACTAGCCAACGTTGAAGCTACTGTCCCTCCAACCAGTATTAACTACACTGTTGTTGACAACTGAGCAACTAAGCCGATGAAGGACAAAAAAAGAGGTAAAGGTAATGCTTATTAGAAGCAGCTAGCTATGTAGCTTGAGTTCACAGCAGATGCTAATTCTCGCACTCATCACGTCAAATGCGCGTGCTATCTCTGATAACGTCGCTGGCCCGTCCAGGGTTCAGCGCTTTACAGTGTTTTGAAAAGCACCATAGAGACCAAACACTATCTTGGGGTTGTTTGCTAATGTGCTAGTGCTACCTTTGATCCAAAGCTGAGGAAGATTGTTCTTCTTTATTACACGCCACATTCTGCAAGCAGCGATACATGCCCCCTAGCGGAGAGGAGCGCGGGCTTTCACAGACTGTGGTCCATGACGCGTTTAACGGTCATCAGCATCGTAAATCCTGTTTTTTACATTATATATATATTTTTTTTTAAATGTATGTACATTTATAACACTATACTTTATATTATATTACCTTTGAATCCAAAAAACAAAAAACAAACAAAAACAAAACTAGTTAAAGTCCCCATGAAATCAAAATTGAAGTTTAGCCCCGCCCCTTTTCAGCGCTGCGCTCTTTGTCTTTTGACTTCCGGTCTGTATTTTCACAGCGATCTTGCATATTTTTGAATTAACGGCTCGTTTTAAAATCTTCCCGGTCTACTGACATTTATTAAGACATCTGCTTTAAACATTAAAATCGTGATAACTTTCGTTAACTTTACATTAGGTAAATCAACTTCAAAAGCTATTTACTCCTGGACAGCAATACCATAGAAATATACAGAGCGACCGCAAAAACGGAAGTTCAAAGACAATATTCTAAAGATGCCGGCGCCCTCGTTTCTCTGGCGCATATAAGGTCTAGGGCTAGGCTATAGTAGTTTTGATATGTTGGTCTTACTGACTGTTATCTATAAGCTAGTGTGCTCTAAAACATTGACAAAATTCGCATTTAGAAGATATAAGCATTCAAAACTTACAGTCTCTCACTTCCGCTTATACGGATCAATGATTTTGATGACATCACTCTGTACTTCCGCTTTTCATCAGATTTTCTGTCCAATCAAATGCTCTCTAGAATCTGAAGCTCCGCCCCCGGCATTATAAATAGACGCTGAAGCTGTGGCTAAAATCAGTCACTTGTTCACACATCTTCTATTTTCTATATGGTTAATGGCACATAGTGCACTATATAGGGGATTTAAACCATAAAAAGCATTTTTAAACAAATAAAAAAATATCAATACAAACTATAATAGTATCTCAGTGATACTAACATAACACCTTTTTATACAGCGGTCAATGTTTTGTTCAATTCAATCATTACAATGTGAGTGGTACTGTGTTTTTAACCACAGTAATATACGGGGTTAGAATAGTTTCATATTTCCAGATAAATAGATTCCCATCCGGAAAAGTAGATTCACAAAAAAACAACTACGAAAAACAAAACAAATAAATAGAATGAGATTCACAAAATATATGTTAGGAATTTCACAAAAATGAATTAAATGAACAAATACAACAAACATAGGATTTGCCTGTAGTAATATCATGCCATTTAATGATTAGCATATCCATCTATTAACACAAAAACCAAGGCACTTCTAAGAATACACTAGTTTTACCATATTTACCAGAGTATGGTGTTAGTGATGAAAGAGAGAGAATACAAATGGTTAGCGTTTCTAAAATGACCAAATATAAAGTATAAATAAATAAAAGTTTAATCTGTGAATCCAAACAAAATGAGTCATTTTTTAATTTATTTTTGTTTCTTTTTCAGGTCATCAGATCATATCTAACAATAAATGCTGCAAAATCACAGAGACTGTTACTGTTTGATATTCGTTTATTTTCTTCTGCATGTTATTACAAAAAAATATAATCAGAAAAGTTAGATCAGCAAATTAAGAATAAATGAATGAAGAAAAATGAAAAAAATTAATAAAAAAAGAATTGGACCATTTATTACACAAATCAGCTTATTCATGCAAATAATTGGTGTGATTATGTTGTCTATATGATGCTTGAATTAAACAGAATAAAATCAGAACCTTTGTTTTTAGGTGGATAATCATAATAAGTTCTGTAACATCACTCTTAGAACTTAATTTTTTTATGTACTAATCATATATAGCCTATATATATATATATTTTTTTTTTTTTTTCAGTACACTTAAGACATTATTTGATTTAATGAAATAGATTTAAAGAGTAATGTTCATTTCAATAGTCTGGCCCAACTCTAATCATTAGATGACGGCTTCTCTAAATGAATTTCTCCATTTATGAATTTTTCTGAGGAACCTTAATTGTAACCTGTGGAGGAAAAGAGTTAGTAAATAAAATGAGTGCATAGTTAATGATAGCTGCAATTTACAGATCGTTGCCCAAAATACACATCTAAAACACTGCATGTACAAATAAACACATTTATAAATATATCTTTAACCTACATGACATCTTTTAATTTGAATTTTGATCACTTTGGGATTATTTTAGATTATAATCCAGATATTTAAAGTTTACAATGAGTGAATTATGAATAATGAGAGCACTTTCGTTTTCCTGATGGTAAAACCTTACCGTTTTGACCTCGGTGTAGTTGTCCAGTCCGTACTGTCCTAACTCACGACCGATTCCCGAGGCCTTGTAGCCTCCGAAGGGAGCCTGCGCTCCGAACACGTCATAACAATTAATCCTGATCAAATCAAATCACAAGTACAAGCCAGATGTGAACACATTTCAGCATGCAGCGAGAGGTCTGATATTCCAATATCCAAGATATCCATTTTCTTTAAGATAATAAAGCACCTCACACACTCACCACACAGTGCCAGCACGCAGGCCACTGGATATGTAATGGGCCTTTTCAATGTTTTGGGTAAAAACAGCAGCTGCAAGGCCATATTTGCTGTCGTTGGCTCTCTCAACCACTTCTTCTAGAGATTTAAACTTCAGAATCTGCATTACAGGGCCAAAGATCTAACAGCAAAGAAAGGGAATAGCATGTTATATCATTTTACTAGATGTACATCTTATATTATAGAATCTAAATAAAAATGCATCCATTCATCCATCTGTGTACAGACCAGAATGCCATAAAATGTGCAATATTATTATATCATGGGAAGATAAACAATGTAAAATGGCGTTTTATGTTAATTCAAAACAATTTCGGGAAACACTTTACAATGAGGTTCTATTTGTTAACATTAGTTAGCATGACCTGGCAATGAAAAAAATTCCAAAGTATTTATTAATCTTGGTTAATGTTAATTGCAACATTTATTAATACATTATTAAAATTAAAAATTGTATCTGTTCATATTATTTAATGGACCAGAGCTAACATGACCCAACAATGTTATATATAGTATTTTTTTTGAACAAGCAGACATGTATTTTTGCATATGATCATTATATACCAAAAGGTTGGCTGGACTTCTTAATTTCAACAATTCTAGTCATCTAATGTATTTAGTTAATACTAATTATTTCAATCGTGACAACTCTCAGAATAGTTTTAGCATGTTATTGAATATTGCAATGTTAATGTATTTGGTCTTTGTGGACTAGATCTGCTACACTGCTGCTGCTACAGCTAATAGACACACAGACACACTATATATTTTACACTATAATAAATAACGTAAAATATGCTGCAGATGCACAAATAGACATACATAAATCCTGTAGCAGATCTAGGCAGGTGGAGCTGAAGAGGTGGAGGGTTCAGAGGAACTGATAGCACACTGCATAACAAGCTTGCAGCCAACCCTGAACCAGACTATTTAAATGTTGAGCAAGCAATCTCATTGGCTGCTGGATCAGCAGAGGCCAATCAGCTTGTGCCATGTGGTAATGATGTGATTGCTTGGAGACTGCATGCAAAGGACTGATCAGCCTGTGCCCCCTAGAGTTTCATGACTGAACTCGATATTCATGTTAATTAGGGGAATTAACGCATTAATCTTTGCGATTAATTTGAGATGTTTAACGCATAAAAAAAAAACAAAAAAAATCGCAATTGACGCAGCACCTTTTTTTGCCTCGTTTTAATGACTTCCTTTTACGGCTGCTATTGAAAAGAGCGAAAATATGCCGTCCCGTGTTCGGCGATCAGGTTTCATTCTCGCGCAGCTTGTTTAGTAACTTCACGAGCGGGTCTTTTCCGTTCTGTGTGTGTGTGTGTGTGTGTGTGTGTCGGCGCGCTGCGCTCTCTGCTCAACGTTCCGCTCTGTGATTGCGCTGCGCATTCTGCTCTGTCATTAACGGCCCAATCATGTACCGATCACGCACTGGAAAAGCAAAGTCCTCTCAAATAACGTGAAATTTCTCAGTAGTAGACTTCTGTTTGCTGAGCTGGTATAGCCATAACAATGGTAAAATGACCTGCTCTGATCACATGCTCTGGTAATAACAGCTTTGTATGACTATACTTGAATCTAAATGAATCTGTTAAATCTGAGAATGTTGTATAGAACTGAATGAAGAATAATATATTGATGTTTAATATTTTTTATAATCGATTCCCAGCCCTAGTTAATATTTATTCATTGTCGTTATTACCAATTATTTAGTTAGGACTGATTATTAAGCAGGAAATATTAAACAAGCACATCTGGAAAAAAGATGAATGGAACCCCTCTAGAAATCAAATGTGAGCTTAATGAGAGCTGAGAAGTTGATCTTGAAATACATGGAAAGGCCCTTTCCCTAGTACTGCGTTAAAGTCCCATTATGTAGGATTTCCGTTTTGGTCAAACAACGACCCCTAGAGTCGCTGTGGACTACTTGTATTTAACGTTACTGTCGTAAATACCACTCACGCAGAGCAGTCTCTTCACTCACGGCCTGATTCCCTCCCCCCTGTATACCGGTCCCCGTTCAGTCGGATAGAAGCTGTAACGAGTGGAAATAAGGTGTGGCCCCTTTAAGAGCTGCGCGCGCCCTGTTTAACTGTCGGCAGTCTGTATTGTATGTGCGCCTCGAACAAAAACCCGTAAGCGGGTTGTTTCTGTTTGATGCTCATTCTTGTCCTATTTTTGTCTATCAAGTAATGCTGTGGACGGTAGAACGTGTGACAGACAGTCACACGAGTTCGATTGGGGAATAAACACAACGCGTTACAAATCGTCGGAAGCACAGCTAGCCTCCGAAGATGTCTACTAATCCATCAACAAGAACGGCAGGTGCTTTTTAGCTCACACCAACGAATGAAAGCTTGTCCGAGTGATATACAATATAAGCAATATAACGTTACTTACAAGTCCAACAGCATGTGAGGACGTGTTGGGGGAAGTGAGGTAGCCTATGCCGTAAAGCAGTCAAATTTTGTAGTTCTTTTTGTTCTCGCGGGTTACTACCCGAACCCCGAAGTTTAAAAGTATGATTAAAAACTATACAAACCCCGTCAGGCTATGGCAGATGTGTCATTCAACCTATTTTAAGTCGATGTACCATCACAAGAGTTTTGGAAATATATTATTAAGGTTGAAATGTTACTTAGTGTTACTTTAAAAGGTTAAACACACACACCTCCTCCCGAGCAATTGTCATGTCATCCTTAACATCCCCGAAGATCGTGGGCTGGATGAAGTAACCACGATCAGCTGCCGCCCCCCCGCCACACATGAGCTTGGCTCCCTCACGCTTCCCACTGCTGATGTAGCCAAGAATCTTCTGGAACTGCTCCTCATCGACCTTCAGTAAAGAGAAGAAATACTAATGGATGCAATATCAGAGAACTATGATCTTGATTGAGTGATTCAGAAATTTGTTACATTTATGTTCTTTTAAAGATGCTTTCACACCAAAGGAACCCACAATACAGTGCATGATTAAATGTTAATTGTAATTAATTACCAGGATGGGTAACTGAAAGTTACTTAATGGTAAGAAGAAACCCACAACAACTGCAAATGCAATGAAATCATACCAGACAGAATGCTGCATAACATTTGCCAAATACTAATTAAATTACCAAATTATTAGCACAGTGGTCGGGAACCTACGGCACACGAGCCACTCGACAGGTGTCTCACCCTTCACCAAAATATGATCATTGAAAATTCAGACACATGACTAAGAGTTACAAATCCTTTGCTCTACAGCCTACCGAAGTTAATGAAATGTCAATTTATGAAAAGTTGTCCCGACCAATTTGCATATGCAGTGCTCAAAATATGTAGTACCCGACTCACTCACTCACTCACTCTCTCACTGTACCTGTGGGCCCTGCTCAGTCTTCAAGTCGAACGGGTCTCCCACGACCCTCTTCTTAGCTCTCTCCACACTTCGCTCAACAAACTCATTGTAGATGCTCTCCTGTACGTATGTGCGAGAGCCTGCACAACAGCACTGGCCTTGGTTGAAGAAGAGGGCGAAATGGGACTGCTCCACTGCCTCTTCCACTGCAAATGCAAATATACATGAATTAGAAAAATGTAAAAAAATGTGAGGAATCAAATTTTACTTTCTATTTTTTTTAATCGAAGACTATATGACTGTTGAACACAAAAAGTAGGTATTTTGAAAAATGTCTAGGTGTCGCTGGTGTCCAGTGTTGGTCCAAACTCGCTTTCATTTTATGGCCAAAAACAGTTGAAACCTCTCATTGAAATCTTCTCTGTACAAAACAGAAAGTCATACAGGTTTAGGACAACATGAAGGTGAATAAATGATGATATAATTAAAAGTGTGGAGAGGGTGGAAAGGTCATGTACTACTAAATAATGACTGTACTAACATTATAGGTGGACCTCAGGAAAAATAATAAAATGATAGTAATAAAATGTATTATTGACCCTTTTGAGTAGCCATAGAAATATAAACCACAAGATGAAACCACGAATTTAGTGACAATGTCACAACTTTTGTCAAAAAGTGACTAGCAACAAATCTAGCAACTTTTATGGACTGCTGGTTAACATGTAGTCAGTCACTATTGTTCTGTTGTCTGATAGAAAATATGTAAATGAGAACAGCTTTATATTATATATTATATTATATTAAAATACAGTGTATGAGCAAGAAAAAGTAAGTAAAGAGTCGACAGTTTAGAGACTTTGAGCAGGCTTTCGCTACTTTCTATTGAAAATAGCTGGGAAAACTGCTGCAGGATAAACGGATGAACTCACTATTAGCATCTGATAAAATGATGTTTGGACTCTTTCCGCCCAGCTCCAGTGTGACCTTCTTCAGATTACTGGTACTCGAGGCTCTCTGGATGAGGTGACCTACCTATTCAACCATAATAAGACAAAACCAATATTATATTTGCAATTTAAATTAAAGTCTTGGGTTCCCACTATACCAAAATTCTGTCATTAATTACTCACCCTAGTAACACAAGACTTTTGTTCATTTTCAAAACACAACCGAAGATATTTTTAGAGATTTCTGTCCCTCCATTGCTAGTCTAAGACTTTAGGTAATCAAAATGTAATGCTTTTTGGGTTTAGAACAACATGAAAATGAGTAAATTATGACAGAATTGAATTTTTGGGTAAATAAATAACTCGCCAAGATTGGCATTCTTACCAAAAAGTGCATACATTAAGTCTTAGACACAAAAACTGAACAAATTTGCTCTTTGACAATCATTTATATATATTGCTATGGTGTGTCAATTTTAAATGTCCAAACATTAAGTATTAAATATTGTAATGAGATTTATGTATGAACAAGAAATCCTACAACATATTATATGGCGCACACACTGAGAGAAAGTGTCATTTTGATCAAGGTTGTACAATATTGTACTTATCCATTATTGAAGAAATATCCATTATTGAAGAAAATCCTCTTACCTCGGTGGAGCCAGTGAATGCTATTTTGTCTACGTCCATGTGAGAAGCAATGGCTGCTCCGGCTGTGGGACCCATTCCTGGGATAATGTTGACAACACCAGCTGGGAAACCCACCTACCACAAACCATGGAAACACTCAAGATGGTGATTAGGTGATTAAGCAAAATAACAATGATCATGCACTTGATGGTGGGTTCAATCGTGCACTGAGTTTGGCTTCACTATTATAGACTTCTTAACATGTTCATTATTAGGGCTGTCACAATTCCTCTATTAAATTAGAGTACTCAAGTTTTAGAAGTCCCTGGAATACCGGAAAGTGGCTGCACAATGTATTAAAACCATAGCATAGTGCTATTGTAAATTCACAAAGGTTGCGATTCAATTCAATAAATATATGCCCTGCATGTTTAATATATATGCACTTTAATTGTTTACATGCATGTAGGTTACGTGCATCTCAGAGCAGCTTTGTTCACAGTAACTGCTGCTCCTCCACATGAACTGTTATCATTTACATGCGTAAAGCGCGTCTCAAACTCTGCATGTGCTCTGAGCTTGGGTTCACCTTGGAACGCAATGTGCACCATTTCATCAGATTTGTAACGTAAATCATTTATAAACCTACTCCTACACAGGAGAATATACATCAATATTTTTCTAAATATGTGAACGGTTCTTCACGATTTAAAAATAAACATCTAAACTTTGCATGTTTTGATGCCCACATGTTCTTGTCCAAGAAATTACAGTGTCTGTAACATTTATATCATAAAGAAATGGCCAAATATTAAAGATTAAGTGGACATTTGATTTAAATGTCATTTGGCCAATATTAAACAAGGATTTGATCTGCTGTAAAGTGTAACAACACCAGGCCGTTGGCGCCCTCTGTAGGCATTTGTTATAATACATAATGTACATAAGATGATTGTTTATATTATGTATATAATATAATATACATTTTAACAGTGTTGTTCTATAAAACTATATGACAACTTGCTTTTGATACTTTATTTGAATCAAATGATATTGCCTCGTTGTTATTATACATGTATTTAAGTCATTTTAAAGGGTATTATTTGCTTAGGTCTATTTTTATAAAAAAATAAATAAAATAAAAACGGATTAATCAACAAAATAATCGACCAATTGGCTTCTCTTCTGGCTCTCAACGAAGGCGGTCGCATTTTCTCTCCCTCTCCTCCCCCTTACTTTGCTCCTGCTTTGCTCCTCTCGTCTCGTCTAGTCTACTGTCTTGTACTTTGAGAGACTCTCTCCGCACTGCTCTCCAAACCAAGAAATCATGGATTTGATCAACTGGTCTCTCAACGCAACTGACACCATCTTCTCGACGAGAAGCTTGGGTTCGGGGGAACCTGACTGCCCTGCCGGAACGTTCGCAGCTGGCTACACGATGGACGCGTGGCAGAGGTGGTGGGTCCTATTCGGAACCATGATAACAGGTCTTCTGCTGATTGGATTAGGCATTGCCCTGGTTTTTCGAGGAATTAAGAAGATGGTGACAGCTGTCCAAAGCCCCACAATGCTGCCCGTCATGATTGAAGCAGTGGGCAGAGCTGTCAGCACTCAGACTGTGACTATGAACCACTATATGGATAACATCATGGAGAAGCTAACAGCTTTGCAAAGGCAAATGGATCGTTTCGGAGACCCGAATGGACCAGGAGCTGTGTAAATTGGAATGCAGCTACTCGCCCCAAGACCAAACAATCCCAATCTTATCTGCTTTCGGCCCCGCTCAACCAGCACTGGCCTTGGCCAAGGCCGCTGTTGGAACAACAACTCCCCCGGAAGAGCACTGCAGTGAGACGCTCTTGCGTTCCTTCCCCCACTCCCCACTGACACCTGCTGATTGTGGACTCTGTCTGGGACCTGATCAAGGTTGACTCCATGGCAACTTGCTGTGTATCGCTATGACAATCCTGCGGACTGAGGCACCTAGATTATGATGCCAGGTGTAGCGACTCTCCAGGCCTACACATACACGAACTCTCACATATATATACAGATATGCTATCACCCCCCACCCGCAATCCCTCGCCTTCGCCGCTTTGTACCCCCAGTCTGACAGGCGGGTCTGTGACCAGTGCCGAAATGGCTGCAGGACCGGATGGCTGCTTGCCTGTGCTGGGTTACCTCCACCCCCCTCCCCTGTTGCAAGTCTTGTGTGTTCATGTTGTAGAGTGTACTGATTATGTGCTAATGTTGCTGAGGGTTTTTTTTTCCTGTTCCCACACTGTACTCCTCATAGGAGCATAGTCTGGGGGTTGCCTTTTTTTCCTCCTCACCTCTCCTCATGTCATGCTGTATTTTCTCAATCCCCTGTCTACCTGTCCTGTCTACCCCCTTGTCATATTGTATGTATGTTTGTATATGTATGGACAGGTTGATGGCTAATTTCACTGGTACTTGTGACTAAGTGACAATAAAGAGCTACTACTACTACAATTACCAAAATAATCACAAGTGACAGCCCTATTAATTATACACTGTCAATAGATGCCGATGGATGACGTATTTCTGCAGGCCAAAACCTGGAAACGAGTTGCATCTTAGTACTTACGGTTCCATCGTCCTGAAGTCACTGGGTTTTTTAAATGTGTTTTTGGTTCAATTTAGTTTATTCTACAGCATAAAATACATCAGTAATACCCCTTGTAATTTTAAAAGCTTTAACAAGTTTTGAAAAAGGCTAACGAGTGTTTAAATGGCACTACAGGGGTAGTCTGGGACATTAAACAGATAAACTCATCTTCTCGCAATAGTCACTTTCACAGTTTATAATCGAACTATTCCAACCCAAACTTTCAGGGAAAGTTTGAAACTTTATTTCAATCCGACTGTATTTAGTCTTCAAAATAAAAAACTGTGTTAATATGTGAAGATTATCACGATGAATACAACGTTTAAGAATCATAAACTTTCGTTGGTCACAGAGCTTATTTTCTGCAATAATCCAAAAGTATAATTCTATAGGGTTTTTGTCAAGGGAACCAGGGTGATGCTAACCTCCTACAGAAACACTTAATCCCTGCAGCTCTCTATACAGGACATAAGAGTGAAATGTGTTATTTTAAGAGCAAATATACAGAGCCTGTCAGTGATATTGAACATCATCACACTGAACAGATAAACTCATCTACTCACTAATCGATTTCACAGCTTCATTGTGTCTAATCACTCTTACAAACTATTCTAACTCAAACTTTTAGGGAAAAGGTTTTTTTATACAAACACAATGATGAAGTGATGATGTTGAAGTCATGTGACCGTGGTGTATTTCCTTTATAGCCCATGTTTAACTTTTTACTTCTGGTGATTGTATTTATGCTTCAAAATTCATTAAAGTTGTGTCATGATGAACAAAACATCATAAACTTGGTCACAGAGCTTATTTTCTAAAATAATCCAAATGCCAATGGAAAAATAGGGTTTTTCTCGAGGGAACTAGGGTGATGCGACTTCCAGGTTGGCCTAGAAAAATGTAATCCCTGCTGCACTATGCATAACAAACAAAAAGAGATTTAAACATTATTTTTGAACTAGGATTTTCCTCAGTGTGCAGATATACAGTAGGCATGCCAGTCACCTCCTTGATCAGGCTGGCGATGTAAAGGGCCGTGAGTGGCGTTTGCTCTGCCACCTTCATCACCACCGTGTTTCCCGTAGCCAGAGCCGGGCCGAGCTTCCAGGCCTGCATCAACAGAGGGAAGTTCCACTGGGAGAAACACATAATCCAGAGAAGACGACATGTGAAAGACAGAAGTACAGTCAAACTATGGCTGGACAATAATTCAATATCAATATATATCGCGATATAATTATTATTAAAGGGGTGGTATAATGCCCTGTTCACAAGATGTAAAATAACTCTCTGATGTCCCCAGAGTGTGTGTGTGTGAAGTTTTAGCTCAAAATACCCCACAGATATCTTTATATAGCATGTCACCTTTTGAGGGTGAGCAAAAACGCACTGTTTTTGTGTGTGTCCCTTTAAATGCAAATGAGCTGCTGCTCCCGGCACAGGGGGCGGAGCTTCAACAGCTCGTGTCCTTTTACCTCACACAGACATGCACTGAAAATGATAAAAACTTTTAGCCTTTTATGTTCAAACCGGAGTCAGACAATGATGGAGATATTCAAGAAGAAGTGACAACATGTAGACATTTCTGAATGGTTATTTGATGAATTTGTGTAGCTAATGTGTAGTTATCTTTTAGTCATTGATTAGCATATTCTGTCTTGATAATCTATAAATCGTGTTCCCGGGGGCGGGGTTTATGTACATTTTAGGGTTGGTGATGTCGTGACTATCAGTATCGTGACTCGCTCTCTCCTGGTTCATACAAACGCTGCTGCTGCCATTTTGTGACTGTGGTTTTGTACACTTTGGATTATAAGATACAAACAGGTACGATAAAAATAATAATAAAAAAAATAATAATAATAATTTTAATCGGAAATCAATCTCTCTTATCTCCATAATTATTTATGTGGTGAAATGCTGTGTATGACTGTATAACGTATCTCTTAAATGTCCGTCTAGTTTGAACTTGCCACGCTAGTAACGGCTCTCTCCGCGGAAGCTTTGAGTTGAAATATTGTATTAGGTCTTTAAACGCAGATCAATATTTTTCGTGTCTAATTATTTACTTATGTATATAAGTAATACGTAGCTTCGCGTCGGGGTCTTCATCACCCTGTCGGGGGTTTATTTTGAGAGAACAACCGGCTGGATGTACATTATCCCTTACTCTCCTCCCTTATAGTTTAGAAAACTAGTGCAGTGCCCGTGCAAAATCAGGTTTTGTGTGTTTTCAGTAATCATTGGTTTGGTGTGTTTGAGTGCTCATTGTTACAATCACACAGCAAAAGTTCAGTGACATTTTTATTTGTGCATGGTAGAAAAAGCAAACACTGATACATAATGACATACAATACATATGGAACATTGAACTACACGATTAAGGGAGCAAGGCTACACAGTGAACTCCGAGAAAACAATATGCTTGAGCAAACAGTTTGTGAATAGGCTACTAATGATGGCGGTGAAAGAGACTGTGAACGCATTGAATAGGACATGTTTGGTGAATAGGACTAATGGTTCGAGAGATATGCGAATAACAGACACACAGACAGAAAGACGTTCCAGTAATTTATAGATAGACAGAAGATGGTAATAAAACATGACAAGAACTCAGAATTATCAAATCAGTTGATATTTCACTGGTTTTGTCCATCCTTCTGTTAGACTCTCACAGATGAATTAGGTTGAATGGCTGTCAGATGTTCAATTTAACTACACAATTAGATAATGCCAATTTAGGTCAACAAATTAACAAGCAATGCTTCATTTTGTTCAGTCTGTGGTGTGAAAAGGTCGCATTAGCAATTAAAGAAGAAACACTTCAGCAAAACATGGTCAGGTCAAAGTGTCTGGATGATTTTTGGTCCCAAATTTTTATAAATCATGAAGAATGTTTGGGTATAATATTTGACCGTTTACTTTATTCAGCTATCCTCACTTACATAAATTAACTATAGTGTCCTGCACTCACTAGTAAAAAATATCAAAAATGATATCTGAGGTCTGAATAATTTTTGGTTTGACTGTATATTGTATTACTCGGCAAATACACATTGCATTCTGAAATCCCCAAAGCATCTACTTACAGGGATAATTTGGCCACACACTCCAACGGGCTCATGCCTTGTGTAGCAAAAGTAATCACCATCAATTGGAATGGTCTTCCCTTCCCATTTGTCTGCCCAGCCAGCATAATACCTAAAAACCAAACAACAACCAACACACACACACACACACACACACACACACACACACACACACACACACACACACACACACACACACACACACACACACACACACACACACACACACACACACACACACACACACACACACACACACACAAGAGTTCTGAGCTTCTGATTGAATTCACCCCCTTTATCAGATTTACATGCAGGCTAGTCACTATAAACAACCTTTGGAACCACTGAGATCGGATTACAGATTATAAAGCTTGATAACGCACGATAGACCACAACATACAGTAGTATATGCCATTTCTGTTGTCTAAATATTTTTTGTTCTATTTTGAAAAGAATGAAAATAGTTCAAAAACAGAATCACCATTTAAGAGATCACTTAAGTTATGCAACAAATAAATATATAACTCGCAAGAAAAAAAAAAAATAGGCCTACACTGTAAAAAAATTAAATGTATATATTTTTTACATTACTCATCAAAACAAGTTAAGCAATTTTTCACTTTTTTTGTACATTATACAAGATTCAACTATTTTTTTTAAGTCAGTTTAATGTAATTTAAGTTGATATGACTTAAATAGCCAAGTTGATTGTACTTAAAAAATTGAAGGCAGTAAATTTAGATTTAAATTATGTATTTGAATTGCATATTTAAAAAAATCTGTACATTACACATACTACACATAATTAAATAAACTTAATGGGAATGGGATGCATATTTTCTGTAAAGCTGCTTTGAAACAATATGTAATGTGAAAAGCGCTGTAAGAAATAATCTTAAATTGGATATTCATACATAAATTAAACTAAAAAAAAAATTGCATAGTTCATCAACTATTTGAAAATATTAGATTTTATTTAAATAATCATATTTAAAAAATGCACTAATTCAAATTGCTTAAAATCAGCACGAATCAGTTCGTGAAAACAATTACATTTATTCAGTTAAAACGTATGAACATGGTTAAAATATGGCTAGTTGTGGGAAACGCAATATTCAGTTGAGATTTAACCTGGATTTATTGATGACAAATACATAAATCTGGATTAAATATTAAAACACATCCAGTTTATTAGTTTACAAGTTACTGATTAGTAACTTGTAAGAGACAGGACTTCAAATAATCAAGTGATTACGGAGTTATATTAGAATAAAATCCAATGTGACGCTAATGTAATGCAATCATTATTATGTAATGCAAATATAAAACACTGTGGACAAATCACCATGAGGACAGAAAGTTCACCTCAAGCATTTGACGACCATGGGCACGTCCACGCTGTAGGACACCGCATACGGTTTCCCATTGTCAAGAGTCTCTAGTTCCTATTGAAACAAAATACAAATAATGTTAACATATGGTGGTATTATTGTAGATCAAGAGTCATTTTTTTTTACAGATATGTATAATGGATTTGTTTCAAACTGCATTTAACAATGAAAAATACGTTTTTTAAATGAGGATGACAGGACCCATGAACTAGCAGTGTGGAAATTATAGCAAGGAACCAAAAGTAATTCTGGGTTACACTTTATTTTAAGGTGTCCTTGATATTTGATCAACTACATGTACTTACTATAGGATTAGGGTTTGGTTTAGGATTAGATGCATGTAATTATGCATGATTTAAGTTATTTAACAATTACACAACACTTTGAAGCTTAATATTGAACTAGTAAAACTTGTACTTAGTACAAAGTGTTTAGACTCTTATTGATGGTCTTTGTCTGCAACTGAATGCATCATCTTGTTTGCTTTCTCATTTTTTATATTTTCTAATGCTCTTTAATTGTCATCCTGTTTCCTTGTTCAAATATGTTTTAAGGATTTTGTACCTTTTCTTAGAGTTTTGAAGGTCTTCTACAATAGGTTTACATGCATCGAAGGTTCAAATAAAAATAAATTAAAAAACACTTTAATATTTTCATAATATACATTTTACTTTTCTCCCAGTGTCTGAAACTGTTCGATCAAGGATTCGGTCTCTCTAAACCCCGCCTTTCCGAGAGCCTGCTCTGATCTGATTGGCCAGAAGCATACAAAAAAAAATATGCTTTCAGGCATACAATAAATCAGCTCAAAGTCTATACGGCCGCACACAGGTCAAAGGTTGTCTGAGAGACTCACAGCTAGATAGGCAGAATCTCTCTCTATGCAGTCGGCCAATCGGCTCAAGAGCAGCCCGCGATCCGATGCGTCCATACGTCTCCAGGGAGAGCCGAGCTTGAAGGCATCTTTGGCAGCCTTGACCGCTTTTTCCACGTCCGCCTGGAAGCAAAACGACAAACATGGGAGAGAAACAGACTAAGATGAGCAAGAAGGTGTCTGGCCACACACTGAATTCAGTACAGACTACAGAAGTCTTCAAAACATTAGGGCTGCACGATATTGAAGAAAAATGCGATAACGCGATACGATAATGCTTAAAGTGTGTAAAATAAACTTAAATTATCTTTCAAATATATTTAAAATTATATAACCAACATGTGTTTCACATTCTTTTTGTGACGAGAAAACATCCCTAAACTTCTGACAGTGAACATCAGTGTTTTACTGTAGTATAAGAAGTGTTATTTTAACATCAGTGTAAACCACAGGGTTCAGGGGTTCAGGTTATCCTACATTAGGGTTATTTAACAACAGAAACTGAATAATCCGATGTAAAAATAAAACACTGCTTAGTTTTCACTGTATGAATTAAATATATCTTGATTCTTATTAAAGCTACAAAAGTTATTCAGCCGAGAGCAGAGAGTGATTTTCTCTATGTCTTTTGTTCATGACCCCAGTTATTGCAAGCCATTGCGATATGCATATTGCGATATTTCGATATATATTGTACAGCCCTACAAAACTTTTCTTTTTTTTTTTCTGTATTGCATAGTGCAAAAAGTGCAAAGTGAATTAAAAACAAATGAACAAGAGCAAACGTTTCAGCACATAGCTATCTTCTGTGCTCTGCAACAAACATTTACCCTTTTGTTGGTAAATTAGCAATTAGGGGTCATCAACTCTATCACAGGTGCAGCTCCAAGAGTCTGATGACTGGCATGCATGACAAAATATTACAAGTATTCAATTATAGCAACAACAAAAAAACAAAAAGTAGTATAAAAACAATGCATATAAGACAATAACCACACAGAAAAAAGAAAAGAAAAAAATATATCTTTACAAAAAGCAGGAACGTTCTAGTTCTTCATTCATGCCATCAGGGAATAAAGAAACATAGAGTGAAATTTTCATGTTTAATTTCCACAGTGTCAGTGAAGATCATGCCAGTGCCTGAGCCTTTATTAAGTTATGCTTATTACATTATGTCTGAGAGGTGATGTCTGTTTAGTATAAGCAGGGTATCTGATATGTGTTAAATAAACATGCATAGCTATTTTTAATCCCAGCTCCTGGTTTACATCTGGTGTAGGAAAGTCCAGCAGACGCAGCCAGAGCGAGAGCGGAGGGTGTTTGTTCAAAGCATGTTCCTGTCTATTCCCATTTACAGAGAACTAGATAAGAATATAAATAAATAAAACAAAGTATGATTTTAGATTAGAATTTTTAAAAAGAGCTCTACATGTTGACTTCTTCAACTTCATCTGGTGAATACTACTGTTGTGTACAAAATCATTTGTACTTATCCCTCGTTTCCTTTTTTTTTAAACATGCAAAAACCGGATTAGAAAGTCGTTTGTATAAAATATTCCTTGACATTGACACTTTTGCCCTATATATACATACATACACATACACACACACACACACACACACACACACACACACACACACACACACACAC
The DNA here is from genome assembly GCA_021464565.1 of Rutilus rutilus. NCBI lineage: Eukaryota > Metazoa > Chordata > Actinopteri > Cypriniformes > Leuciscidae > Rutilus > Rutilus rutilus. Next base: position 3,667,847 of record JAJAQA010000007.1, on the reverse strand, counting down.
ACACACACACACACACACACACACACACACACACACACACACACACACACACACACACACAATATAATGTATGTTTATATATGAAGAGTTCAGATGCAAAAGTGCCATCTGAATTTTTCTTCTAGAATGATTATTTTCATCAAGCTCGTTTATTTAAATTCAGTAATTTCACGTAAATGGCAATGAAAATGACCTATTAATTGTCATTTAAGTGAAATTGAACTTAAATATACAAGCTTGATACAAATAATCATTCTAGAAGAAAATTTCAGATGGCACTTCATATATATACACACACACACACATGTATATTTACACTTACCTACCTAATTATTCTGCTTTATCAACAATTTTCACATCTTATTCTGTTTGTTTAAATAATAAAATAATTAAAGATGGATTGTACTGTAACACAAGGGTCCCCAAACTTACACATTACCACATTGTCTACAGTAAAACCGAACTTAATAATAAATACTAATAATCCTGATTATTTTAAACTTTTGTCACTGGAGTGAAAGATTTTCACAGATTTAGGTCTATTCCTCACACAAAGCTATCATGTTGCTTCACAAGACTCAGTCCTGCTCATTGAATTGTATAGAGAGAGAAAGATCTGGATGTTCAGCCGGTTTAAGCAGACACGACCTTACCAACTGAAAAGTGCTCGGGAGTTTTCCAGCCAAGACCAGTTGGTTTAAGACATTTATTATTCTTCCCATATAAAATGAATAGTTCAAACATCTACCTTATCCCCCTCTGCGACTTGGCAGATAACTTCACCAGTGGCAGGATTGACGGTCGGAAAGGTTTTCTTGTTTTCTGCGTCGTGCCACTCATTGTTAATGAAAATCTGCAGAGGAAAAAAGAGGCACATTGACACACTCCGATATTTAAAAATGTTAAAGTCAACTTTTACTGTTATTATTGTCACATTGCAAAATTAATCAATGAATAAAAACATAATAGAGCAAATATTTACATGATTGCACTGGCAGTAAATTATGACAGATAAAACTAAAGATGCATGACATGGAGGAAAAATGTGGTATGCGATAACTATGATAATTCTATGATAAGTGTGTCAAAACTATTTCAATTAGTTGCAAGTATATTCCAGTGAAAAAGCAACATTACAATAAGTACTTTTTATTTTTTTACTGTAGCCTTAAAACATAAAGCCACACAATGTGAAATCTTCAAAATAAATGTGAACAAAAACATCAAAAATTATTTATGATATAATCACCAACCAGCATAGCATCTTTGCTCAACTAGTTAAATTATACAGCTATATTATTCTGGAAATCAACACACTCAGTCTAATCTCTGCATCAGCATCACATTCATCTTAAAATGTGAGGTTGTAACAATACAAAACAAATGTAATATTACTCACTTCACTTTATTAATGTTCAACTTTTTACTCTGGAATGTGTGCGGTTTTGGAGAGATATATGGTATTCTTTTAGATTTATATAAATTTTTTTTAAATAGATTTTTGATGTAGAATTCACTTAAAAAAAGATAGACAATTCTAACTTTAATTCACGAAAACAGAGCTGCACTTCTTAACCACCTGCCCTAATTATAATTAAATTTTGAAATTATTAGTCCCAACTTCAAAAAGTTGATGAATGATGTACAAGCTCAATATTTACTTGGTGAAAAAAGAGACTGCATTTCACTAGCAGCAAAGTACATCAGTTCCTGCCACAAAAATAGGGAAGAGTCGACCAAACAGTGAAGCACACACACACACACACACACACACACACACAACTGAAAGTACATATACTGTATTTTACTTAATTATTTTCCACACTTGTTCAATTTGTTCATGCTCTCGCTCTCTCTATATATATGTGTGTGTGTGTGTGTGTGTGTGCGTGTATGTATGTATGTATGTATGTATATATATATATAGATAGATAGATAGATAGATAGATAGATAGATAGAGAGAGAGTTTTTTAGATTTTATAACACTTTATTAAATAATTTAAAAACAATTAACAAACATAGACTTTACTCAAGACATTTAGCAAAAATCTATTCACCATCTCTAACAAAGCACAACATTTCTTTGTAAGTCCATACATTTTCAAATTCCTCTTTATTCTTCATAGTTTTATCAAATAAAAAATCTAATCTACTTTTATTAAAAACTTGTACTACATCCTGACCAACTTCATCATCTATTATATATATATATATATATATATATATAGATAGATAGATAGATAGATAGATAGATAGATAGATAGATAGATAGATAGATAGATAGATAGATAGATAGATAGATAGATAGATAGATAGATAGATAGAGAGAGAGAGAGAGAGAGAGAGAGAGAGAGAGAGAGAGAGAGAGAGAGAGAGAGAGAGAGAGAGAGAGAGAGAGAGAGAGAGAGAGAGAGAGAGATAAGAAGATAAGATAAACAGGGAATGGCACTTTCGTGATGGAGGCGGAGTTTAAAAATCTGCCAAGTTTGTTAACCTGTTAAACTAATGTCTTCTTCTACACACACATTCATTTAAACGCAACGATTCGACGACAGAGACATTTGAGAGACATGAAAATGTTACGCGGCTATAATGATACGATTGGAAACGTTTAATAAGACGCGAGTTATGTCACTTACTAAACCTAACGTTACCTATGCGTGTGAATAAACATGCATGTGCATTCCCAGCATTTTGGCCATTACCTTGTTGTAGTGAACGTCTGGGTGAATGTTCGGTGCAGGAATCGTTGAATGCTGACATGCTGAGATACGAAAAATTCCAAAAACTTGTGGAAAAGTTCGGGAGCAAACCGTGCGCAGCATTATGAACTCGCTTGCCTTGAACTAATGAACTCGAACTTCACAAACGCGTTCGCTTCTGCCAGAGACGTTGCCAGATCTTTGACATGAGGAAACAAATGTTTAAATACCAGTCCACTGTCACGCGTTTACAGAACACTACAGTTATTCACGATCTTTGTATAATCCCTTTTTTCAGATCTATATCAGGACATCTTTTTTTTTTTTTTTTTTTTTTTTTTTTTTTTTTACAACAAATAACTCGGGATGACATGCAAAACAAGGTCGGAATGACATGCAAAACAAATGTCGAAAACTAGTGGACTTGGCAACAACAAGTGTTGACGTGCGTGTAAAAGTCATCGTGACTAATCCAATAACAATAACATAATCCAATTTTTTGAGAAAACAAACGAATCCTATAATAAAATACAGATATTTAAAAAATAATTAAATTGTATAAAATTATACTGGGGACTGGAGTAATAATATTTATATCTACTGGCTTTTATTTTGAAAGACGAATCACGTGACATCATGAGGCCGTGAAAGTCATATGATTGTGATTTAACGAATATGGCGTCCCATTTGTTTTGTGGCAGAGTAAACCTGAATATTTTGAGAGAGGCTGCACGAAAAGACCTGCGTGAATTTTTAGATAAATGTTCGGGAAGCAAGGTAAAGCTTTTTGCTTTAATAAACATGCAGAGTAGTCATTCTTCTGCTGTCACTCTATCATTTATTCAAATCTACTTACCTTGTAAGGAGGTGAACTGCACTTTGTGTTATTGTTGTATTGAACAAGTATTATTACTGCAAATACTGTTCAGCGAAACTGTCAATGGACATGTAAAGTGTGGTCATCCTTTAGTTCATGTGTTGTTGTTGTTCTTTATAAGGCCATTGTTTGGGACGAGTATCTTACTGGACCTTTCGGGTTAATTGCTCAATATTCCCTTTTGAAGGTGAGAAACTGTACACAAATTGTGCCAAAAAATACACACATACTGTAGTGAGTACACACACACACACACACACACACACACACACACACACACACACACACACACACACACACACACACACACACACACACACACACATGTACACACACACACACACACACACACACACACACACACACACACACACACACATATTTATTAATGTCTCTTATGTTCGTCAAGCCTGCATTTATTTGATCAAAAATACAGAAAAAAACTGTAATATTGTGAAATATTATTACAATTTAAAATAATGGTTTTCAGTTTTAATATACTTTAAAATATAATTTATTTCTGTGATACAAATCTGAATTTTCAGCATCATTACTTTAGTGTCACATGATCCTTCAGAAATCATTCTAAATATGCTGATTTGATACTTAGTTATTATTAATGTTGGAGACAGTTTTGCTCAATATTTTTTTGGAACCTGTGATTTTCTGTACAAATAAATTCAGGCTTGACGAGCACAAGAGACTTCTTTCAAAAACATTAAAAATAGTAATATTTCCAAACTTCTGACCGGTACTGTGTGTGTGTGTGTGTGTATATACTGTATCTATATGTATATAATTTCAAAAACACTGGTGACGTTTGCCCTTTACATTTTACTTACCAAACATGGTTTAAATATTATTCTATTCCTTGTCAAGAAGTTTGATTGTCTTAATTTAATTTATTAAAAAGGAACATGAGGTCGAGAAAATGTTCACGCTCAAAGGGGGTCGTATACCATCCGCTGCCGTCAAGAATATTGTCTTTTTTGTCAGACCGAGGTTGGAATTGATGGACATCATTGCAGAAAATGTTGCCAGGTAAGTCTCATTTCTATAGAGAACAAACCAATGTATGTTTTTGGCAAGTGTGTGCAGCATTAAACTGAACAAATGGCCTACGATGATTCCGGATAAAAGCTCTAATAATAAAATCTAAACAAATGCAAAAAGATTCCATCACACTCTTAAAAATAAAGGCTCTTTATTGACTTTAATGGTTCAACGAAGAACCTTCAACATCCATGGAATCGTTCCTTTCCACAAAAGGTTCTTTATAGTTGTAAAACGTTCTTTAGATTATTATAATGTTCTTTACACTAAGATTTTTTATTTTTTTTAAAGAGCTGATCACTGAAAGCTTGTGCAAAAAAAACAACTTTATTTTAAAGAGTGTATTATGCACTTTTCATAAAATGTGCTGATTTTCAATTTGAGGACAATAGGTGTTCCCACAGTAACTTTCATAACAGATGTTTTTATTAGTTCTAGTGTTTGCTGGCAGTCATAGTGATTGTAATGCTGCCTTGCTGATGATACTGATGGTGATTATTTGCATTGCAGTGAGGATAAATTACAGCCCCGAGATTTCCATATTCTGTTCGTGCCTCGCCGGAGTCTCCTGTGTGAGCAGCGGCTGAAGGAGAAAGGGGTTCTTAACTCTTTCACGAACATTGACGAGTACATTCTGGACCTTATACCTTATGATGGAGACCTTCTTTCCATGGAGTCTGAGAGTTCATTTAGGGTAAGACAATGTTGAAAGGGGAAAGGGGTGGTATAATGCCCTTTTCACAAGATGTAAAATAAGTCTCTGATGTCCCCCGAGTGTGTATGTGAAGTTTTAGCTCAAAATACCCCACAGATATTTTTATACAGCATGTTAAAATTGTCACTTTTTGAGGGTGAGCAAAAACACACCGTTTAGTGTCTGTCCCTTTAAATGCAAATGAGCTGCTGCTCCCGGCACAGAGGGCGGAGCTTCAAGAGCTTGTGTTCTTTTACACATGCACTGAAAATTTCAAAAACTTTTAGCCTTTTATGTTCAAACCGGAGTCAGACAATGATGGAGAGACTCGAGAAGAAGTGACAACATGTAGAAGCAACAGGACATTTCTGAATGGTTAGCTGATGAATTTATGTAGCTGATGTGTAGTTATCTTCTAGTCATTGATTAGCATATTCTGTCATGATAATCTATAAATCGTGTTCCCGGGGGCGGGGTTTATGTAAATTCTAGGGTTGGTGATGTCACTAACCCGGGAGGAATGTGGTGTAGTCTCTACCAGCCGTTTGTTGTAGTCCTTAAAAAGCGATTTCTTTAAAAGCAAATATCTCCCTTTGCTTTGAACTTTGAGCGTTGTAACTTTGCAGATGCTGTTTATGCTCAAACAGCAACATTACACACTAACTAAAGGTAGAAAAGTGAAATCATAATCAACCACCCCTTTAATGACACATATATTCTGGGTTTGTGTTCATATCCTGAAGGTTTTCTGATTCAGGGTTAGTCATATTTTGGCTATAAACATCCATGGATGCAAATTACTGTCTCTGATGGGCATATTCAGCCATATGGGATTATATTATGAACAACTGAGTTCTACTTGTTGATATTCTGATATGGACTATTTAATCGTCTTTTATTTATTTGTTTTTTAATCAGAGTTGGACTTTCTGTTATTCAGATTTTTAGACACCATATTCAAAAGACATGATTTAGTAAAGCTAAGCTACCAAAATGTCTCATTCTGAAATGTGTGACTTTACAACAGCAAAGGTTTGTCATACTTTGTTCTGTTCTTTAATCATAATCATTAGAAATTACGCATCAAAAAATGTTCTTATCTCAGGAGATCCAATGTAAATCTATCCCAGATGTTCTGTACTCAGGAAAAAAATTAAATTGTATGATATGATCCTGTTTTATATGCAATATAAAGTGGACATATCCATGACCGTTTATGTAACTTGTTTTTTTCTTTTGTGAAGGAGTGTTATTTAGAGAATGATCAGACAAGCCTGTATCACGCTGCCAAGGGCCTCATGACTTTGCAAGCGCTTTACGGGACGATACCGCAGATCTTTGGCAAAGGAGAGTGTGCAAGGGTGAGTAGAAAAGCATCCGTGTCAACTTCGCCATCTTGGCTGCTCTTTTCCAACATTTGATGGCATGAATCTCGCAAACGTCATTTCTAGCATCTCGTTCTTCCTCAGTGATGCATACTTATGTAAGTTTGTTTCCACAGAATAAAATAATAATGTATTTTTGACTTTATCCCACAATTCTGACTTTTTTCTCAATTGTGAGACATAAACTCACAATTCTGACTTTTTTCTTGCAATTGTGAGTTTATATCCCACAATCCTGACTTTTTTTCTTGCAATTGTGAGTTTATATCCCACAATTCTGACTTTTTTCTTGCAATTGTGAGTTTATATCCCACAATTCTGACTTTTTTTCTTGCAATTGTGAGTTTATATCCTTCAATTCTGACTTTTTTCTCAATTGCGAGATATAAACTCAAAATGTTTTCATTATTCTGCCATTTTCTCAATTCGCAACTGCGACTTTATATCTCTCATCCTGATTTCAAACCTTGTGCATTTATATCTCACAAAAGGAGAAAATAAAATCTGAATCTCGAGATGTAGACTCGTAATTCTGAGATTTCTCGCAATTACCTTTTAGTTTTTATTCTGTGGCGGAAACAAGCCTCCATACTAATTTGTAGTAGCTTGGTAAACACAATTTGGTTTTCCATTTCACTGATGTATAAAAAGATGTTATTTTATTTATTTGTTTCACTTTGATGATGCGTTCTGGCGTTGTGCTGTGTCTCTCTCAGCATGTGGCCAACATGATGCTGCGGATGAAGAGAGAGTTTGCTGGTCATGCTCAAATCCTGCCTGTTTTCGACACCCTTCTCCTGTTGGATCGTAACGTGGACTTGCTGACACCATTAGCCACTCAGCTTACTTACGAGGGTCTTATCGATGAGATCTATGGCATCACCAATGGTAAATGAGTTTAAGAATGTGTGCAGACACGAAATAAAGACTTTAGAAGTACATGATTTAAAGACTGTGTAAGCTCTCGTTTGCTCATACCTTGGTGGCTTTGACAGGTTATGTGAAGCTTCCCCCTGAGAAGTTTGCGCAGAAGAAACAGGGAGAAGGTGGGAAAGATCTTCCCACTGAGCCCAAAAAACTGCAGCTCAACTCAGCCGAGGAGCTTTATGCCGAAATACGCGACAAGAACTTCAATGCTGTCGGCGCGGCTCTCAGCAAGAAAGCCAAGGTCATATCAGCCGCGTTCGAGGTTTGTGCTGCTTTTGTGTAATAAATGCACTGTTGCTCAAAAGATTGTTTTAGAAAGAAGTCTATTTGATGAAGGATACTGTAAGATTGTGTTACAATTTATAAGAATAGTTTTCTATGTGAATATATGTTCAAATGTGATTTATTCCTGTGATCAAAGCTGAAATACTCCAGTCTTCAGTGTCACATGATCCTTCAGAAATCATTCTAATATGATGATTTGATGCTCAGGAAACATTTATGATTATTATCAGTGTTGAAGACAGTTGAGCTGCTTCATATTTCTGTGGAAACTGTGATGCACTACCATTTAAACATTTGGAGTAACTACAATCTTTTTTTTTAAAAACAGAAATAAATACTTGAATTAAACAGGGAAGCATTAAATTGACAGTAAAAACATTTATAATGTGCAGTTTCTATTTCATATACATGCTGTTCTTTTGATCTTTCTATTCATCAAAGAATCACAAAAACCCTAAGCAGCTAAATCTGTTTTCAACATTGATAATAATAAGAACAGTTATTAATAATTGAGCACCGATGATAATTGAGCAGTAAATCATCATATTAGTCAGATTTTTTGAAGGATCATGTGAAGGATCATGATTTTTTGAAGGATCATTGAAACTTGATGTACTTATTTCAATTAATGAGTTCAAGTTATATCTCAACCAAACATTCAAATCAGTCTGCACTTGCTCTTAACGTTTAGTCTTGTTTTATTGCTGTATATGTGTGTGTTGTGTAATTTGTTTTATGTAGTTATGTATATTGTGTGCTGCTACCTTGGCCAGGGCTCACTTGTAAATGAGATATTTATCTCAATGTGATTATTTCCCTGGTTAAATAAAGGTTTAATAAAAAAAAAAAAAAAAAAAAAAATGTGACACTGAAGACTGGAGTAATGATGCTGAAAATGCAGCTTTGATCACAGGAATAAATTACATTTTAAAATATCTTGATTTTATTTATATATATATTATTTATTATAGTTATTTTACACCATAATAATGTTTCACAATATTACTGTTTTTACTGTATTTTTGAGCAAGTAAATGCACCCTTGTCATTAACTGTTGTCATTAATAAGCTGGTTTTCTTGTTTCTCTGATAGGAACGACACAATGCAAAAACTGTTGGGGAGATTAAACAGTTTGTTTCCCAGTTGCCCCACATGCAGGCGGCTCGCAGCTCACTGGCGAATCACACCTCCATCGCTGAACTCGTCAAGGACATAACGAGTGAGTCTGAGACCAGTCATTCATACGTTCAGAAATGAAAGCAATATTTTGAGGTCTGTGGCCCGCTGTCAGTTAGCATAGACAACAACTGCAACTCGTCCCTCATACGCATTTTAGCAAGAAAGCAGGCTGGAAAGATTTAACAAATCTCATTTCTGATGAATACTTTTCATCGTTAGTCTACAAATAGTCTGCAAATATTTATTTTAATGCAGGTGCCGTTCAGCTAACAGTGGGTTTACCAAACATCACCTGTGCAGGAAAAAAACATTGTAAAAAAATCACAAATAAGAATAATTTAGATTCTTGCCCATTATAGCAAACCATTTTAACATTTAATCATTTGCAGGATATCAATTATTATGAATAGGTTGTACTTGTAACAATTCCTGATATCAACAATGGAATTATTACATAAGAAAATACAGATCAGTTTTTACATGTTTTGTGGAAGATTTTTCTATTAATTAAAACGTATTGAAATGACAGACTGCAGAATTTTACAGTTCTCTCTGATCATCTCACAAATGCAGTTACAGATGTCGAATTATTAACTCCTTTCTAAAGAAAAAAAAATCAGTCAATAACTACGTTGTGACTAGTGCAAATGTCCTTTTCTGATATCAATAATTATAACTTTCATTATAATATCAGTATAATATCAATATCAATATCAATATCAATATAATATTGTTTTTCATTGGTGGTCATTTTAATTTGAGATATGTCATGTGTAATAAAGCTTATTTATTTATTTATTTATTTTTAATTACATTTTTTAGAAACACTAAAGTACTTTTCACTGTAATGATATCTTGAATCCATTTTTAGATGTCTGAAGTACTGAATCCAACATGTTAAAATTAATTTGCAGATCTTAAAAGCAGTTCTTCTAATACATTGACATTGTATGTTTATTTTAATACTAATTACTATTTATGTCAGTAAAGAGGGGCTCTGACTAATAATGTAGAATTACCAGCTAATAACAATCAATGGCCTTACATTAAATATAGCTGTTATTACTTGTGAAAACAGAATTGCTGATTGATCTTAAATTTAATTTTAACTAGACATATTTAAAAACATGGCCTTTTTTATACATTCCTTTAGTGCAATGAACTTTAAACTGTAAACTTACAGGATTAACGCCGATTGGGTTAATCAGTCAAGTGGAATTTCTAATGCAACGAATGAATTTTATTCTTTTAGAATTTCTACTGCAAGTAATCAATCTTTTGCTGATATCAAGAATTAGCATTTAGAGAAAATGTTTCATATTCTATGATTACATTAAATGATAATATGGTTTGCAGTAGCCAATAAATATAAAATTGATAATTAAATGTTTAGAATTCAGCTAAATTTGACCCAATATTAAATAATTGCACATTTTGAACATTCATGGTGTTGTTAGTCTTGCATTGAAAGTGTTTTTCCTGTAAAGGTGTTTAACAAACTGCCGGAGGAGTTGAAATCGTGGTCTGTGGTGAAGGATAATATTATGGGACCTGTTGTGAGTTCACATTAATACCAGTTCAAGAATTCAATGAGCTCTTTCCTGTGTTTCAGTCTCAGAAGCCTTCTTTGAGAGTCTGACGGTTGAACAAGAGTTTATGACTGGAGTGGACACAGACAAGGTGCCTTGTTTTCTTTATGATTCCAATATAAAGGCAATGTCACTTAAAGCTGGCATAAAACGCAAGTTGTCAAGTCACCTTTATTTATACAGCGCTTTATACAATACAGATTGTTTCAAAGCAGCTTTACAATGATAACAGGAAAATCATGATTCAGTGATGCAAACAGAGTTCAATTCTAATTGCTCTAAAAAAACAATAGTAAACAATCGATATTCAGCTGAAATGCGAGTGAGACGCTTCTGGAACAAGAACAAATGTGGGCGGGGCTTGAGTTTGTCTGTGGGGAATTGATTGGATGGTTGTGGTTTGCTATTGGTGGATCTCATGTGAGTGACAGGTTGTCCCGCCCTCATCATTAGAGAAGAGATGAAGTTATTCTGATTCAAGATTTAAAACAGTAATGATATGCATCAATACATTTATAATAAATACTTCAATATTCCTTAAAGAATTGTCCATTTTGATTTCATGGTGACTTGCATGAGGGAACATGCACTTTTTTTTATAAATGAAAGCATTATTAGTATATGGTAAACATCTCTGCACTTACTATTGTTCGAACAGAAAAGAATGAAGTTGAACACACAAGCCTAAATATTTTGAACTTCGAAATATGATTTACATTACATTTACATTTATGCATTTGGCAGACGCTTTTATCCAAAGCGACTTACATTGCATTTTAAGGTACACATTTACATTCTTATCAGTTCTTATGATTCATTACAGTTTATCATTCTTATGATAAAATCATTCATTTTTAACATTGTACTTTTTTTTTTTTTATTCTCTGGGAACAGAATATATTTAAGGTTTGTTTCAAGTGTTTCTCGTCACTGATGTGATCATGTGTGATTTTACTCTCAGGTCAGCACGTATATAGAAGACTGCATTGCTCAGAAAGACCCGCTGATTAAGATCCTGCGGCTGGTGTGCATGCAGTCCGTCTGCAACAACGGCCTCAAACAGAAAGTCCTCGACTACTATAAGAAGGAGATCCTTCAGGTACGACTCACTTTTATTTGTGAATGCATAACGGTCAACTTGGATCACATGTGCCTTGATAACCAATCACATTAAAGGGTTAGTTCACCCTCATGTTGTTTCAACCCCGTAAGACTTTCGTTCATCTTCAGAACACAAATTAAGATATTTTTGTAATCTGAGAGCTGTCTCACTCCTCCATAGGCTTCTCTGGGATCGATATCTGCCATCCCAGAAAAGTTAGTAAATACATCGTTAAAATAGTCCAAGTGACTACAGTGGCTCAACCATAAGTTGATCAAGTGACGAAAATACTTTTTGTGTGCGAAAAACTTTTTATTCAACTCTTCATTTTCTTCTGTGTTCCTCTGAGTGAGTTCACGTAGTGTAACAGCGCAGCGCTTCTGGGTTGTATGTCAGAACGGAGGCTCACTATTGGCCAGCATCACACACATCACACACATGACCAGCGTCGGCCAATAGTGAGCCTACAACCCAGAAGCGCTGCGCTGTTACACTACGTGAACTCACTCAGAGGCCCACACAGAAGAACATGAAGAGTTTGTTTTTTGCGCACAAAAAGTATTCTCATCGCTTGATAAACTTAAGATTGAGCCACTGTAGTCACATGGACTATATTAAACATTGTCTTTACTCACTTTTCTGGGCCGGCAAGTTTTAATCCCATAGCAGCCTATGGAGGAGTGAGACAGCTCTCAGATTTAATCGAAAATATCTTAATTTGTGATCCAAAGATGAACGAAAGTTTTACGGGGTTGGAACAACATGAGGGCGAGTGATTACTGACAGAACTTTCATTTTTGGGTGAACTAACCCTTTAAGGCCCTTAAGACAATTTAATGTTTTAAAAAAACATGTTTGTGCTTTGTTGGTTTAGACATATGGATACGAGCACATTCTGACCCTCAAGAACTTGGAAAAGGTTGGGTTACTCAAACCTCAAAGCACCATGAGAAACAACTACCCCACGATCAGGAAAACACTCAAACTGTGGATGGAGGACGCCAATGAACAGGTTTGTCCTGCTACTCATTTTCAATATGGTTCAGTGCTTTTATATAACTGAAAATAGGCCAGACCCAAACTGAGTACTGAACCTAACCCTAACCTTAACTCAGAAAAGTTGAGCTAATATTGCTATTTTCAGGCGCAAACAAACAGATGTCATTTAAAGAAATATATGAGTGTACACACACACACACACACACACACACACACACAGACACACACAGACACACACACAGAGTTGACGGTGCCTCTTTCAAGGCCGTCTGCGTTGCTCATGCTTTTGGGAGTGTTTAATGTGAGTTCACTGTCCCTCAGAACCCGAACGACATCTCGTACGTGTACAGCGGCTACGCCCCGCTCAGTGTGCGCCTGACTCAGGTTCTGGCCCGGCCCGGCTGGAGGAGCATCGAGGAGGTGCTGAAGATCCTGCCCGGACCACACTTTGAGGAACGACAGCAGGTTCCCACGGGCCTTCACAAGAAGCGTAAGTGATCAGCATCACATTATTAAAGGTGCAGTCTGTAAGAATGACAACTAGTGGTCGAAATAGGTACTGCAGTCCAATTCAAAATACCAGAGAACGTCGTTTCTCCCGCCTCCTCAGACTCGACGCTCACTCGGGTTGCCAGTTTAAGCACACGCAACGCGAACGAGTGCAATGGACAATGAAGATTGGCAAATTGGCAACGTGCAATATCACAGACCAAAACAATAACACACATTCCAGCCTGGAAACACACATTTCAAAGTAAAATAACTGACTATAGAAGTGTTTTTCAGAGAAACGAGTATGTGAACTTAGCATGTTTCCTCAATAATTAACACTTCTCTGTAAAGCCACTTTGAAACAATGTGTATTGTGAAAGCGCTAGGGAAATAAACACTTCCAAGTCTTTATGCATATGGTTGTAATATTTCTCTAGGTTATTGTTGATTGGCTTCTCTTTGATTTGTAGGTCAGCCAGGAGAAAACAGAACCACCCTGGTCTTCTTCCTCGGCGGTGTGACGTATGCTGAAATCGCTGCTCTGCGCTTCTTGTCTAACATGGAGGACTCTGGGACTGAGTACATCATTGCAACCACCAAACTGATCAACGGCACCAGCTGGATAAAGTCTCTCATGGACCATCCTGAGGAAAACTTGCCTTAAAGAAGCCACTGCCATTCAGATGAACGTCCTCTCGTCTCTCCCACAAGACGCTAATGCTAATGTATACATGTAGTTCAAGTTATATAAAACTGTGTTTTTCGGATCATTTTTTAATGATTACGAGGATGGTTTAAACGTCTGTTGCCCATTACGATACTAATTTATGTACGTTTTTGAACATTTTGATCCAAACTGCAAGATTTGTCAACAGATACAGGAAGTGTATAAACATACTAATGTGGTTTATAACCTCATTTGTCAGACAGCATGTTTTCCCAGAAGCCATCATAAATTATTTTAGCATCTATTGGCAATTTCTTTTTTGAAATGCATTCCAAGTCACTGTGTAAAAAAACTATTGGCTTTAGCACTTGTTGTTTATTGAAATGACTCAATTCAATGAAGTAAACTAACCTGCTTATAATCATCTCTGCATATTAATAATACAAGCATATAGCAAGTATTTTAACATCAAACGATCGTGCACGTCACCTTATAACTTAGGGAAGCCCCGATATGAACATTTTGGCTGATACCAATAATTCTTTACATTTGAAAGCCGATAACCGATATATCGGGCAATAAATCAATTTTTATATAATTTTTGAGAGCCTGATTACAAAAACAAAAGTCTCACCTGTAAAAGCCATGACCCAAGCACACAATTATAATGATGTTCTTATTATAATTTTATGTCTCTTATATGACAGACTTGTTGCACTATTTTCCTTTTTTGAAGTGATTTCAATCATATTTCAAGCAATGTAAAACTATCATGTTGAACAGTGCGCATCTGAAGTGTCTCAGCTGAAGGAAATAATACATTATTTATTGGCTTTAGTATATCAGCCAGATTTTCTTATCGGGCCGATGACGATATGGTGGCCGATATATTGTGCGTCCCTATTATACCATTCATATCGCTGAGAAACCTGATATTTAATATCATATAGATCCTATTTTATCCTCATTACCTCAGCATGACAGAACAAGTTTGTAATGATGTGTAAATGCATGAAGTCGTTTAAAATAAATGTAACCGTTTTATAAATACAGCATGTGAGTTTTCTAAATGAAGGACACATGAGAATCATTTCAACCAGATAATTTAATCTTAAATCCAGGATCTTTGAGTTTTCAGTATATCTGAAATCTTTACACTTGAGCGATGATCGAAATGCTCTCTGAAGAGTGCTGATCACAGGTACAGTTTGATGAGCTCGTCGCTGACGGCAGAGGGCGTCAGCACCCCGAGGTCAGTGAAGAGGAGCGTGATGAGGGACGGGGGGGTGTAGTCGATCAGCGGGTGCTCCTGGCTGAGATCCACTGTTTTCAGGATATCTGCTTTATACTGAAACACGCACAGAAAGAGATATTATGGACCTATTTATGTATAATAAGTGGAACTCTGTGTTTAAACAAATGAAAATTCCCCCATGATTTACTCACCTTCAAGCCATCCTAGGTGTACATGACTTTCTTCTTTCAGACGAATATAATCTGAGTTATATTAAAAAAATATCCTGGCTCTTCCAAGCTTTAAAATGGCAGTGGATCGCAACCAACAGAGTGAAGCTCAAAAACGTGGATCTATCCGTCATAAACAAACTCCACACGGCTCTGGCGGGTTAATAAAGGCCTTCTGAAGCAAAGCCATGCGTTTGTGTAAGAAAAATATGAATATTTAACATGTTACGAAGTAGTCAAGTCATCTTCATTTATAAAGCACTTTTAACAATGTAGATTGTTCCAAAGCGGCTTTACAGAGATACAAGGATAGTTTAAAGTAGCAGAGATTGTTTTGGCCGCTAACACGACACCGTTTTACCAGGAAACTCTACACAGACTTTAAACGCGAAACCTGTGAGAACACTGATGGCGTGCACATGCGTATTACGAGTTCAGTCTATTGGTATGCGCGTTTGAATATATGTGTGCAGGTTTGTAATTCCCTACAAACCAAGCCTTAAAAACTACTTGTCTGGCCTTAACATTTTGTAAAATAAAGTCAAGTAAAATTCTAGCTTCCGGACAAATGGCCAAACGTGAGTCTACTTGTGTATAAAGCGCAACTTATGACGTCAGAAGTAGTGTAGTGCGTCATGGCGTAGCGTAAATATCAGCGGTACGTCGCATTACTCGCATAAGTTGTGCTTTACACTTAAAGGGAGACTTCACCGATTAGCATTAAGCTTTGTATCAGTAGAAACCCGGTAGTATTTTCGAGTGACCGTGCTTCCCTCCCTCATGTCCCCCTGAGACCAGAGATTTCTGTATTGTGTGTCTGGAAAAAAAAGGTCATTTAGTGTCATCAAAAGGCTTTTAGTCCAGAGGCGAGAGACTACAGCCAGTAAGAGGAGCTCGTCCCGCATGTGTTCAGCCCGCCCATAGGGGGATCTCACGATAGAGTCGACTAGTAGCCTAGTTGTATCATTTCTCCCGATACTGCCCTCTGTAACCGGTGGGCGTGGCTTGGGAGTGGCCTCATAGGGCAGCGAAGCAAGTGCATTCTGGGAGTTGTTGTCTTTCATCCACATGAGCCAAAAATACATTTTCTGGCTTTTCTCAGTCTAGAAGGCACCAACTTCTAAAATAATTTCACATTTCTACTACATAAATGACCCAATTTAAATACACATTCATCTTTCCAGCGGTGAAATACCCCTTTAAGTCGAATCCATATGTTCGTTTGGCCGGAAGCTAGTTATTTTACTTTATAAAGTTTTAAATATGAATATTTTTCTTACACAAATGCATGGCTTTGCTTCAGAAGGCCTTTATTAACCCGCCAGAGCCGTGTGGAGTTCGTTTATGATGGATAGATCCACGTTTTTGAGCTTCAAAATGTTGCGATCCACTGCCATTATAAAGCTTGGAAGAGCCAGGATATTTTTTTTTATATAACTCTGATTGTATTCGTCTGAAAGAAGAAAGTCATATACACCTAGGATGGCTTGAGTGTGAGTAAATCATGAGCTAATTTTCACTTGAAAATGAACTACTCCTTTAAGGTGTGTCGTAATTACGAGATTCCAACTTGTAAAAAGCGTTCATGTCCTCGTAGAACTCGGAATCACAGCTTGTAAACTGGGAGTTTTCTGAGAGCTCATACTTGTACCATGTGACCACTGCAGATTCATTTTAGGTGTTGATAACATAGAAAGGAATAATTCTCAGTCCGAGGACGTGAACAGCTTCAACGTCACATATTGTCATCTCGTAATTACGACATGGCGTGAACGCAGCATTACCTTGAATCTATCGGGTACGTCTTGCTGGTTAAGAGGGTAGAGTCGCACAAACTTAAAACTTTCTGCCACCACATAAAATGGTTTGTTGTGCGCCTTCGAACACACAGCCATCTGATAGGTGCCAATCTAGGACATGAATGAATGAATAATTTGATCAATCTAAGGAATGAATGGTAAGAAATAAATGCATTTTGTTTTAAGGCGGGACACTATAGGCAAAAACCGTTGTTTTACTAGGCAATGGTCAATTGTAAGATTTTTTTCCTTTTGTAGCATGTCTTGTTTCAGACTAGTGAAAAGAAAACACATTTATTAGACTATCTATTTGCATCTGTAGATTACATTTAAAATGCATATCCTTAAAGGCTGATTTCTCTCAATTAATGTTAACTATTAAAAATTAATAGTCAAATCTCCACTTTAGCAGTTCTTAAACACAGCAAACATTACAGCTTTATTCCTGTCTACATTCAGAAGGTTTTTACACAGGGGTATTGACAGTTTATGATATGTTATTGCTAAACAATGATTTGTTATTGTCTATTGACAGTATTTTCTGATTTATGGAGTTTTGGATACACGTCAACAAAATTAAGCGAGTAGAATTGTGAACTTGTTTTTATCCAATGTTCAGGTTTTGTGTTCTGGAAGTGTATGCAAATGAGTGCAGATTTAATTAGATGATGGCTCATTTGCATATTTACACAACTTTTCAGAAAACCATTGTCTTAGGGTACATTTACACGACAATGATGTAGTAAAAACGCGTTTGTAAATTGAACGTGTCGAGGCTTCCGGTCTCATCCTCTTCCAGTTATCTTCAGCTGTACAAAACGGCTCCTTGCGCTGCTAGATACATCAAACTGGTGTTTCTTACCATGTTATTTGAATGTATTGTTGTAATTATAAACTTGTAGTGCAAACAGTTTTACCGTTTACTGCACTTTGTTATTCTTCTAGTTGTTTTCCTGTTAGCGATCATGAAGTCTCGCACATTCACAGAAACGGCTCACTTCTGCGTTGCATAAGATGGATTTCCCAGTAGTGTCTCGCCTTAAGTACAACTGCAAACATCAAGACAACAAGTGTGTGTGTATTTCTGACCTTGTTTATAACTCCGCCACTCTCCACAACGCCCTCAGCGCCCACGATTACCAGGTCTACCTTCTCCATGATGTACCTACAATCACACACACACACAAGTAGCAGAGTCGTACAAGAATGAAATCAGTTAAAAGGTTCTATGACAGCTTTGATGTAAAGACAAAACTAAGACACTTACCCGACTGCAGCATCAAGCACGATTGTGACGGGTATATTGAGTTTGCGTAGTTTTTGAGCCATAAGTTCACTAAGAGACGATAGGAAAAAACATTTATAAATGATTGCATCATAAAAAAACCATATAAACAATGTACAAATAATAAATTATTTTATATGGGATCTTAGTAAATCGGGGTCGTTAGGTGCGTCCCAATTCGCATACTTGTGCACTATTCTATGCCGTTTTGTAGTATAACTAGTGCGTTCACACTGAAAATTCCTAACAGAAAAAGTGCATTTTAAACCCCCGGATGATGTAATTAATGAAGACACTTCATGCACTCGACTGTCACAGCTTTAGTTACTGTACGTAGCGGAGGGGGAGGAGCATCAGAGATGGTGATTGACATTCTTACACCGTGTCCTAACCAGACGCGATGCGATAAGATTCCAGCGACAAATAATTTGTCTGTCCACACTAGACGCGACTGTGAGATGCGTCAAAATCAATCAAAACCCACAGCCAATCATAACAGCGTGTGGGCGGAGTCTCGTGGTGAGTGCACAGCACAAGTGTAATCTTGACGGCTTTATCACTTAATTACTTACATTATTAAAAATACATAGGCCACTGAGGTACTAAAACAATCTTTGTCAAAGAATACACTTGTTTGTTCACAGTTTGAACGTTCTTGTTTCCATTTGTTTAATTTCAAGATCTGAGGAGAATTATCCACTGTTGCTTTTACAGCTACAAAGCTGGAGCACTAAATGATATTCAAAGTCACATTACACGCTTTTAACATTAAATAAAGCACATAAACAGTACCTGAGATTATCATTGCCACACTTTGTGCTTGTGCCAGCACGACGTCACAGAAAAATAGAAACCGTTTCTAAAATAGAATCGTCACATGTCGCCGTCGCGGCCGGTTAGGACAAAAACTCTGATTAACATGGAAAATAACCTTTTATCGCACGTCGCGTGTAGTTAGGACACGGTGTTACATTACACAGTTGAGAACATAGTGCATAATTACACAGTGTATAAGTGTGTAGTATGTCATTTGAGACACAACTTTTGCGTCCATATACTGTATATCACCGAGTAACAAATCTGATGGACGTGTGATATACATGACCCTTAACTAGACTAATTATTAAATACAGGGCTTCCTTAACACTCAAACAACCCACTCACTAGCCATTCTAAAATTACGTAGATTTATGCCAGCTACAGACTTCAGCAATCCTATAAGATCATCACAAATGTACGACATGGATCTATTAAACTTGGGTACGACATGTATGTAGACTGTATGATGATGACACATATTGAATCATAGGCTACGATAAGTTAGTATAGAAGTATAAAACGTCATCATGTGCTAGTAGTGAACAAATAAAGCGAGATAAATCACACTCTGGCAATTGTGGTTTTTATGTGCGCTGAAAAAAAGAGGAGAATAAGGACACAGTCATGGCTAGGGAAAAGAGGCCAATTTTGCAAATGGCACTTGAGGGAAGTAGTTTAAAATTTTAGCACCATGACACGTTGATCAATACGCCATTGAAACCTTTTCTGTTAATTTCAGTGTTTCTGCATGTTGTAGTGATGGGTCGGTCATGAACGATTCGTTCATTTTGAACGAATCTTTAATATGACTCGGGACTACCGAGTTGTCTCAGAGAGTGATTCGTTCATTTTGCGCTAACCGCACGTGCACAACATCCTGTGGGTTCTGTACTGGAAACAGAAATGATAAGTTCATCTCTCTAGTCTTTAGGTCTGATTCTTCTGAGTCTTTCGTTCTTTTGTCACGTGATGAACGAATGACAAGAACCCGAAGACTCAAAAGATGAACTAATCAATTCTGTATCCGGTACCGACTGCATAGCTCAGCCTATATGAGGCTGTCACGTGATGAACGAATAACTCGAACCCTAAGTCAATAGACTCAAAACGTGAACTAATCAGTTCTGTATCCGGTACTACAGACTGCATAGCTCAGTTTATGAGGATGTCACGGGATAAACGAACGGCTTAGATCGGGAGGTGAGGTAAACTAACAGCCTGAAGACCCAGATAAATTAATTAATCGTTTCTGCTTCTCATAATTTGGCCTTTTCCTTGCATTGCAATTTTTTCTAATTTCTATTCTAAATGCGATCAGCATTTGATGTGTTTAGGGAATTTGGCTAACATGAAACATTTTAAATACATTCTGCTGAAATGAACGAAATGACTCAAAAAAGATTCGTTCATTTTGATGAACGAGGTTCAAAGATCCGAGTCAGTGAAATGATCCGAACTTCCCACTGCTAGCATGTTGTGTCAGCCAGAGATGAAGACTCACCCTGCTGAATCCGGCTGTGATTCAGTGACGTATACTGTAAAACGTTTGTTATCAGCTGCCGCATTTTCCAGAACCTTTAACACCACTCGGGATGACGAGTGTGTGAGGATTTTCTGCAAATGGAAGGCAGATATGAGAGGGTGTCCAAAATAATGACAAATGTGACCCTGGACCACAAAACCAATTTTGAGATTTATACATCATCTGAAAGCTGAATAAATAAGCTTGTGTGGTTTGTTAGGATATGACAACATTTGGCCGAGATACAACTATTGAACATCTGGAATCTGAGGGAGCAAAAATGTTGGCGATTGTGCTGCATTCACTCACAGAAATAAATGTTCTATATATTTACGGTAGGAAATTTACTAAATATCTTCATGGAACATGATCTTTACTTAATATCCTAATGATTTTTGGCATAAAAGAAAAATGGGATAATTTTGACCCATACAATGTATTGTTGGCTATTACCACAGATATACCCGTGTGACATGTGACTGGTTTTGTGATCCAGGGTCACACATGATGTCTTTTAGGAACGACTGTACTTACGGCTCCATCTTTGATGAAGGTGTGGCACAGTTTACCCACTTTGCCTCTAGAGAGGGATATTTTCTTCAGGAAAAGTTCACCTCTCTCTATCATCACATTCTTACACTGTGAGAGATCCTGTGACACAAAGTGAACATCACAAGGTCAATCACACTGTGACAGAACAAAAAACTGAGCAAATAATAACAGCGTTTTAAGAGCATTAATAAAACAACTTTTTGACAAGCACATAATAAGCAGCATATACTGTTTAGTCGTCACTTTCAAAACGTTGAACCGTGGAGTGAAGGATAATCCCTATAGAGCCTGCTATATCATATTCAATACGCACATTTCTAAAGTCGTCTGATTGATAGTTTAGGCTTTTTCAGCAAGTTAAAGGCCTTTTAGTATAAATAAACGTCCACCTTCAGCTTGTGCTTCACGTGTTTTTAAAGTGAAATCTGATTATTATAAAGTAAACATAAGAATAACTTTTATATTGTTAGTAATATTTCAACTGGACTGAAGCAGCTTCATTTCATTTATCTTTTTTTTTTAGAAAAAAACTTTCAAATGTGAGTCTCAAATACGATCATCAGGCTTTTGAGGAAGTTGTTAATCTCTCAATCCTCATTGTATTGCATTGCATTGCATGTTTTAAAAATACAGAGCTTTGATCATAAAGCATTTAAATATCATCTTACTAAGACATATTATTGTCAGATGAAGTGACGACTGATAATTATATGCATTTTACATCTGCTACGGTGTTATAAATATTTCACTGATTTACTTTACAAGCATCATAGAATTTCATCTTAGTTTTTGGCCACAGATTTATCAGCGGATGAAGAAAAGTGTATATTTTTGAATAAAATGAAGGTGTTTTTTCCTCGAGTTTGAGCTTCGTATCTTCACTTTATCAGAGCCATGAAAGCCTGATGTTTCAAAGCATAAAACACACATGCAAACCTTTCTGTTTAAAGGTTCAATAAACTGCTTCATTTCATAAAAAAATTCTTATTTCTAGTGCTGTCAAATGAATTAATCGTGATTAATAGCATCTAACATAAAAGTTTGTATATATATATATATATATATGTGTGTGTATGTATGTATATATATGTGTGTGTGTGTGTGTATATATATATATATATATATATATATGAACGTGTGTGTGTGTGTGTGTGTGTAGTATACATACACACACATATATTATACATTTACAAACTTTTATGTTAGATGCGATTAATCGATTTGACAGCACTGATTATTTAATATGTCAGGCTTTACAGGGTTAGTTCTGCACTACTGATCCGAGCAGCTCCAGTACATGGTCTCTCTCGTCTCTGCTGAACTGACCGGATGCTCCAGTGAGGTCAGACTGATGAAGCGCAGGAACAGCTCTCCTCCCGACGACACGGCCACCGATGAGTCCGTCTCCTGGAGCCGATGGATGGCCTGCGTCATGTTCTCTCTCAGGCCCAGGATAGTCTCGCCTGCAGAAGGAGGAGGACAAGCATCGGTTCACGTCCACACCTCACACACTCACTCTCACACACACACATGCAGAGCAAACTCACTCTGGTCTCTCTTCAGGAACTCCAGCAGGGATCGTATCGCAGCCACCGCTGAAGCCACGTCTGGGTCTTCTCGGATCTGCGCTCGGAAATACTCCACCAGTTCTGCGAGGAAACACGTTTGCTGATTTATCTTAGTTTTGGGCTTGCAAGTAAACAACATTAAACTCCCATTCTGAAGGCATATTGAAATATAAATAGGATTCTGGGTTTTTTTCTGTCAAATTTTTACACTTTACAGTAAGGTTTTACTTTGTTAACAGTATGAACTAACAAAGAACAATTGTATTTTTGTTAATTAACATTAATAAAAAATTATATTGCTCATTTTTAGTTCATAATGGCTAATGCACGAGACCTTATTGTAAAGTGTTACAAATTTTTGTGTAATTTAATGTTATTTATATTCAGAATCTAGAGCCAAATTAATTATTTAAACTATTAAATATAATGATTTAAACTATTAAAGCTATTAATAATTACAATTATTAATATTTATTAATATATCCTTTAAAAAATTGCAATAACAACTACAAGTCATGTATTAAAGGTGAGTGAATAAAACAAAGGGATATCCAAACATAAATAAAGGACCTAATAAAAATGTAGCTTTCATAACACACAATCGTAACATCAGTCCAATCATCATCATCAATACATGTGTGATACTTGTCCTGAAATAAATAAATAAATACAGTAATACTAATAATATCTGGTTGAATGATGAGGAAATCTTCTCATTCTTCTCTTCAGAGGTTCTCATGAACGCTTTCTCTAGATGTGTAAAATCTGTCTGAAGCCTTTTACAACATCACAGAATGAAGATAATAACATTATACAGCTCATAAACTAGAAGATGATTAGAACACAGCTGCTAACAAGATAGCATGTAGAATCATTGCATTGGTTTTAATAACTACGTTCTCAAAACTCACCTCTTTCTTCCATATTAAAGAAAAGTGCTAAAAAATGTGTTTCAGGAGCGATTCACAGTTTAATTCTCTTTCTTACGACGCTTCGCTGATGCAATGTTCCCTCATGACACTGAAACTGACCCGATGGAATATTCTGACCTAGTCAACAGAATAATGTTTATTTGACTTTTTTTAGATTAGCGACTTTGCCAACAGATTAATGTTTATTTTATATTTACTGTATTTCCTTCAAATCAGCAACGTTACAGTGAACAAGTGTGCACTTTCTTCTTCTTCTTTTCCCTTATTTTAAGACGGATAGAGCACCACCATTGATGTGCCCCCTACAGGACTGGAGCAAAACAGCATGCATTTATTTATACGCTACTAATGCGATGTAAAACTGAATGAATGAATGAATGAATGAATGGAAGATAATTAGAATTAATAGATAAATAAAACAAAACAAAAAAATAATAATAATAAATAAATAATAAAACGCATGGAATATTTCCCGCTCCCGCACAGGAGTGGCGCTGTGCACCTGCTCATTTAGTTCGCATCCTAACACTGAATACACAGAAGAAGACGTCCGAACGGCACAAATGTTAACATATCGGATCAAAATATCAATGAAATACCGTTTATAGTGATGTAGAGATATAGGAATCGCAGCAATGGCATCAGGTTTGTAAATCATAAAAAAAAAAAAACATGTTTTTGAAATGTTTACAAGAAAACAACTTTTCATAAAAATAGGTGGAAGAATCTTAATTTTGAAAACGCATGAGCTGTGATGCTCTTAATAGACATGCAAAACATGATGACTCGAGTGATATATGAAAATGATAATGTTTGCAGAAGACGAAATTAATATTCTGGTTCTGGTGCTGGATGTCAACCCAGTTTGGTGGGGTCAGCAAGCTCAACGAGAGCCGAAGGTAATGTGTGGTTTTACTTCATTGAATGCGATTATGACCCTGATTCATAACGTTTTCAAGATTATCCTTATTGCCCATTAAAATGAACTTTTTCCTCCTTTCTTTCAGTTCACTCTTTCAACATGTTTGGACGCTTTAATGGTCCTGGCAAATGCACATTTAGTAATGTCAAGATCCAACAAACTAGCCATCATTGCAAACCTGTATCATGAAAGGTAGACAATTAACTGATCATTTATAGTTAACGTGCTCATCTCAACTATACATTATACACACACACACACACACACACACTAAAATATCCTAAAATATGTCAGTGCCATTGTCTCAAGATTCACATCATTAATGTTTTTTTTTCTAAGGCATGTTTATTAACGCTACTTAAATGCTCTAATTAAACTAAGTTCTAATCCTGGCTTAATCTAAGCCCTGTCTGTGAAACCAGGCCATAGTTTACAAACATAAACTAAAACTAAACTCTTTTTTTTGTCATCAAGCCACTTCCTATATCCCAGTAAACAGTGGAAACCAGGGGATGAAATATCCGGAAGTACCGACGGCAAATATGAGCTTCTGTCCGCTACCAATGATCTCTTTGCAGAAGAGATTAAGAAACTCATGGACAGAAGTAAGTTACTTAAAGATTT
Organism: Rutilus rutilus; assembly: GCA_021464565.1. Taxonomy (NCBI): domain Eukaryota; kingdom Metazoa; phylum Chordata; class Actinopteri; order Cypriniformes; family Leuciscidae; genus Rutilus; species Rutilus rutilus. Next base: position 3,642,407 of record JAJAQA010000007.1, on the reverse strand, counting down.
TATTGTTATTATACAGATTAACGGAACTAAATGACTTGGTTTGATTAATGTTTTTCTTGTGCTGATTGGTTTGATGCATTTAGCCTAATATGTAATGCCATGTTTGATTTGCAGTGCATTCTGGGTGATACTACTAGAGTATAACTGTGTTTATTTTCCTTCTTAACAGCAGAAGTGAGTGGGAATCAGACAGACTCGCTGCTGGCCGTCTCTCTCTCCAGAGCTCTGTGCTGTATCCTCTACTGACGATCCTTTATATTTCACTTTAGACCTAAAGAGAGTTTTGTGAATAAGATATGATGTGCACACTACACACTCCCAATTTTCATTAATTTTCAACTCTCAGACATTCATCGAATCTCGAAGGAAGTGCAAGGTAAACACACTGTCATCATCTCTTCCACAGTGCAATGAAAACCAAGCACATATGATTCATATATTAGAGCGATTAAGATTTCCTAAAGCTTTAATTAAATAGATCATTATTTTTATTGAGTGCAATTAATACTTGGACTGAATTCTCGTGTGTTTTACTTCTAGCTGGACAGGACATGAAATCAAGGATTCTGGTGAGCTCTTCTTTAGCTTTACCAGCCGCACATGCAGCGTTCAGCTCTATAACTGCAGCGTTCAGCTCTATAACGGCAGCGTTCAGCTCTATAACGGCAGCGTTCAGCTCTATAACGGCAGCGTTCAGCTCTATAACGGCAGCGTTCAGCTCTATAACGGCAGCGTTCAGCTCTATAACGGCAGCGTTCAGCTCTATAACGGCAGCGTTCAGCTCTATAACGGCAGCGTTCAGCTCTATAACGGCAGCGTTCAGCTCTATAACTGCAGCGTTCAGCTCTATAACGGCAGCGTTCAGCTCTATAACGGCAGCGTTCAGCTCTATAACGGCAGCGTTCAGCTCTATAACGGCAGCGTTCAGCTCTATAACGGCAGCGTTCAGCTCTATAACGGCAGCGTTCAGCTCTATAACGGCAGCGTTCAGCTCTATAACGGCAGCGTTCAGCTCTATAACGGCAGCGTTCAGCTCTATAACGGCAGCGTTCAGCTCTATAACTGCAGCGTTCAGCTCTATAACGGCAGCGTTCAGCTCTATAACGGCAGCGTTCAGCTCTATAACGGCAGCGTTCAGCTCTATAACGGCAGCGTTCAGCTCTATAACGGCAGCGTTCAGCTCTATAACGGCAGCGTTCAGCTCTATAACGGCAGCGTTCAGCTCTATAACGGCAGCGTTCAGCTCTATAACGGCAGCGTTCAGCTCTATAACTGCAGCGTTCAGCTCTATAACTGCAGCGTTCAGCTCTATAACCGCAGCGTTCAGCTCTATAACTGCATTAACGTGCTCTGACTGTGATCTCAGGTCATAAAAGCGGCCGAGGATTCTACATTACAGTACATGAACTTCATGAATGTGATCTTTGCAGCGCAGAAGAAGGTGAGGGTAACAACTGAACTAGCATCTTTACATTTGAATTATGTATTCTTCTGATACTGATATGCATATGCTTCCATTATTCCCTGTTCATAAAGAATATCCTGATTGATGCCTGTGTGTTGGACACCGACTCAGGACTATTGCAGCAGGTATTTTGTTTGATTGCAGTGTTTAAGTAGCCTGGAAATCCAGACCTAAATCTGAAAGATTAATGGTCTGGCTTCGACTAATGAAAATCGGCCAGCTCGAGGGGCGGCATCTCACTGCACGCAATTGGATAACACTACGACCAATCACAACAAGCCCCTTACGCTCAGCTACCAGCGGAGCTAACTGGTAGATTAGACTCTTGCCGTATCCAGTCGGCAAAACAGCAAAAACGTCCTTCTTGCAAAGGAAGGATTCGAGCGGCGTCTTCTGTTCCTCTTTTAGATAAAAAGCCAAGTCTAACTCGTTCATTGTAGCGGCCAAAGCCGTTTCAAACAACTGGTGTTCATCCATGGCCATCTTGCAATGTTTACTAATGACTTCGACGTCACAGCGCTGTCATCTTCTGTTTAGCTCGCCTCTGGCCCGCCTATATCAGATAACCCGATGTGATTGGTGCAGCTCAGATCGAGGGGCATATTTAATGAGCATCATTACGCGACACCAGAGTAACTCGCTGAGCAAATTCAACTTGTGCTCTCGCGAGAACTCTGGATTACCAGGTAGTGTTTAAGGCTACTTGCTTGCTTTTATTGATGTCGTTTTTAAATTACACAGTAAATATCATTTATTTTATTAAGAAAGCTACAGATAATGATGATGATGATGATGATGATGATGATGATGATATCAGACGATCCATCAGTGTGAAGCAAAGTGATAAAGATTCGAATAATGCCGCAAATGATCGTTCATGAAGAAATAAACAAAATATGTATCTAGACTTAAGGGATATTCCTCCCAAAAATGCAAATTCTCTCATCATTTACTCACACTCATGTATAAATATATTTATATTTTTATATTTATATTTATATATTTATGCTCATCCCCGATGTATAAACACAAAGGAAGATCTTCTGAGTCTGTGAGTCCATATAATGTGTTTGGATATTGGTTTGACGCTTGAAAAACTAAACACAGAAATCAAAATAATTTTTTTAAACTATATATCATTATGGTATATCATAGTAGATAAAAATACACACCTACATAAAAATTAGGGCTGCACGATATTGAAGAAAAATGCGATATGCGATAACTCATTAAATAATGCGATATTCGATACGATAATGCTTAAAGTGTGTGAAATAAACTTAAATTATCTTTCAAATATATTTAAAATTATATAACCAACATGTGTTTCACATTCTTTTTGTGACGAGAAAACATCCCTAAACTTCTGACAGTGAACATCAGTGTTTTACTGTAGTATAAGAAGTGTTATTTTAACATCAGTGTAAACCACAGGGTTCAGGTTATCCTACATTAGGATTATTTAACAACAGAAACTGAATAATCAAATGTAAAAATAAACTCTGCTTAGTTTTCACTGTATGAATTAAATATATCCTGATTCTTATTAAAGCTACAAAAGTTATTCAGCCGAGAGCAGAGAGTGATTTTCTCTTCGTCTTTAGTTCACGACCCCAGTTATTGCAAGCCGTTGCGATATGCATATTGCGATATATACATTTGCGATATTTCGATATATTGTGCTGCCCTATTAAAAATCTTTGTTTGTGTTTATCTGAAGAAATAGTCCTAAACCTTGGAGATGTCATGAGATCGAGTAAACAATGAGAGAATTACATTTTTTGGGTGAAATATCCCTTTAATGGTCCAAATTTCCATCTTTCTACAAGTAATAAGCACTGACTATTTCAAGGACATGTTTTTTGTTACCACTGTTTATTATATTGGTACTTGTTTTGCATATGCATTAATGATTGCTCATTGAGTTTCCTGATGAAAAGCATGCATTGCACACGCTGAAGTGCAGTCAAGCTGATTGTTTCTGAGTGTTTTCAACAGTGCTGAATTATTTGATTTGATTGAGTGTGTTTTTCAACAGGCTTGTGACATTACCGGAGGCTTGTATCTCCGAATCCCCCAAAAGATTGCTCTGGCACAGTATTTGCTGGTGAGATATTCGCACGTTCATCATATGGTAGCAGGTTGTTCAGTGTTGATGTGAACGTTCTCATGTTGTCTGGTGTGTCAGTGGGTGTTTCTGCCAGACGCAGAGCAGCGGTCTCAGCTGTTATTGCCTCCTCCGGTGCACGTGGACTACAGGGCCGCTTGCTTCTGCCACCGCAACCTTATTGAGATCGGCTACGTCTGCTCAGTGTGCCTGTCAAGTACGTTTTCATCCACACTTTATTACTTATTATCAGTTTGGAGAAACACATGTTTGAAGTCATTGGTGGGTTTAGGCTTGTTTCAGACTAGAGATGTACCGATATGAACACATTGATCACAGGAATACATTTCAAATAAAACATTGATGATAATCAGAATGATTTCTGAAGGATCATATGAATAAAGACTGGAGTAATGATGCTGAAAATTCAGGTTTGATCACAGGAATACATTTCATTTTAAATAGGAAACATTTCTTTTAAATTGTAATACTTGCTCAACACATGCACAGACACTAGAGTCTGAAATAGAGATGCACGATATATCGCCCACCATGTCAGACGATATATGTGACCCTGGACCACAAAACCAGTCACATGGGTCACAATTTTGAAATTGAGATTTATACATCACCCATAAGCTGAATACATAAGCTTTCCATTGATGTATGGTTTGTTAGGATAGGACAATATTTGGTCGAGATACAACTATTGAACATCTGAAATCTGAGGGTGCAAAAAAATCGAAACATTGAGAAAATCTCCTTTAAAGTTGTTCATTTATGTTGGCGATTGTGCTGCATTCACTCACTAAAATAAATGTTTTATATATTTACGGTAGGAAATTGACAAAATATCTTCATGGAACATGATCTTTACTTAATATCCTAATGATTTTTGGCATAAAAGAAAAATCGATAATTTTGACCCATACGATGTGTTGTTGTCTATTGCCACAAATATACCCGTGCGACATGTGACTGGTTTTGTGATCCAGGGTCACATATATGAAACATATTATGGTATTTTTATGCTTTAGTAGAGTGAAAAAGTTACATACAGCACCTTTAACTGTGCAAAGATGGTCTTTTTAGATCAGTAACCCCATCAATGTCTTGACCAAGCTATATATGGTGAATCTCGGCTGCGTGAAAAAAGTAAACTGCATTATCTCCCATCTTTATGGGACGTGAAGTCCTTTAACTTATGGAACTTTATTTAGTTCTTTATTTATGTGTTACTTATGACTGGTTTTGTGATCCAGGGTCACATATTTGAAATCCGATAACCAATATATTGGCTGATAAATCTAAATCCAAATTTTTATATCATGTTTGAGAGCCTGATTATAAAAACAAAAGTCTCATCATTAAAAGCCACGTCCCAAGCACACAATTATAATGTTCTCATTATAATATTATGTAGCCGATATGACAGACTTGCGCTGCACATGTTGCACTGAACTGTATTTTGGTGATTTCAATCATATTTCAAGCAATTCAAAACCATCATGTTGAACAGTGCGCATCTGAAGTGTCTCAGCTGAAGGAAATAATACATTATTTATTGACTTTAATGTATTGGCCAAATTTCCTTATTGAGCCGATAACATTAAAAATTAACATAATCATCTGATACCGACATGGTGGCCGATATATCGTGCATCTCTATTTCAGACTCTAGTGTCTGTGCATGTGTTGAGCAAGTATTACAATTTAAAAGAAATGTATTCCTGTGATCAAAGCTGAATTTTCAGCATCATTACTCCAGTCTTTATTCATATGATCCTTCAGAAATCATTCTGATTATCATCAATGTTTTATTTTTGTAGAAACCGTGCACTGAAATGGAAATCTTTAATTGAAGGAGATCACATTAACATTCACAGCTCATGTTCACAGTAATCTGTTAATATGGTCTCTGATACCAAGATGCTGCGGACACAAGAAATAGACCTTTGGAAAATGTTTTTATTAACTTGAACTTAAAGATCCTTCATAGCAGGGTTATCTTTTAACATGCTTTGCATATTTTCCTCCCTTTTGTTCACCAGTATTCTGTAACTTCAGTCCAATCTGCACGACATGCGAGTGAGTCTTTTCAACATCGCTTTGAAACGTGTCTAATAGAGAACATGTGGTTTCGGGCAACCTTTAACAAACGGTCTCGTGTTCTTCTGTTTATAGGACTGCTTTTAAAATGCCACTGCCTCAGGTGGCTAAAACCAAGAAGAAGAAAGTGAAAACTGCAAACTGATCACATCCAGGTTACCTCATCAACAAATGTGTTGTATTGTGATGAATAGCATACTTTTTTAACTGTGTAATTTGAGCTTTAGGGGAAATTGTAAAAAAAAAAAAAAAAAAGATTTTGATATGTTTATTTGAACATGTTTTGGTATTGCAGCGCACACAATAAATGTTTTTTTTTACACAAAGTGTCTACTTTTCACATTCATATCTTTCACATGTCAGAAATGAAGTGAAATCCACTCGATTCAAACACATTTTTGGTATGTAACTTTACTGAAATAAGTTAAGAATTAAAAACAACAAACAGTATTACAAGAAATATCCTACTTATATCAGTATGGTCTTAAACTGGTTATAAAACATAACATATATAATGTCTCAGTACAGTTTTCATGACGTATTACTGCAATGACGGTAAGCCATTATTGGTCATGTGTTATTTCTGTGCCCTACCTCCGACATCAACCAACTTACTCTGTTGTAAACATTGAGAAAACCACTTTAGAGACGAAGGTCTTCTGCAGCAAAGAACGTTTAGTTTCCGAGATCTTCAGTTGGACGTTTTCTGTCCTAAAGAGAAATGGTCCATGCGAAACAATCCTTGGGCTTCGGGTCTCATGATGCCGTTTATAAAACACTGAAAAAATGTCTGATCTAGATCAGGAGAAAATATAAACTCAATACGTTGCATGTCATATTGAAGCTTGTTTCCGCCACGGAATAAAACAATGTAAAAAGGTGTGTCTTTTTTTCTCTCTCAATTCCGGCTTTTTTGTTACAATAATGGAATAAAAAAGGGAATCAAGACTTTTGATACAGATATTTACAGACTTTTTTTTTCCTCACAATTGCAAGTTTATATCTCACAAGTCATTGTTTTTTCCTCTTACTTTCTTTTTTTTTTGTGAGGAAATTTGCACAATTGAATTTTGGATTTATTCTGTGGCAGAAACAAGTTTCCATAGTGTCAACATATACAGAAATCGAAAGAATATATATATATATTTATTTAAATAAAACACATTTAAGTACATTTATATTTATTCAATAAGCAGACACTTTTATTCAAAGCAACTTAAAAATGAGGAAAATGCACAAAAAATCTTGTCTTTGTCCTGAGGAAGGCCTACCTTTGTTAAGAGATCGTCCTGCACTTTCAGATCCTTCTCAAACTCCACTTCCGCATCTAGAACCAACACGGGCACGTTCGCCAGGTGCTGGAAATGAACCCTGTGTGCAGAAAGAAGAGCACTAATGCAATACTGTTGTCTTTTAGAGCTGATTTACAGCAGAATTGAACTCTGTTTGCATCATTGATCATTATTTTCCTGTTGTAAAGCTGCTTTGAACATCTGTATCGTATAAACCGCTATAGAAATGAACAAAGGTGGCTGTTCGATGTACAACATATTATTTAGAATCAGCAACATATATCAGTAAAACATTCAGATTAGAGAGAATGCAATACACACACTAACATTCAAGTTTGGGGTTTGTAAGATTTTTTAAAAATTTAAAAGGGTTTTTATTTGTTTAAAAATACAGTAAAAACAGTGAAATTATTAACATTTTAAATAACCGTTTTCCATTTGAATATATAGCAAAAAGTAATGTATTCCTGTGATCAAAGCTGTATTTTCAGCATCATTACTCCAGTCTTCAGTGTCACATGATCCTTCAGAAATCACTCTAATATGAGGATTTGCTGCTCAAGAAACATTTCTGATTATTATCAGTGTTAAAAACAGTTGAGTTGCTTAAGATTTCAGTTGTTTTCAGTATTTGTTTATGATTAAAAAGTTCAAAAGAGCAGCATCTTTTTTTTAAACAGAATCTGGTAAAATTATAAATGTCTTTACTGTCACTTCTGGTCAATTTAATGCATCCTTGCTGAATAAAATGATTAATTTCAAAACAAATCTTACTATCCCCAAGCTTTTGAACAATAGGGTCTACTGTCATACACTACACATCAGAGAAGGTACACATCACTAACATTGGTTAGTCATCCAATTCAATGCATATTGTATGCATTAAATTTCTTGTCAAATAAACAAAATCACTGGTAAAAAAAACCGCACACTGTAGGATCGATTTTTTTGTTTTGAGTATCGATACTCGACGTCAGCATCGATATATATCAATACTTCATATCGATACGGCCCTCCCTACTCACTTTGTGGTCTTGTCGATGAGCCAGTCTTCATGTCGTGTGTGGAGTTTCTCGAGGTAGTCGAGCTGAATTCCCTGTTCCTCCACTCGACCTCTTCTGCCTAACCTCTCCATGCAGATCTGCAGAACACAACCTTCACATTCAGCAACTTATAATTCATTCTAACAAGTCCATTAACTTCACATTTATTCATTCTGAAGTCACGTATATCTGAAGCAACTTACAGACCACTCAAGACATGTTTACGTAATAATAAAAATAGATGTTTCTGACATGTAAACTAAGCTTAGTTTCTGGCCAACAGGCGTTTTGAATCGCTGTTGTGTCCGAGAGCTGAAAAATGATGGAAGGAAACAAGTCACATGTTTACATCACAATCGATCTACATTCCTTCATCTGAATGCAAAAAAAAAAAAAAAGAGAAATGTATCCTTTGCTGACTATGATATCCCCAGGCAGGGAAGAGATAATCAGATAATGGATAAACCCTGGATCACAAAACCAGTCACATGTCGCACAGGTATATTTGTGGCAATAGCTAACAATACATTGTATGGGGTCAAAATTATCGATTTTTCTTTTATGCCAAAAATCATGAGGATATTAAGTAAAGATCATGTTCCATGAAGATATTTTGTAAATTTCCTACCATAAATATATAAAACATTTATTTCTGTGAGTGAATGCAGCAGTATCACCAACATAAATGAACAACTTTAAAGGAGATTTTCTCAATGTTTCGATTTTTTTGCACAGATTCCAGATGTTCAAATTGTCCTATCCTAATAAACCGTACATCAATGGAAAGCTTTTTTATTCAGCTTTCATATGATGTATAAATCTCAATTTAAAAAAATTGACCGATGTGACTGGTTTAGTGGTCCAGGGTCACAGTTTTAATTGAGTTAATTCTAAATAACCCTGAACTCTGTGAATGTGAACTCACTGACTGATCAGGTTTCAGACACAGCCTATATTGTACACTTCAGCACGACCTGAACACTGCATCGACCAATCAGCATCCATGACTGGAACAATCGTAAACAGCATATTTGACGCTCATCATCATCATCATCTGATGAAAGCAGTGCAGACCTGTGGAGATGCTCGGAGATATATGATGCCTTCCAGCTGAACGCGATGCCCAAACTGCTCCACCAGAAACGAGTGCCAGTCTTGATACACAGCCCACTCTGTTGAGTTTATACAGCCGAGCTCAAACATGTTTAAAGCAAAGATGTACCTGAGAGAGGAGGACATACACACTGAACATGGTGACATTGAACATATTTAATCATAATATACCTTTGTTCTTAACACACTTAAGTGCACTTTGCAATCATGTCAAGTTAAAAGTTTCACTTTAAAGTACAACTTAAATCATTGTTTTAATGTTTTGTCGTGCTTTAAAGTACACTTATTTTGATGTCAACTAACATACTAAAGCACATGTACAGTATTTATTTACACATTTAAAGTTCATATATTTTAAATAGACTAAATTGCAAATATACAAATGTGTAATTAGTATTACAAATATTTTAAATAGATTGGTGTCAAAATGGTCCTTTTTAGCATTTCATAACAGGACCATATTTTATCTTATTTAAAAAGATCTGACCATAAAAGGAAGTAATGTACTTTCTGAAAAGTATCAATAAAAAAAAAATTTAATTATCAATATTGCCAGAAAATATTAATTTTTAACTGACACTAAGTTACAGTTGGCTTTCAAAATAATTTTGAAGTTAGGACACCATTGGGATTGCCCTAAAGTTAAGACAGTTTTTAGGATTTTTTTGTGGAGTTTAGGATACTTCTGTAATAAAATTAATTTTTAACTGACACTGTAGTTTCCTCACCTGTCACTGTAGACCGAGCGCTCGTACACACGCACCGGCGAGCCCGAGGACTTCCGGGATCCGGCAGAAAGCGGCTGAAGATGCGAGCGCATGCGACTCATGCAGGAGAAGGTCTGGAAAGTGTAGGACCAGCGTTTTGGATCATGATACATCATCTGTAACAGGTTACTGGTTGACGGCTGAGGACCGTGTTCGGTCTGCTACACAGAAAACAAGACAAAGCACACGTTAAACAGTCGAACCAAAGGGTATCTGGATGATAAAGGCCTCACTTCATTAAATTGAAGAATATCAAACCAAGCACTTATTTTAAAGACAGCACAAACACACTTTAAGGTCACCATTAAATCAAAATTGACAATTCTCGTTTTTTTTATTTTATTTGATGGAATATTGCAGTATTTATTATAGATGATTTATCTGTGCACATCATTCTTTGTTTTATTCATGTGCCTCCTAATCTTGTATCAAAATATATTTCCCCCCTCTTGCAGCGACATCTCTTCTCTTATGACATAAACAGAAGCTCAACCGAAACTGCCTGATACGTGAGAATGAACCTCATTGGTTCTTGCTGAAGCTCAAAGGTGCTGCATAACACAAGAATGAACCTCATTGGTTCTTGAGGAAGATCAAACCTGCTGCGTAACACAAGAATGAACCTCATTGGTTCTTGAGGAAGATCAAACCTGCTGCGTAACACAAGAATGAACCTCATTGGTTCTCACACGTCAAGCTAACATGCTTGAGCTTCCGTTGACCACAACTGTGTGAGTTGATGAGTGTTTATATGTGAAAAAAGCTGAAATTCAATCTGTTCATCATATAAAGTGATCGTGTCTCTTCAGAAAATTTGGACTAATTCAAATTAAGAGGTTTTACAACCTCTTTATGAACGTTTTGAAGCGTCAAAGTGGTAGTTGCGTAGCTGTCAATGGAGGGACAGAAAGCTCTCAGATTTTATCAAAAAGATCTTCATTTGTGTTCTGAAGATTAACGAAAGTCTTACGGGTTTGGAACGACATGAGGGTGAGTAATTAATGACAGAATTTTCATTTTTGGGGTGAACTATCACTTTAAGTTTACGTCTATGACTAGTCCATTACACTGACCTGGTTGGTTTGGTCCACATTTTGCCATTTGCTGACGGGCTCTGCGATCACTTCCCAGTCCTGGTCTGTGTTCTGTAACAGTCTGGCAAATGTTGACTTCCCGACCGCTTGAGAGATTCAGAAGAGACACACAAGAGGCTTTATTAGCAGGCTTTCCGTTACCAAAACATTGGTAACAATAAATTCCAGACACATTTACACAAAACTAAAACACTCATCAACTATTTTTTTCCCCCTAAATTGCATTACGTACCTCATTACCACAAGTATAGGCATTAATAATGTAAAAATATAACTTATATAAACAAACAAAACGTACCAATGTTTCCTTCGATCGAGACCCTCTTTATTTGATCGCTTGTAACGTTACTCATTTGTTTGCGCCACAAACGGTAAAGAGAAGAGCTCGAGAAAAGACGTTTTGTCTTTCTCACACTCATCCCTAACATATTACAGAAAAATAACATTTACATCACTCATATGCAAGACCGTTATGACCATTTTATTTGCGCCCAGCAACTTCGCAAAATGCGTACTTCCGGTTAAGGAATGTTGTAAGTTTCAAAATAAAAGTTCTTCCTTTTTAAGGAACGTTAAATGTCAAAATAAAAGTACATTTTTATTGGCAAATCGCAAAAATAAAAAAAGTTTGAAACTTACCAAAGTTACAACAACGATAAAAGAACAAAAAAATCCTTTAATACAATACTTGTTACAGTGCACTTTTTGTAAGATGTCTTAAAATACCAACAACGCAAAATTCAAAAAGATAAAAAGTTCAGCAAGTATTAATGAATAACCATTTCATAATTTAAAAAGCATTTGGGAATCTTTACCAACTTCATTGGCTAGATTCTAAATATTAACAGGTTAAAATGCTCTTCAAGAAAATCTGATTATGAACATGGTAGAAAATCATTATTGTGACAATAAAAAATAAAATAAAAATCACAAAGGAAAAATAAAATTTAGCATGAAATACTGCTGGATATAAATCCAACTCTTGTAAAAGGTATTGTAATAATCTTCACTGTTGAATATGCAATCCACATAAGAAATGAAAAAAAAAAAAAACAAAAAAAAAAAAACATGTCTTCAAACTTGTACAAAACAATAAAAATAAAAATAAACCTCTCTCTTTTTTCCACTGAAACATTATAAAAAGCAGGTTTTAGTTGTACTCCCATAAAAACTAAACTCTGATATAGTTTCATATCCCAGTCCATCACCAATACATGTCAAAGATAAGGGCTACAGTGTAATACTGACAACAGAAAAAACAGAGTTTTCAAGAAAGACCTAGGGAAGCACAGCTGATATTGCAAAGACTTTCACTGTGCGCTAACAGCAATTTCAGATTCCAAAAAGTGAACAGGAAAAAAGAAAGGCTCTCTGGAAAATGCATTAAGGCTGCCGAATATGGTATTAACACCAGTTTCTATCTATCCTTGCTGCCTAGTTTCTCAATAAGGTCCTGAAGGGGTGCCAGCTCTCTGCGATCGATGAGATTGAACTCCTAAAAAGAACAATCAAAAACAGAAATCAGTTAAAGAAGAGTCTTGCCCAAACTATTAAGAAATCGTCACAGGTACATATTGTGACCTATGCGGTACCTCTCCCTCTGTGTATCTGTTTTACTCCACCTGTTTCTTTTTGTTTTGTTTTTAATTAGGTACATAAGGTTCTCTTGAGTATGTGTTATGTTTGATACATTTCAGGGGTTTGTTCTTCAATATCCTGCCTTTTCAAACTCTAAATAAAACTAACTATCCACCTTATTCCTGCGCCCCATGACGCCTTGCGTGAATTATGGGTGTAACTTCTGTTAATCTGTAAACAATCAGTGAAAACACTCGCTCTATGAACGGACGCAATACGAAAAAAAAAAAAAGTGTCACAATGAGACGACATTACTACTCACCCTTCAACCATCGAACATTAAAAGGACATTTAAAAGTGTAAAAGCATCAAGGTACTTTCAACAGACCAAATAACCCCAAAAGTGTGAGTCTTTTGGTTAAATATCACTGTAGTAATATATATACACACTACCGTTCAAAAGTTTGGGGTCAGTAAGATTTTTAATGTTTTTAGAGAAGTATCTTCTGCTCACCAAGGCTGCATTTATTTGATTAAAAATACAAACAAAAACAGTAATATTGTGAAATATTATTCCAATTTAAATCAGCTGTTTTCTATGTGAATATACAGTAAAGTGTAATTTATTCCTGTGATCAAAGCTGAATTTTCTGCATCATTACTCCAGTCTTTAGTGTCACATGATCCTTCAGAAATCATTCTAATATGATGATTTGATGCTCAAGAAACATTTATGATTATTATCAGTGTTGAAAACAGTTTTTTACATTTTTATTTCATGATGCTATGATGAATAGAAAGTTGAAAAGAACAGCATTTATCTGAAATCTAAAGCTTTTGTAACATTAAACACTAGCGTTCAAAAGTTTGGGGTCAGTAAGAATTTTTATTTTATTTTTGGGGGAAAGAAATAAAATAAATCAATACTTTTATTCATCAAGGATGAGTTAAACTGATCAAAAGTTACAGTAAAGACATTTATAATGTTAGAAAATATTCTATTTTAAATAAATGCTGTTCTTTTGAACTTTCATTCATCAAAGAATTTTGAAAAATTGATTTCTGAAGGATCATGTGACTCTGAAGACTGGAGTAATGATGCTGAAAATTCAGCTTTGATCACAGGAATAAATTACAGTTTAAAATATATTAAAATAGAAAACAGTCTTTTTAAATTGTCATAATATTTCACAATATTACTGTTTTTTTTTTATTGTTTTTTTTATCAAATAAATACAGCCTTGGTGAGCAGAGGAGACTTATTTTAAAAACATTTAAAAATCTTACTGACCCCAAACTTTTGAACGGTAGTGTGTATATATATCTGTATTATGAAACTTATGTTGCCTTAATCAAAAATGTTCATTAACTTCAGCATTACGTGATACTATTTCAAAGTGATTTCCGCCATTTTGGAAAAGAGGAAAAGAAAGCAGCGACTGAAAAGAGCTTTTATAGATATTCTTGTTATAACGTTATTCTCATGATGTCTGAAAATAAATCATGAAGGAAAATTGACTATCAGCTTTATTTGTAGGGCAACCTTATGATTTGAAATGATTCGTTTCAGCCTTTTTGAATGGAAGTTCCCCAAACCGGAAGTGCCACCCATAATTCAACACTCGTCAGGAATAAGGTGGATAGGATCTACTGGATGTGTGTTAATGCACTGACCTGTACAAAGAAGATGAAATGCTTGAAGGAGGTGTTGAGGTGAGCTTCCTCCTGAAGCTGCATGACCGAGTCGAAGTGCTGGTGGTAAATATGAGCATAAACCCTGAACAGACGCTTCAGAATAGTCTTCGCCACGGACATGAAGTTCTTGGGAAACGGAACGCCTGGAAGGAGTAAAGTTCATTTGAGTAGTTATTTGTTTGGCCGAGTCTGTGTGAAAAAGGTTGCACTGCGAATTCGTAACAAGTGGAATGGATGAAACGAACCGATCTTGGACGGGAAGAGGGTTTCGTCATCCAGCTGATCCTGAACCCAGGTCATCAAGTAGTCGATGTACTTGGGCGCAGAACACTTGATGGGTTTTTTGATGTTGGTCCCGTCAGCCCAGTGATATTCATACCTATTGATTTATCAGGCAAGACAGAGATTTTTTTATACACAATATTTTTTTGTATACCATTTATACTCTTCATTTGTTTATTTATTTATATATATATGAAAAACTGAACATTTATCGAACATTAATTTATCGAACATTTGAAATATATATATATATATATACACATATAAAGTGCTGTTAAATCGATTGTGATTAATCACATCTAACATAAAGGTTTGTGTGTGTGTGTGTGTGTGTGTGTGTGTGTGTGTGTGTGTGTGTGTATATATATATATATATAATAAAGATTAAATAAAATATTCTAACATAAAAGTTTGTTTATATAATATATGTGTGTGTACATATGTATGTATATATACATATAGATAGATATACACATATGTACACACATATTATATAAACACAAACTTTTATGTTAGATGTGATTAATTTTCCCTATTAATTGACTTGACAGTATATATATATATATTAGTATATAAACAGTATTTGTGCCAAGCAACTTAAAGGTGTGCTTCTAATCAAAGATAATTTCCCTTTTTCGCCTTTTGAAACTTACCAACATCATAACAACGTTAAAAAAAGTATTTTACTACAATAATTGGTTAAAAACAACTAACTTACCTAACTTACTTTAAAAATATATATATAAATGTTTGTTTTAATGAACAAGGCAGCATAATTCATGAATGCTACTAGTTTTTCAGCCTACTATTAATTTGTTATTTTGTTGAAGGGAAAATACTAAAGCACTGAAGAGACGCTGTATTATCTTACCTGGGTCCTGCAGACATCACAGAGCAACTGATTTCTGTGCAGAATTCAGTGATCGTGCCATAGAGCATGTTGATCTGGTTGAAAAAGTCCACAGCTGAAATAAATGGGTACGGATTAAATGTTATAATCATGATTAAATCAATTATTTTCTCAACAATACTTCCATACACACTCACTATTGACAGCAATCCATTCATTCAGGTCTTCTCCCTCCGGTAGCATCACAGCGGCTCGAAGATTACCGCTTCCTAAGGTGGCCTCTGCATGTTTCAGAAGCTCATACTGGTGAGAGCCTTCTGGGATATTTTTCTTGGGCTTGAATGTCTTTGATGAACGGTTTCCACTACGATAATAACAAAATAAGTCACATGTTGCATCAAGTGAGAAAAATGCAGAGATGTGGTTAAAAATGATTACACAATATCTATCAACGGAACTCTAGAACTGAAAAGAAGAAGATTTGCAATTCAAAAAACACTGAGTCGAAACTTTCATGCTTTTTATAGAGAAAATATAAAATATTTGTACATGTATTAGGGGAAAATAATTTATGCCAGAAGTAAAAAAAACAAAACAAGAAGTTAAAGTGGCTTTTTAATATGATCTAAAGCAGTGCCATATTTGTTCATTTCTTTTATATAATGTTCACAGTTATGCTTAGCCCATTTCGTCACATGAATGTGATATTTTCCAAGTAAAATAAAAAGTTGTATGAGAAAAAAACAAACAAAAAACTTTTGGAATCAATGTTATAAAAAAAGAATATGACGTCAGACAGATCAATTTGTATTAATGTTACAGCCTAGAAATGAAGTTAGAGACATATCCAACCCAAATAATCTCGAATATACACATTCAAAGAAAAGATGGATCGTAGATTGCTAAGCAAAAATTCACACGAGTCTTCCATATCCAAGTTAAAGGAACTTTTCATACTTGTGTATTGAACAGAGCATATGTTTACGCCATATTCCGAACACAGGAACAGATGTCGACCGGAAATGTTGTTAGTTTTAAAAGTTTAATGTTATCGGAAATATTATTTGGTTTATTTTTTTTTTGCTGGGTGCACTTCCACATTACATATTATCTGCAAAATGCGATTATGAAAAAGAAAGTATGAACAGTCGCATCGGCTAAATACTTACAATAAGAAACTCATATCCGCTTCTTTTCTTCCCTCTTAAAACTTTTATAAGGCGATACGAATTTCTACTGCGATAAAGTTAATCCTCAAAGGCCTTTAAACACTATTTATAAGTAGGCCTACTCTTCGAAGTTCGATGCTTCACAGACGAAAGATATAAGTAGGCGTAGAAGACAGATTCAGGAAATGTCTACGATTGGTTCCCTTTAATGATATGAAACCATAGACATAAACCGCCTAAGTTACGTTCTGACTAAGGGGAAAACCTCCTCATCTATACGAATCGGATATTGTTACGGTTTTGTTCGGTACTTTTAACTACAATTATTAGTACAACTGTAAGTCAAAATCCCCCCGTCTGCCAAAACCTTATAATTAAACTGCGCATGCGCGTTCTGAGAATCAAGGGGCGGTAGTTAGTTTCCCTTCGGGGATCATGTAGTGACGCTATAGCCACGCACAGGGGCATCGGGGTTAAAATCGTACTCTAGATGTTAGTCTGAACACATTTCTGCCGTATTTCCACCTGGTCTGTTTTGGGTCACAAAGCTGTTTTCAATATTTGACTCTTATTTGTTCATATTAAGCACCATGGCTACACTCCGGGCGTTGCGGAAACTATGCCGGCATTTTCATCATCAGGCATGTAGTTTTCATTTGTCATCTTCAAGGTAAGTGTCCAAGAGCTGTCCTCTCTCATTCGTTTATAGAATAATTTATAGAATAAGAATAAGGGATACGAGTGTCACTGTGTTGATCCGCGCTCGATAAACTTGTCATATATACAGCGAAACACATCTTTATTAGTTATACCTCTGTTGTAATTGTAATACATATGACATGTAAAAGCATGTCACATGAGACTCGTTCTCGATGGTTTGGTTATGTTACGTAACAAAAGCCGGTTTAATTGTTCACTTCATCTGCGCGCGCGCGCCCCCTGATCAGCGCGCGCGGCTGATGTAATGTCACAAACTGCTTGCATGCAGCCGGCGTCAAGTTTCTAATTTCTGTGCTCATGTGTGGATGATTTGTAGTGGTCGTTACGCATGATGGCTCAAATTGAGCACATACCCGTTTTAATTTATGCTCCGCATCGTCAGTGATTTAGTGGAATTAATTTAGCTGTGCTGACAACATTATACACACGTGATACATTCGTAAGTTGAAGTCACTATGAAATCAAAATCGACCATTATCACTATTTATCCGTGCACATTTCTTTTTAAGTCATGTGCCCTCGTAATCTTAAAAAAAAAAAAAAAAAAAAAAAAAATCCCCTCTTGGAAGGACTTCTCATCTCTGATGACGTGTTTACTGGCGCGTGGGCGAAACCACAGTGATCCAAGTCCCGCCTACATTGTTTCTTGATCGTGAAGCCGTTTTACTCGTGAATAAACATAACATTAGGGAAGAAAAAACTATCATGCCAACTTTCAAAATGTTTTCTGTGTCAAATAAAGTAGTTTTAAAAAAGAAGAAGCAGTATTTATATTGCACTTAAATAATAGTTCACCAAAAAATGAAAATTCTGTCAGTAATTACTCACCCTCATGTTGTTCCAACCCCGTAAGACCTTTGTTCATCTTCGGAACACAAATTAAGATATTTTTGATGAAATCTGAGAGCTGGCTCACTCCTCCATAGACTTCTAGGTGACCGAAACTTGCTGGCCCAGAAAAGTTATTAAAGAGATCGTTAATATAGTCCAAGTGACTACAGTGGCTCAATCTTAAGTATATCAAGCGACGAGAATACTTTTTGCACAAAAAAATCTAATGCTAAATCAAAGCATCATGTAAAACCGCAGAGCAGAGAATAGTAAGATATCTTCACACTTCACACATTTGCATTGACTGCTATATTATGCCTTATGTATACTAATTATTAAAAATATATATCTTTTTGTTGCTATTGGATCAAGGCTCCTTTATTTATAAATTTAACAATTTAGAAGTCTCTCTTTATAAATGATGCAAGAATGCTCTGACGATCTTCAATGTGGCCTGTTATCTTCAGTTATTGTCCATATGTCTTTATTTAGACTGTAGTCTATAATCACACCAGCACAGAGCTTATCTTTAGACCACAGCTGGGACTCCCAGCGTCAGTCGCAGGTGCCATGCAGGGTTTGAGGATCTTGTATGAACAGATAAATTGGTAACACTAAGGTTCGTTAGTTAACATTAACTAATAATGGACTGCACGTATACAGCGTTCATTAATCTTTGTTAATGTTAATGTCAACATTTACTAAAACTTTATTCAAATCTTGTTAACATTAGTTAATGCACTGTGAACTAACATGAATAGACAATGAACAGCTGTATTTTTATTAACTAACATTAACAAAGATGAACAGTTGTATGGTTTGTTCATGTTAGTTAATTCATTAACTAATGAACCTTATTGTAAAGTGTTACCGATAAATTTCACCTGAAAAAAAGTGTTCAGATCAGAAGTAAAATTGTAGTTCTTTGCAGTGAAATTTTGCCCTCCAATCTTTGACCTTTTGTTTTCCAGACAAGATGCTGTGATCATCTCGGGCAGAAAACTGGCCCATCAGATCCGCAATGAGGCGCGTGCCGATGTGGAGGAGTGGGTCTCCGCTGGGAACCGAAGACCTCACCTGAGCGTAGTGTTAGTGGGAGACAATCCCGCCAGTCACTCGTACGTTCTCAATAAGACCCGTGCCGCAGCGGAAGTGGGTAAGATACGAGTTATCTGCTCCCGTCAAACTTTAATAAACTGTAACGTTTCGAAACAGACAAGGTTGTCGTCAGGTACAATCAAATGTCAAGGGATTTTAAGGGCCGTTTTGGCCGTTCATTTAAATGACAACAGTGTTTTTGGGGCCTGAAAACGCAAAAAAGTGTTTTGAATTCGATAATGTTATCGTCTCCGTGTAAACTACAAAAACCCCAATTTGTGGAAACCGTGACGTCATGAGCATGCGTGTTCAGTCTATAGGTGCGTAGTGTTTCTTTACAAAGTGACGTCGCCATCTACTGGACTGGCAGCAGAATACAGCGTTTTTTTTTAAAATCTTTTTCGTAAAAAATTTAAGTCCCCCTGTAGTCAATAATTGTATCCCTTAAAACTCATCTTTGATCACCAAAATGACATATTTAAATGTTTTTCCCTTGAAAAAAACAAATTGTCATGCCTTAAAATAGCTTGAATGTAACTCGACACTCTTGCCTCATTTAGTATACGCGGTTCTATGAATATGCAAATGAGCCCCGCCTCCACTCACTCACTCAGCTCAGAGATCCACTCGCTGACGATCACACGTTGATCTGATTGGTAGTTTGTGACGTCAGAATTCAGAAACACCAGCGATTTCAAAGCATGTTTTTGAGACTGTCTTTGGTTCACTTTGGTCACACCACAGACATATAAACAACATTAAAAGCTTGATTTTCACCACTTGGGGACTTTAAATGAGGCATATACACCACCAGTTAAAAGTCTGGACACACTTGTCAGATTTATCTTAACCGTTTGATATAAAGGCCAAAAGGGTTCGTTCACCCAAAAACTTGCCCTCATGTCGATCCAATCATTGAAACACAAATAAATATATTTTTAATGAAACCTGAGAGTCTTCCGTCCCTCCATTGAAAGTCCACACAAACCAAAATATCATAGAAGTGGTTTTAAAAGTAATCCATATGAATCCAAATCTTCCAAAGAGACAGAGCACATCAAATATGGTTTCCAAGCACATTTGAGATTCCAATAACAATATTTGAGTGCTCTGTCCAGTTGCTGATCGATATTTATAAGTGAACAAAAACGTGAATTCAATCTGTTCATCATATAAAATGATCGAGTCTCTTCAGAAGACTTGAATTAAAATATATATGGATAAATATGGATTAGTTTTACGATGTCTTCGCGACACTTTTAAAGTGTCAACGTTTTGGTTGCATGGATTTTAAATCAAGGGACTAAGATCTCTCAGATTTCTTTAAAAATGTGTGGAAGATGAACGAAAGTCTTATGGGTTTGGAACGACATGAGTGCGAGTAATTAATGACAGACTTTTCATTTTCGGGTGAACTATCCCTGTAATGCTTTTTATTAATCAGAGCGGATAGTCTCTGAACAGCAGCTGTGGGTCTTGCTGAACCCGGTATTGCTGTAAATGTCTATGTAAGCGATGAGTGTCACTTTCTGCTGTTGGTTGAATACAGTGAGCGAATCTATTTTGAGTGTACATATGACTCCTCACAGGTCCTGAGGCTGGCGAGGGGCCTTTTATAATGGTTTTAATTTCCCTTGCTTTTATTTTGTGCTTATTTACTACGCAAAGCACTTTGAATTGCCATAGTGTGATATTTTAATTCCTTTCTATGTAAAGCATTTTGAATAACAGTTTTAATTTTCCTTGCTTTTATTTTGTGATTTATTTTAATTCCTTTCTATGTAAAGCACTTTGAATTGCCATAGTGTATGAAATGTGCTATATAAATAAACTTGCCTTGCCTTATATTGGTCCCGGTTGGCATTAGTACATTCACATTTTCTCATAAATGCACGTTTTCTTCAGTGCTTTTTAGTGTTAAGGCTGGAATAACTTTTAAACTCTTTACAGATTTTAAAACACTAGGCATCATACACTTGCAACTTTGTGCATCATGAACTAAAGACACGCTACTTTTAAGTCATTCAGAACACAACAAGCTCATGCAGAAACATGATGCTAGGAGAAGTGCAGCAAATGAAAACAATATCGAAAAAGTACGCAATTTCGGATGTGAAATTGAACGTGTCTAAAATCAGCTCAAAATATCCAGCACCTGGATGCAATTATAGTCTAAAGCTAAAACAATCTGTGTCTGTCTTTCACTACACGTGAAATGTGCCAACTGGGACTGTCCAAAATCTGCAGGCCTTGTCTGAGTTTTGGCAACTAGAGCCGACTCGTCGAGGCATAAATGTGTAATCCAGCCTTTTGTCTTGATCTTTGCATTACATTATGTTGATTCCCTGTTCTGTTTTATTCTCTGTAGGCATTAGTAGCGAGACCATCTTGAAGCCTTCTTCTATCAGTGAGGAGGAGCTACTTGACCTTATCAAGAAACTCAACTCTGATCACAGAGTCGATGGTCTGTTGGTACAGCTTCCACTTCCTGGTAGGTTAACAGGAGATAACTGCCCGCAACCAGCGTTCATTTTTTTTTTTTTTTTTTTTAGGTTTTTAGTTTTCATGTCAATTTTAGTTACATTTTTTGTGCTTTAAAATAAATAAATAAAAATATTGCTATTTAGGCTTGATTTCAGTTTTATTTTAGTTTCAATTTGATCTATTTCCAGTAATTAATTTCAGTGCTCCAACTTAAACTTATTTCAGTGTATTGCCAAGGCAACATTTCTCATTTCCATTTAGAGTACTTTTTTATTTTTATTTTACACTTTTTTTTTTTTTTTTTTTTTAGCTTTATTTCAATTAACAGAAATGTGTTTAATACTTATAGTTGTTGCTGCACGATTATGGATACATTGAGAATTAAGCTTTTTTTGGTTTCAAAAAGAGATCACGGTTCTTCCACAATTCTGAATAGACAACTAAACAAAATAACACGTGATTTACTACAGATTCTGACCAAATGTTAATTTCTGCAATCAATTTAAAATGTTTTTAAAAAATCGGGTTGAATGAATGATTCACTCATAAAGACTTCACTTGTTTCATTACTGGATGAATCAGCGTTTTTGAACAAATCTCGAGTGAATGATTCAGTGACTCATTTTTTTAACAGTCATTTGTCGCCACCTACTGATGTAATCGATACAATCA
Organism: Rutilus rutilus; assembly: GCA_021464565.1. Classification (NCBI taxonomy): domain Eukaryota; kingdom Metazoa; phylum Chordata; class Actinopteri; order Cypriniformes; family Leuciscidae; genus Rutilus; species Rutilus rutilus. Next base: position 3,620,038 of record JAJAQA010000007.1, on the reverse strand, counting down.
TTATTTGAAGCATCAAGTTTTGATTTACTCTATTTTGATCACTACTGTAAACATTAGTTTAGATCCAATCTATAAACTTTTATCCCAGTACTTCTGTGATTATTGGAATTATTGTATAATGTTTGAAAAGACTGTTTGTGAAGCTGTTTCACATCTAAACATGACCTCTGCTCTCTCTGGGTCAGAACGCAGATCTGAGTGTTCACTGTGATCGGACTTGCCAAAGGTTTAATAGACAGAACTGAATCGCTGTCATTTATGAATAAAATCACGTGGGTGTTTGAATCCAGATTGTGATCTTTTAACGATTAATCATGCAGCTCAACTTTTGGTTAGATAATGATAATAACCCTGCCCATAAACAAGAGCCGATGTGCCTCTTTAGTTGTTGGTTATTGGACCGTTTACATTATCAGGGTCTTTATTATTAATAATTATTATTTTATTTATTTATTTTATTTTTTAGTCCAGGTTGAACTAGAGTTTTTAAAAAGGACATAAATGCTTTATCCAGACTCATTTTTTTTAATTGTCCCCTCTCTTACACAGATCACATTGACGAGCGACTGGTGTGTAATGCCGTCTGCCCAGGAAAAGATGTTGATGGTTTCCATGTGGTCAATGTTGGTCGCATGTGCTTGGATCAGACAACTATGTTGCCTGCCACTCCCTGGGGAGTTTGGGAGATTATAAAACGGACAGGTGAGAAACACATTATTGATCGCACAGCATAATTTAAACCCCAGCAGCTTTTAGACATTGTAGAAAAGAAATAGCTTTCTTTAACAAGCCGTACATTTTACCCCAAGTAATAACATAAAGGGGCACACTTGGCAATAAAGCTCTTTCTGATTCTGATTCTGATTCTGATTCTGATTCTGATTCTGATGGGAGGAAAAATGATCCTCCGAAAAAAGCACACAACTTTTGCAAGTAAACTCAAAAACATTGACAAATATTTAGACATAGTGACTCTTGCGCTGTGTTTGCATATTTTACCACAGCTGAAGTGAAATAAATGCAATATTTGTAACATTTTCAGAAAAGTGTTAGTTTACACGAACCCGTGTATATATGCCGTCAAGAGCATGCCAAACCTGTAGGTGGCAGTGTAACGAGAAGCTCAAGCCCACGTTAGCCAATCAGAATCCCGAAAATAGCAACAACAGCAATGAATCACTTCCTCTTTCTGGTCGCATTTTTAACGCAGGTGCAAGTTCTGTCGCATACTGTGACGTCGGCTCCCTAAAACTCTGTTTTTCTCAGTTTACGTGCAAACGAGGTTTTCCAAAATCTCCACTCTGGCCGGAGTTTTTAGAAAGAATTGTTTTCAGAGGCGAATTCTCCGTTTGCGTGTAAACGAAGGGCCCAAATGAAGGGAAATGTCTTTTCAAAATAACCATGTACGTGTAAACGGGGTCTAACAAGCCTTATGCAACACAGGCCCCTCCCCCTCATGAGTGGACACGCCCCTTGCTGCTGATTGGCTACAAGTGAGTTTTGCTGCTTGGTCCGTTCCACTTACAACAGTGTTTCTCAGAAATCGCTTACTGCACCTTTAATATTATAGAACGTGATTAAACTGACCGGAACTCCCTGTGCATTAAACAGTTTGAACGGAAATCAGAATCAAATATTCAGGCAGAACAAACATGCTATAAAATGTCAGTTGTTATTGGATGCAAATTGATCCTGGCTGTGAGTTCTTATGTTCACTGGATCTTTTTTCTCGTAGGCATACAGACGCTGGGTAAGAATGTGTTGGTGGCCGGTCGCTCCAAGAACGTTGGAATGCCCATCGCAATGCTGTTGCACACAGACGGAAAACACGAGCGCCCGGGAGGTGAGAAAATAAAGCAAAAGCACGTGCAGTCGTGCACTTCTGATGAGGTTTGGTTAGGCATTAATGTAACTGCCTGTTTTGTTTCAGGTGATGCGACAGTGACCATCTCCCACCGTTACACTCCCAGAGAACAGCTCCGTCAGCACACAAAAATCGCGGACATCATTGTTGCTGCTGCAGGTACGAATTTCAATTTGCAGATGAAATTGATCTTAATGCATGTTTGCCGCCATGCGTTTCTGTGTGGTGCTCACTGACGAACACCATTTTCCCTCCAGGTATTCCTAACCTCATCACTGCTGATATGATCAAGGAGGGCGCAGCTGTTATAGATGTTGGTATCAACAGAATATTGGACCCGTTGACTGGGAAAAACAGACTTGTTGGTGACGTGGACTTTGAAGGTAAGAAGGAAACGCAACTAGTTGTGTGATTTTTCTGTAGTTGCTAAAATAATAGGCTAAATTTCTTTCAGACTTTCTCAGTTAATTTAAAGGGATAGTTCACTTTGAAATTAATTTTTTATATGTTTTAGCTTACCTCAAGGGCATCCAAGATGTAGGTGTCTTTGTTTCCACAGTAGTTTCAATTTTGATATTTTTAGGTCAAACCGTTCTTGTCTGTCAGTCATATAATGCAGGTCGATGGTCATTGTCTCAAAACACAAGCACAGAGTCCAAATTAAAACAATTCCCCATCGTCCAAATGAAACAATTCCCCATCGTAAGTACACATTGATGGCCTAAGACACGAAACGAGCGGTTTGTGTGAGAAAACGAACAGTATTTATATCGTTGTTATCTCTTGAAAACAGCACACGTCCAAATGATCTGACGGCGCGGGCGGGTATAGATATATACATAGATGTCGCCTTGGCTACGGTTTCGTTCCAATGAACTGCAGTAGCCAAGGCGACATCTAGTGTATACATCTATACCCGCCAGCGCCGTCAGATCATTTGGACGTGTGCTGTTTTCAAGAGATAACAACGATATAAATACTGTTCGTTTTCTCACACAAACCGCTCGTTTCGTGTCTTAGGCCATCAATGTGTACTTATGATGGGGAATTGTTTAATTTGGACGATGGGGAATTGTTTTAATTTGGACTCTGTGCTTGTGTTTTGAGACAATGACCATCGACCTGCATTATATGACTGACAGACAAGAACGGTTTGACCTAAAAATATCAAAATTGAAACTACTGCGGAAACAAAGACACCTACATCTTGGATGCCCTTGAGGTAAGCTAAAACATATCAAAAATTAATTTCAAAGTGAACTATCGCTTTAATCTTTGTGCTTGAAAGGCAACAGTAGTGATTTAAACTGTAAATATCTTATAATATCAGTCTTGGGTGAATTTTTATTTATTTATTTTTTACCTTAATCTTTCTTTAGTGTGTAATGTTGCTGTCTGAGAATTAAAAAGCTCTGCAAAATTCCAGTTCTTCTCTATATCAGTGTCACTGTTTCTGAACTCCCTGAAACGCCTCCATTGTAGTCTTGAGTTTCTTCCAGGAACGAACACGTCACAATATTCCTCATTTAAATAATTCATGCGCAGAATAAAGGGGCGGGACCTGGTTGAGTTAGTTTGTAGTGTGTTGAAACTGTCAGTTATGAAAAGGGGCGGGACATTTCCCAAACACACTCGAAGCGCTCGACCAATCACAACACACTGCTCCAGCCGACCAATCAGAGCACAGTGTGCTTTTCAGAAGGAGGGGCTTCATAGAGACAGGAACTAAACAGAGCGTTACTGACAGACTGGGAAGAGAGGAGCTGCAACAATGGGGAATATGGGGAAAATAATCAACATTCAAGCATGAAACCTGGGGCCTGTACCATGAAGCCGGTTTAGGTGGCTAGCCAGGTGTGTTTCAGTTTAGTTTGCGCCAACCCTGGGTTTTAGGCACCATGAAAGTGGTTTGGCTTTTAGCAGTGTAACTTACGCTCCACAGCTAACCTGGTGCGGGGCAGGTTATGTTCCCGGTTAGAGGTTGCAAACCAAACGTACCAATCAGTAGTGAGCAAAGTGACACATGTTGGATGCGATAAAGTCACACCACCTGTTTCTACTCCAAATTAAAGGTCACTACATAGAAAGTGATTTTTAAAGACAAAATAGTCTCGTATTTAGTAATGCTTATTAAGAAGAATAATTTTGTATTATTTAGATATTATGTTATTATTAATCGATCACACATGTATAATTTTAGCTTATCAATTATTATTATTACGCACAGTTTAAAGAAATAAATATATAAAAAGGTAATATAAATATGCTTTAGAATCAATAGATAAAGCTATAAAATGACTACATGTGAGCTTAAATGTTCAATTCTCTCTGTACCTTTATCAGCTGTATAAACTAACTTCACAACTTTTTACTTGCACTGATATAGCAAGACTTTTTCTTTTAGTTGTTGTGTTTCATAGACAGCTATTTTCTTCTTGCTGTGTAAATTTGTTTAAATTCTTAATATTTTTCAATCTCGTAATATTCTGCAGAAGAGATAAGTGAATTACAGTTTCACTCTTTCCCAGCATGTGATTGGCTGTTCGCTACTGATGTCACACCTAAACTCCTAAACTCAGGATCAAAACCTGAATTGACAGAGAAAGTTGATGATCAACATCATGGTACCAACAAAGCCTGGTTGGACTGGTTTGGTTTTGTCAACTCGAAACTAATCCTGTAACCCTGAGTTTGTACAACTACCATCATGGTACAGGCCCCTGCTCTAGTAGAGACTAAAAACAACATCAAGACTTTGTAAAAAGGGGATAATAGATCCTCTTTAAGGAATTGTTTGAAAATATCTTATTTACTTGCATTGATTGGAATTATGTCATTTAAATACTTGCATTCTGTATTATGCAACGTTAAATATATCGATATAGCAAATATAACCACCTTTTACTAGGCAAAACCCATGTTTTTTGGTGTGTTGATTCTTGTGAACAGGTAAAAATAAACATGACACAGAGTTTAATCATGACAATATTCTGCAGCAGAAGCTAAACTAACTTTTGCTGCCTTGCAATCCCTTTTAGTTTTTTTTATTGAATTGTTAGCATTCATCATTTAAAAAATGTTGCAAGTTTAGTATATCCATTCTTCTTCTAAATGTATTTTAATCCAGGCATAAGTTAAAGGGACGACATGAAGAGGGGTGTTTGTTCCCCTAATGTCTGACTGGACTGTAAATCTGCATGTCTCCACAGGTGTTCGGAAGAAGGCCAGCTTCATCACTCCAGTTCCAGGCGGTGTTGGACCAATGACTGTAGCCATGCTGATGAAAAATACCATCAAGGCAGCAAAAAATGTGATTTTAACCCCCCCTCAGCGAGTGCGGATGGTGGCGTCCTCATAACACCCTCAGTCTCGGCTCGCTTCACATTCCACACTCCCACTTTATTTTGAGGATCTGCAGGTGGAAAGGCAATCTTTAAATGCTATTTTTGTTTAGATAAACATATATATATATATATATATATATATATATATATATATATATATATATATATATATATATATATATATATATATATATATTCAAGGGTTTGAGAAAACAAATGTGCTTTTTCATTCAGATATTTTAAGCAAAATATATATTATTTAGCGTATATTCTTTTCAGTTACATCGCCAAGCTTTAGTTACGTTTCAACTTTTGTTTATGCACTGTTACAGTTTTGCATTTTTTCAGCATTTTGTATGTTTAAGTATTAAAATAGGTTATTGCCAGATGTTTTGAAGCATATTTATTAATGAGAAACACATGAGAAATGTTCTAGTACAACTGCAGTCAGTGGTAAGACAGTGTTGCTGCGTTTACCTTTAGGTTCCTGCTGCACAGATGTGAATGTGTTGAAAGAGTCACATGGCCAATACTGGTCAATAGTTGTGAGTCAGCGTGAAAGATAACTGACCAAATGACCTTTGCAATGATGGTTTACTCTAGGGAATATTTGTGATTTGAATTGACTGACGCATCACGTCTTTATTTTATCCCCTATCGAGTTTGAAAAGTTTGATGAAAAATCTTGGCAAGTTGGTGCTTTTTTTTAGCTGTATTTTCCGATGTCTTACTGAAATCAAATCTGTTTTGCAGACTAACATGTAATGCCTTCCAGACATGAAATTAAAAGCATCATATGCAAGCTTATGTTTTATTTGAATCATATTAGCCTGTTTGTATTTGAATCCCTTAAGTGTTTTATTCAAACGTAGGAACTATTATGATTATGGAGTTTATTTATAATATTCATGTAGTTCATGGTGCCAGCAGCACAAAGGCTGTAGGATTAATTCCTAGGACATGCATGAACTGATAAAATGTACCTTGAATGCAATATGAGTCACTATGGATAAATCCATCAGCCAAATGCATTTACAAAAGTAAATTTAAAGAATATTTTTGAATATATAATATAGTTTGTTGTGTGTCTGTGTGTATATACAAGTTTTAAAAAATGCCACAAGTTAAAATGCCACAAGTAAAAAAAAAATAATAATAATAAAAGATTTTGTGAATCATAATTATGACAGAATTGAAATTATGACAGAAAAGTCAATCTCTTTCCCCCATAATTTCGACTTTTTAATCTCATAATATTTATTACTGACGTAATTATGACATAGTATTATTTGTAGCCTACACTCAAAAAAAGTAAGCTTTACGCAATTCAATTAATAGTAAAATTCCATCAAATTGAATTGAATAATCCTATATATATATGTATAAAATGCGAGTATATATAAATATTAAACTTCAATGTATATTATTATTAAGAATATTTTGTAAATATATAGAAAAAATGTAAATAGTTTTTACGCCTGGAACTTTCATTTTGAAAAATCACGAAACCGGATATCCGGCATTCTGTTGTTGTTACTGCAGAGTGCACAATTACGGCTCTCTACAGGCTTCAGGTTTAAAGATCTTATTAGAAAGCAGAAAGTAAAGGAATTCTGGACTGGTGGATGAGTAAGTATTAATGGGCGTTATTTACTGGGTCACTATAATTAAGATGAAGCATGTGCTGGCGTAATTTGATGTTAGATTAGTAGACGCCATGCAGTTCCGGGCCTGTTGCAATACACACACTTTCTGCGGTTATACAGCCTTATTTATGCTCTCGACTTAAACACTAGAGGAGTTTATAACGATGTATTCTCAGTTTTGTATTGTTCCTCATAACGACAGGTGGCAGTGCAGAGGAGCTCTCGGCTAAACCGGCTTTAAGTCACATTTATGCGCTTTATACAATACAGTTTGTCTCAATGCTTGCACGCACACTTTACTGTTGTTCTCACGTTTCTTGTAAGTAACCATCCTAAGTAATTCATTTGAGTACGTTAGCTCCTTAGGACATTTATCGTACTTTGCTTACACACATACTTATGGAAGCCAATTTCTGCCACAAGTTTAAAAATAATAATAATATTAAAATATTTTGTGAATCATAATTATGAGATGAAAACTCGAAATTATGACAGAAAAGTCAATCATGACATAGAAAGTCATAATTTATTTTTCCTCATAATTTCGATAATATGTATGACTGTCGTAATTATGACAGTATTATTTGTAGCCTAAACTCAAAAAAAATTAAGCCTTTTAAAAAAAAAAGATTTACGCAATTTAATTAATAGTAAAATTCCATCAAATTGAATTGAATAATCCTTACATAATTTAATTGAATAATTTGAACAATCATTAATTCAATTTGATGGAATTTTACTATTAATTAAATTACGTACATTTTTGAGTGTATGAAAATGAATGTATTAGATAATGTTAACGAACTGAACCTTATTGATAAGTGTTATCAAAATTCTATACTTGATATATGTTGCACTTCTTTTTTTTTTTACCTGCAGATTTATAGCAATTGCATTTATTACAAGATCATACTGCTTTAAAACAGTAACGAATCAGGACCTCTACTTTCCCGACAGCTTGCCAAGTCGATTATTACTGATGGGAGGGAGTGACACTGAAAGTAGATCTAAGAGCAGACACGAGGAAGAGAGCAAATCCCAGAGCTTGTCATCGTCAAGCGCCAGGAGACCCAGTCCAAGCCTCCAGAAGAAGCATGAACGCTCCTCTGGTGAGAGAAACTGATGCTCTCAGTAATGCATCTTAAAGGGGTGGTTGAATATGATTTCACTTTTCTAACTTTAGTTAGTGTGTAATGTTGCTGTTTGAGCATAAACAACATCTGCAAAGTTACAACACTCAAAGTTAAAAGCAAAGGGAGATTTTTTTCTTTTAAATAAATTGCTTTTTAATGACTACAAAACGGCTGGTAGGGGCTATTTACATAAACCCCGCCCCCTGAACACGATTTATATATTATCAAGACAGAATATGCTAATCAATGACTAGAAGATAACTACACGTCAGAAATGTCCTGTTGCTTCTACATGTTGTCACTTCTTCTAGAGTCTCCATCTTTCTTTCTCCATCCATCTTTATGTTTTGAACATAAAAGTTCAATTTTGAACTTTATGCTTTGCACAAGCAAGCTGTTGAAGCTCCGCCCCCTGTGCCGGGAGCAGCAGCTCATTTGCATTTAAAGGGACACGCATATTAAAAACTGTGTGTTTTTGCTCACCCTCAAAAAGTGACAACTTTAACATGCTATATAAAAATATCTGTGGGGTATTTTGAGCTAAAACTTCACATACACACTCTGGGGACATCAGAGACTTATTTTACATCTCGTGAAAAGGGCATTATACCACCCCTTTAAACAAATGGGCTCTTATTATACCTATATAGAAAAGAAAATTCTGTCATTTGTGTGACCCTGCGAAGGCTGACATATGAAGTAATAGTCCGAAAAATCTATTTTCATCTTTAAATGGAGGAGTTTATTGAACCTTTAGACAAAATAAAAAAATATTAAAATAGTGAGAGGAAATATGGAGGGAAAAAAACACCTCAAATTTATTATAAACTGAGCACAAATATACAATTTGGTGCAGTTGCTCATATTTGTATATGAACAAAAAAGTAAGATGAAATTCTGATCGCTTGTAAGTTAATGAGATCTTTATTACAGTGTAGCAGAGTACCTATTAAAAAAGCATATAAATATAAGTCGTCATTCTGTATCTACCTATAATATGTCTTAGTAAAATGATATTTAAAGAGTTTTATGATTTAAAGCTCTGTATTTTCAAAGCATATAATGCAATGCAATACAATGAGGATTGACATGAACAAATAGTAATGTGTACATAAAGTATAACATGTGCCTCAAATTCTGGTCTGAAATTAGAGAAGAAGAAGATGAAGAGAAGCCGCTCCAACTCTTCATCGTCTTCAAGCTCCACTTCCTCATCCAGAGAAAAAAAGGCCAAGAAGAAAAAGAAACGGCGAGAAGAAAAGAAACTGAAGCGTGAAAAGAAGAGGGAGAAGAAGGAAAAGAAGCGGCAAAAGAAGTTAGCGCTGAAAGCTGAAAGAGAAGCAGTGCCGGCGTCTGTACCGACTCCTGTGTCTGAAGAACAACTGCAACCGTTCCTGCAGACCTGGCTGAATGAAGAAGCCAAAGAACCCGGCCCCGGTACGTGCTCACGAAATACACACCAATGCCTAAAGGAAAAAAAGATAAGAAGTTATGATAACACTTTACAACAAGGTCCCATTACTTAATGCTAGTCAATGCATTAACTAACAACGAGCAATACATTTGTTACGGTATTAATCTTTGTTAACTAGAAGTGTTGTGCGCGCACACCTCTGAAGCACGTTTCTAGAAATCCGCTTCTCAGACGGCGCGCAAATCGTGTTTATAAGTTTATACTGGGGTAACTGCTATATTTCTGATGTTTCATAAGCGCCACCTACTGTCAGAGACAGAAATTGCATTTTCATTCAGCGCGACCAATGCAAAAATCAATTCGAATTTTGATACAGTATAAATTAATATTTATACTTTTGAATCATCCCTTTTCTTAAAGTCCCCCTGTAGTAATAATTTAACCCCTTAAAACTCTTAAAAAATATTTAAGCATTTTTTCCTGAAAAATAAATCGTCATGCCTTAAAATATCTTGAATGTAACTCGACACCCTTGCCTCATTTAGTATACATGGTTCTATGAATATGCAAATGAGCCCCGCCTCCACTCACTCACTCAGCTCAGAGATCCACTGGTTGACGATCACACGTTGATCTGATTGGTTACAAGGTAGTTTGTGACGTCAGAAACACCAGCGATTTCAAAGCGTGTTTTTGAGACTGTCTTTGGTTCACTGCAGTTTTAAGGAGAAAATACTCAGCAATGCTGTCGACTTATGAACTTACACATGGTTTGACTTAAAGCATATTAAAAACACCACATAGACATATAAACAACATTTAAAGCATGATTTTCACCAAAGGGGGACTTTTTAAAAAATGCTGACATGAGGTTTATAATTTTATAGAGCTTATTGTATTTGTCAAAACTGAACTGTAAAGTTGTTTAAAAATCATAGTTAACAATGTAATGTTTCCATAGACATTGAACTACCCTGATGATATGGTATTCATTTTATTTGTGCAGGTCTTGAAAAAGGTCTTTAAAAGCCTTAAATCCAACTTTAAAAACCTTGCAGAAACCATGTTAGTTCATGTTATCTCTGGTCCATTACGTGATATTAACAGACACAACTTTTTTCCAAAGCTGAGATTAACATTAACTAAGATTACTAAATGCTTTACAAGTACTTTTCATTAGGGTTGGGTACTGACACAAATTTCACAATTCGATTTCGATTCACAAGCTTGCAGTTCGTTTCGATTTCGATTCAATATTGATTATTTTGGATATCAGGTAAAATACATTGCAAATTTTCTCAAGGAAAACAAATCTCTTCACTAATGCTGTAAACTATGGGAGTCAGTTGTAGCCTATCGGCTTCATTAGCCTACTATAATATTGAAGGTAAAAATGAACTGATTTGTATACAAACACTTAAATTACCCTTTTATTTATATTTATAATAATAAAGTTATATAAAATATAAACATTTAAATGGTGGCTGTCATAAAAACTTTCCAGATTTATTCAAAAATGCATTACATTTTGAAGAACATAAAAAATTATAATGAATATGTAAAATGGTGCATATATTTAGCAAAATGCTCCTCTCTAGAGTTCATTTTTCTAGCTGACTGACGAGTTTATGGTCACTGTATGGTTTTTCTGAGGTAAATGTCACGTTACATGACATTGTTTACAAGCTGATTTACTGTCGTCTCTCCACGGTTGAAACACTGATTGATTCCACGTGACATGATACGGATTTCGATTAGTTGTACTCTATCATTTAACACACTTTCAGATGCTCATTCATGTTTATTTCGCGCTGTAACTGGTGTTATTAATGCGGAAGAGAAGATCATGTGCTTCTCTTGAGATGAGCCAGAGCGATCTCACGCCACAGCGCCACAACGGTATTTATGGTTTTGAATTTCGCAAGAAAATGGACTTAATTTGAAATTTAAGACTTTGTTTCATATCAGTAGTAACAAAGCACAAAGATTATTGCGATTTATTGGATGGGATGCGCTACAATGTTCCATTCATTCATCAACTGAAAGCAGGATGACTAATCGATTCTTGGGATTTAAGAATCGATTAAAATCGAGAAATCTATATTTTTTTACCCAGGCCTACTTTTCAACATTAATTCATGTCAAATAATGAAGTAAACTAATATTAACAAATTAAACCTTTTTGTAAACTGTTACTGAAATGTGTGTTTGGAAATTTTGTGCTGAACATTTTCTGGAGATAAAATTGCGTTTCTCTCGTCCTGTAGTCATGACTGACGAACAGAAGGCCAGTTTTTGCACCAAGAGACCGATGACGAAGGAAGAATACGATGCGAGGCAAAGCATCATCCGCCGTGTCCTCGACCCCGAGACCGGGCGCACCAGGTTACACTCTTAAATCCCTCTTTAGTATAAGTTTCTATCAACCTGCTACATCCACAACACAATGAAACGTTAACATGATGAATGTTTACACAGGCTCATAAGAGGCGATGGGGAAGTTTTGGAAGAAATTGTCACCAAGGAGCGACACAAAGACATCAACAAGGTGCGTGTCTTTCTGAACCATTATGTTTGTTTTTTGCAACTTTGTGAGACATGTCATTGTTGTCTTGATGTTTTTCACACAGCAAGCCACTAAGGGCGATGGTGATGCCTTCCAGAAGAGACTGGGGATCAACAGGTAGCGAAAGTGGCGAATTTAAAGGATTAGTTCACTTCAGAATTAAAACTTCCTGATCATTTACTCATCATCCAAGATGTTCATGTCTTTCATTCTTCAGTCCAAAAGAAATTAATGTTTTTGAGGAAAACATTCCAGGATGTTTCTCCATATAGTGACTTCAATGGGGTCCAGTGGTTTGAAGGTCCAAATGTGAGTTTCAGTGCAGCTTCAAAGTCTCGACACGATCCAGCCGAGGAATAAGAGTCTTATCTAGACAAACCTTCGCTCATTTTATAACAAAAACATTTATATACTTTTTAACCACAAATGCTCGTCTTGCACGTCCATGACTTCACGCATTACGTAATCAGGTTGAAAGGGAAATGTAGGGGCGGAAAACTCCATCTCATTTTCTACTCCAACTTCAAAATCATCCGACATCGTTGTTTTACCTTTTTTTTTGTAAATTATGTTTGATTTAGTCTTTGCACGTTCGCTTTGTAAACACTAGGTCGTCTCTTACGCCTATGTCACGCTTGACCTTTCAACGTCTTTTCATAATGTGTGTCGCATCACAGCTTGTGCAAGACGAGCATTTGTGTTTAAAAAGTTAATAAATGTTTATTTTTGTTATAAAATGAGCAATGGTTTGTCTAGATAAGACTCTTATTCCTCGGCTGGATCGTGTCGAGACTTTGAAGCTGCACTGAAACTCACATTTGGACCTTCCAACCGTTGGACCCCATTGAAGTCACTATATGGAGAAAAATCCTGGAATGTTTTCCTCAAAAACATTAATTTCTTTTCGACTGAAGAAAGAAAGACATGAACATCTTGGATGACGTGAGGGTGAGTAAATGATCAGGAAATTAATTCTGAAGTGAACTGATCCTTTATGACAAGTCCTGGCCAATCCAAAGACTTCTGCATTTCTACAAGAATTCAACAATTCCTTAGTCCTTTTGTATTTCTGTCCCTTGACTAAATGTGGTGTGCGAATGATATTTTGCTCTCAGACGTTCATTTTTCAGGTTAAATACAGACTAAGTAGGAGTTGAAAAATACTTAGTCTTGACGGGAAACTAACTAGTTAGTCTTAACTAACTAAGACGCTTTGCATATTTGATGTTCTTTCAAATCAGGAAGAGACTGTATCTCATTTATCTGTAAATTGCAAAAGACTTTTTTAATGGCTTATTTATTTGTAAATAATGTCATTTTCTGTCTGATTGTATTCTTTGCCATTAAAGCTCAGCATCAGTTTATGGTATTACCTTTAATGAGACCAGAGGACTGCTGCGACATCAATAAAATATCTTTATGCATGTTGGTTTTCTTTCTTTAAAATAAGCATCAAAACTGAATTCACTACATTTCAAACTGAATTTACAGTATGTTTAGGAATAAGTGCATTATCTTAACCTGTTTAAGCCGCACATGCAGGATTACTTTTGAGAGTGTGTCTGTAAATGAACTGTTACTGCAGACGTCTATCATGTTTATGGTCAGAAATCGTTCAGATGAGTGTTCCTACTGATGACCTAACAAAATATAGTTTGTATGTATGAAATTATGGGTAACACTTTATTTCACAGTGCCCTTGTTACATATGTAACATGTGCTTACCATAGTAATAACAGTAAATTATGCATAATTACATGCAACTAACCCTCAACCAAATCCTAATCCTACCCTAACCCTATAGTAAGTACATGTAGTTCATTAATAATGAATTTATTATGTACTATGCATCATCTTGTTTGGAGTGACAGTATAAATGCTGGGAAATAATGTTTCATGTCCATGTTGCATAAGTTGTGCTAATTTATTTGTTATTTTCTGATGTTTTCTTGACCAACATCCACTTCAGCAGTTCAGACTAAACAATAATAGTTCAAGGGCTTTAGGGAAAGTGCAAATTGCTTTTGTAAAATAATGAATTGTTACTTTTATATATTGTTACATTAAATGTTAATTGAAATAATGAAGTTATTATCTATTTGATTTGATTATAAACAGGTTAGTGCACTAATAGAGGCAGTATAATGTAGCAACATAATTACATAACCACAGTGAGTAACTATTATTATATTATAAACATTATTGTGACCCTGGATCACAAAACCAGTCACATGTCGCACGGGGATATTTGTGGAAGCCATTGTATGGGTCAAAATTATAGATTTTTCTTTTATGCCAAAAATCATTAGGCTTTTAAGTAAAGATCATGTTCCATGAAGATATTTACGAAATATCCTACCGTAAATATATAAAACATTTATTTCTGTGAGTGAATGCAGCACAATCGCCAACATAAATGGACAACTTTAAAGGCGATTTTGTCAATGTTTCGATTTTTTTGCACCCTCAGATTCCAGATGTTCAATAGTTGTATCTCGGCCAAATAGTGTCATATCCTAACAAACCATACATCAATGGAAAGCTTATTTATTCAGCTTTCATGTGGTGTTTAAAAAAGAAAGAAAAAAAGTGACCCATGTGACTGGTTTTGTGGTCTCTGATTGTATAACAGGCCAGTAGATGGCAGTGTGCACATAGTCTGTGAATCATCATATAATAAAAGAAGAAGTAATGTGTATAGTAGTTGTATATTTCTGTAGTTTCGTTTCAGGTTTGTTACTTGAATACGTTTAATTGCGTTTTATATGTCGAGCGAGTCCTTATGTGTTTCTACAAGGGGAAACTTTGAAGGATGACTTTAGTCAGTCACCGGCTCTTCTCCATCTGGAAGTTGAAGTTGGGAATGCTAAACATTGGACACATAACGTTACTTTCTCCACCGCGACACTGGAGATTAATAAGATGGCCGTTTGTTTTCGCTGCTGGTAAGAAATACCAGATTGACCTGCCAGTTTTACACGAGGAAGACCTTGAGGAACAGTTTGTTCGGGGATCTGGCCCTGGAGGACAAGCCACCAACAAAACCAGCAACTGCGTCGTGCTTAAACACGTTCCCACTGGAATCGTCGTGAAGGTGAGTTCGTTTAAGATCTTAAAGGGATAACGTTAGTTCACCTAATAAAATAAAAATGTGTCATTAATTACTCACCATCATGTCGTTTCAAACCTGTAAGATTTTCGTTCATCTTCGGAACACAAATGAAGATCTTTTTGATAAAATCTGAGAGCTTTCTGTCCCTCCATTGACAGCTACGCAACTACCACTTTGACGCTTCAAAACGTTCACAAAGAAATCGTAAAACGAATCCATATGAATTGAGCTGTTTAGTCTACAGTTTCTGAAGAGACTCGATCGCTTTATATGACGAATAGATTAAATTTAGGCTTTTATTCACATATAAACATTCATCAACTTGTACAATGTGTGATCCTGACAAATGGGCTATCAATATAAAAAATGATACAATCAATGAAGAGAAGAAAGAAATAACTTTTTAGTGACTCCAGTTTTTCAAAAAGATATTTAATCAATAAAAGTGTATCTAATTGTAATTTATTTCTTGACTATCCCAAATCCCTCTGTGAACGGTGTGTAGCCTAATCTCACCAAAATATTATTATAATAAAATGATCTCATATTCTCTTGCAGTGTCACCAGACCAGATCTGTGGATTTGAACAGAAAACGAGCACGAGAGATTTTACGTGAGAAACTGGACGTCGCTTACAAGGGTGAGGAAAGTGAACTGCTGAAAATAAAAAAGGAATCCATGCAAAGGAAACAGGACAAAAGGAAGAAAGTAAATGAAAACATGGAGAGAAAAAGACGATTCAAGGAGATGCTCTGCTCAGACCAAGAAGATGAGAAATGCTGAGATTTATTCAAGAAGATGAGAAATGCTGAGGTGCACATGATTTCATCCCTTTTTTATTATTAAAGGAGTCATAATGTTGTGTTACCTTGGAGACCCAAATGCTCTATTATAGTATTTTAGGCACTTCTAAAAAAGAAAAGTGGAAAAAAAATCAACACAGAGCCCCTCAGACCCTTATTTCTAAAGGCATTATTGTCTCGCGAGATCTGATGCGATGTTTTGGCTGTCGTGGACGGTCATTATAATAATGCAAATGAGGGGCGCGTTGATTGGTTGCAGGAATGTATTTTACTACTTCCAAGCGGTACAAAAACATAGACAAAATACTGCAATAGCTCAATAAATGTGACGGTACTTATTGTTAGTGAAATTGTAATCACAACCAAAGAAAAAATACACCATTGCCAGATACATTCTTACAGAAGCCCCACTAACTGAAAGCTATTTTCAAACTGCATGTTTTGCATGAGTTTGGCTAATAATGTTTAGTGGTATATTGTTTTCATACTTGCATTTAAACAGTTTTAGCCACTGAGCATGGACTCCTGTACCGTCACTACTGTAGCTGCTAGTGTAAAACAAAGTCGAAAGATGTGGCTAGCATTCGTAGAGTCCATTCCCCGTGTTTACCTCGAAGGTAACGTTACATACAATAGCCGCATTAGCAGTTAGCTGCTATTTGTTAACCACAGTAGAGCAATAAAAACACAGTCTTACCTTTTCAATTTCTGGCAAGTCCCTGATGGTTGGGATGGCACCTTTTCCCAAACGGAGCTTCGAGGCCAAGTTCGCCTGATACTGGCCCAAATTTGTAAAAGATTCCGGTGTAAAATGTTTAGCACACACACCTAACGATATGCCACTTGAAAGAGTTGTTGGGACAGCGTCATTAAAAATGAATTTCCTCCACTGTTCCCTGATAGTTTCGTCCGTTTTTGGTAGATAAAACACATTTGCATGTTGTTTGTGGCAGTCAACCACAGAGCATCTCAGGTGTGCACTCGATTTCTCCATCTTTCTCGAGTCGACTAAACTGAATCTGAGGGGGAGAGGGGCGGGCTTCCCGCGGCATAGGTTTGCGGTGTCCATATTTGGTATATCCTCCCCCGTCTTGACGTCAAGAAGGGGAAGAAATCAAAATCTCGTTTTTTCGTGCGCGTGCACGTGGACTATTTTACAAACCCCGAGGTAAACAAACGCTTCACTTTTAAATATCGGCTTCCCGGCCAGTGTATAATCATTATGCAATCATAACATACATTGATTCTCGTGGAAAAGTGAAATTTCTACATTATGACTCCTTTAATTAAACACAATGGACAGAACCACTTTAACAGTGTAATCTGTAAATTAAGAAACGGGGGCTTTATTATGATTCGGAGACCTGGATACAGTGGTTGACTGTTATATCAACTAAACTGTAACTGTGTTCAGTGGAAACTTTTAAGCTTGTGAGCAAATGTATATTTTGTCCCTGTTTTGTTGAAATGAAAACTTTGAGTCAACAAAGTTTGAAGTATTAAACTGGTTAATAAACAAGAATCAAACAGCACCTAAAGGCTGATTTATACATCTGCTTTATACATCCAACATTATCCTCACAATAGGGGTGAGAAATTACTGTATTTGATGTGCTTTTTTTTATACTCAGAATGTTAAGAACAACATACATTATACAGTAATTTATTGTATTAGGAAAATACCATATACATAAAAAGAAGTGGGCTCAAAACAAACTTTTTTGAAAAAGCAATCTTTTCAAAACATGTAATGCTTTGAGAGGACTGGAAATTATGTATATATATATTATAATTTCCTGGCAGCTAATGTTAATGTGATAATGCGAGTATACCTCTTGTTCTTCTGGCACTGAATAAAAATGAATGAATGAATGAATAAATAAATAAAATAAATAAAAAATCATACCGGAAGTACGCCAGGAGGCACGGCGCGTGTAGTTTACTGCTTCCGCGTTTTTTAAACCAATCACACGCCTACTCTACAAGAGTTCGACCAATGAACGCTACGATTGATATTTAAAAACCCAGGCAGCCGGACGTCAAGTTATTTATCTCAGCATGCTGTGCTGTTTATAACCATATCTGTTTGTTGCTGGAAATCGAATCCAAGATGGGAAAAGGTAAAATAATAAGATTAAAAAAAAAAAAATCAGCATGTGACTCACAGACGTGCTTCCGTTTAGCGAACCTGTTTGTTAGTGAAAAACGATGATTATTAGAATCGATCTGATATTTAGTGACGCTTTGACGTTGCGAATCTTGTGTCGTTATATTCGCGTTAATTTCTGCGATCAATTTTTGCAGCTCGAATCCTGACGTTAGTCGCAGTATGCATACGAATAATTTATGCTTTATTTATGTACTCATTAGGCAAAAAGTCGAGCAAACGAAGACCTGGGGACGAGAAAGCTGAACAGGCTAAAGAAAACAAACACGGAAAGCCAACGGTAGGAGAGATGCGTCTGAAATCATGAATGTATTTTACTTGTACTGATCGATCTGTGATCACCTTAAAGGGATGGATCACCCAACAATGAAAATTGTCATTATTTACTCACCCTTATGTTGTTCATCAGACAGTTGATGGCACCCATTGATTTCCATACTGTATTTTTTCCCCTACTTTTTGTTAATCAATCTCCGACCATCTTTAAAATGTCGTCTTTTGTGTTCAACAACAACAAAAAAGAAACAAACTCATACAGGTTTGGAACAACATGATGAAGGGGACTGATGACAATTACATTTTTTGGTGAACTATCCCTTTAAAGAAGTTAAAAATAAATTGATTTGATCAAATGTCTATTTGTGTCTCAGACATGCCAAGTTCAGCTCACAATCCATGGTTGTCTGACTCAAAACAAGCTGCTTCGTAATAACCCACTCATCCCAATATTAGAAGACAATTCTGCAGCGGACTCGAGCAAACAAACTGAAGGTATTTGTTTATATCGTATTAAAGATGCACATTTATCATGGTCAAAGTTGTTTTACTTACTACTTTTTCTTTTTCTTTCTTTGGCTAGTCAAAGATGCTGATGAGCTCAATGCACCGAAACAAGAAAATACTGGCAAGATCCTTAATTGTGCACATAATGATCAGATTGATGCGCCTCAGAAAGATTCTGGGACGAGGAAGCAAACCAAATCTGGGCAGAGAATGAATGGTGAAAAGTCAACAGACCGGAAGTAAGTCTATTAAATTGTTTGTCTGTCGAGTTTGCTGTTACACGTCCCTTTTTTTTGTTAGCAGGATCATCTTACCATGTGTATTTGTCTTATTTTCTTCAGATTGAAAGGCAAAGAGTCTGAACTCAATCGAAAGGTCACAGATTATTACCCTATTAGGCGAAGTTGCAGGAAAAGCAAAGCTGAGTTGAAGGTTGGTAAACTCTTAGTTAAAGGGATAGTTCACTTTGAAATTAATTTTTGATATGTTTTAGCTTACCTCAAGGGCATCCAAGATGTAGGTGTCTTTGTTTCCGCAGTAGTTTCAATTTTGATATTTTTAGGTCAAACCGTTCTTGTCTGTCAGTCATATAATGCAGGTCTATGGTCACTGTCTCAAAACACAAGCACAGAGTCTAAATTAAAACAATTCCCCATCATAAGTACACATTGATGGCCTAAGACACGAAACGAGCGGTTTGTGTGAGAAAACGAACAGTATTTATATCGTTGTTATCTCTTGAAAACAGCACACGTCCAAATGATCTGACGGCGCGGGCGGGTATAGATATATACATAGATGTCGCATTGGCTACGGTTTCGTTCCAATGAACTGCAGTAGCGAAGGCGACATCTAGTGTATACATCTATACCCGCCAGCGCCGTCAGATCATTTGGACGTGTGCTGTTGACAAGACACAAAGACACCTACCACAAAGACACCTACATCTTGGATGCCCTTGAGGTAAGCTAAAACATATCAAAAATTAATTTCAAAGTGAACTATCCCTTTAAGTGTTTTAAAATGTAAAAAAAAAAAAACGCTTATTGTGAACAATTCATCCATCTATACTTTTTTAATTTATTTTAATTTATTTCTGACCTGGTATTTTTCAATCAGAATGTCATAACTGTGTATATATATGTATATATATGTGTGTATATATATGTATTATATATATATATATATATAATGTTTTTATTTTATTTATTTTTTTTATGCTAAATATGGGCATGTTGTTTTAAAACAGTGTGAAAAGCAGCAGCACATTGATGATCTCATCAGAAACAATGTGGAAGAGGGGCTCAAGGTAAGCCTTTAACAATGTTGTAACGTGAAACCTTTCATTCCTTGGCTTAAGCATCTGCTATTTTTAATCAGGTGAAATGTATTGAAGGAAAAGGAAGAGGGATTTTTGCAGACAGAGCGTTTAAGAAAGACCAGTTTGTAGTGGAGTACCATGGGGATCTGTTAGAGATCGCGGATGCTAAAGCAAGAGAATCTCAGTACGCTCAAGATCCCTCTACGGGCTGCTACATGTACTACTTCCGCTACCACGACAAAACCTACTGGTGAGTATTTGGACATTTTATTTTTTATGGCCCTGTTTACAGGTATTAAAATATGTTTTGGTCGATCGGATCACAAGTAGACGAGGGAGACGCATCTCTGTTTACACCTGGTGTTTAAATCCAGAGTTCCTTGAAAGTTTGTGAATCTGAAAAAAATAATTCAAGGCCCTAGAAAGTGTTTGAAAATTAACATGATAGAGACAGGTACTTGAAAGTGCTTGAATTTATTTAGTTTTCTGGAAAAAAATTCCATATTATTCCCTCCGGTCCGCTAATGTGTTTATTTCGCCAACACTTCGTGGCCTATGCACACTAGCTTGCTTGATTTACATTAGCTACGCGCATTTACACGTTACGTTAAGTGTTTCCTGTGTGAGGTTCTTTGTGTTGTATGTTGCCGCGATGTTCACGCGCGCATAAAACAACTACGATTGAACCTCAACGTCTGTTGTTCGACACTACAAATGTGTTCACATATTAAGTCCTTGAATTTGAGGGTATTGGACCTGGGAAGTCCTATAAAGGTCCTTGAATTTGAAGTTAACCAAGGTGTTGGAACCCTGTAAGTCCATCTCTTGTCTTTGAAAGTGGACTTCTCTCCTGATTTATTTGAGGGGTGGGTAGTGTTTCTTTTTTTAATTATTATAATTTTTTTAGATCTAATGGACAAAAATAAGCTGCCACGCACTGAGATGACGATGATGTGAGTGTGTGTTAGAAATCAGGAATGGTGAGAAAATGGGTACGTTTTTTTCTCTTCAAACCAAACTTGGGTTTCCAGCCAAAGTTTAAATCCCGTCTGGCTAGCGCACTTCCCATAATGTTTATGCTTTAAGCCAGTAGACGGAGAGTAGGCGTCTTTTGAGGCTGCTTGAACACATGAGCGTTTACACTACGAAAGAAATCCAATCAAATCCCTCTGAAAGTGGACAAGCTCAAATCGTTTTAGACCCCGTTTACACCTGTATTTAATGTTGTCCATTTGTGATCATCTGATCGACCAAAACGCATCTTAATAACCAGGTGTAAACAGGGGCCTATAATTCAAACATCAGATTCTGGTGTAAAGAATCTCTGAATGGCCATTCATATGCTTTAACGCAGATTTGACGCGAACATTGCGATCCGTGGCCTTGTTTACATCTAAACATTATGGGAAGAGCTCTAGCCAGACGGGATTTAAACTTTGTCGACTAAAGAGACCCAAGTTTGGTTTTAAGATGAAAAACGTATCAAGCACAACGTTCTCTCAGTGTTCTAACACACACACTCAGTTCGGCTGATCTTGCGGCTGTCAGAGCAGAAACGAAAGCTCTGTGTGTGTTCAAATGTGACCCTGGACCACAAAACCAGTCAAATAGGTCAATTTTCTGATATTGAGATTTATACATCATCTGAAAGCTAAATAAGCTTTCCATTGATGTATGGTTTGTTAGGATAGGACAATATTTGGCTGAGATACAACTATTGAACATCTGGAATCTGAGAGTGCAAAAAAATTGAAACATTGAGAAAATCTCCTTTAAAGTTGTTCATTTATGTTGGCGATTGTGCTGCATTCACTCACACAAATAAATGTTTTATATATTTACGGTAGGAAATTTACTAAATATCTTCATGGAACATGATCTTTACTTAATGTCCTAATGATTTTTTGCATAAAAGAAAAATCTATCATTTTGACCCATACAATGTATTGTTGGCTATTGCCACAAATATACCCGTGCGACATGTGACTGGTTTTGTGATCCAGGGTCACATATTGTGCAAGTTTTTGTCTGTTAGATCGAGAGATCTGAAAAAGCCCATAGACCCTCCCCTCGAAGAAATCAGGACAGAAGTGGATAAAAGAGACTGATTAAAACACCAGGTGTAAATTGGGTTGTTAGGCTTTCAGTTGCACATAATTTCTCTATATTCTAAGTATAATTGCTTGTGCACTTTTCTAGTGTTGATGCTACCAGAGAAACCAACCGTCTGGGCCGACTGATCAACCACAGTAAAAATGGCAACCTTCAGACCAAACTACATGCTATAAACGGCACACCTCACCTCATCTTCCTGGCTTCCAGAGACCTGGAGGAGGACGAGGAGCTGCTGTATGATTACGGGGACCGCAGTAAAGAAGCCCTCGCTGCTCATCCTTGGCTCAAGCTGTAATTCACTCTTACTTGAGTTGCTGATCGTGTCTAATGGAGTAGTGTGTTGTAGACATGACATGTCGGAGTTTCCAAGATAGTTGACTGTGATAGATCGTCCCATAATATGAATTTGTCTTATGAAAGTCTAACTTTTAAACGAATACACCTTGGGTTAAGGCTGAATGATGTGAACCGTTTTAGCTAATCGTCTAACCGGGAAAGTTCACTCAAATGTAATTTACTCACACTTATGATGTTCCTAACTTTTAGGACTTGGTTTTCTTGAGAAGAAAACATGAAATAGTTTGAAGAATGTTTTAGCTGTTTTTGTCCAGTCAGTGGAGTCAAATTTTCAAGCTTCAAAGAATATCATAATTCATGTTTTGCACAGGAGGGGAACGGTGTAGATGTTTGGATTGACACGAGTGTGAGTAAAGGACAAAAGCTTCTTGTTTTGGGTGAGCTATTCATTTTAATGTGTAATGTTTAAGAATATCTGTCTATGACTTTAAGGATAAGAGAATATTCAAATGAGTAGTTACTGTACATTTGTATAGGCAAAATTGTTTAATTGTGAAGCAAATATACCACTTTTTTTTAATTGTGAGTGTTGAGTCCTTTGTCTTTAACCTTAGTTGAGTTTAAGGATTTGCAGCATTACATAAGCACGCGTATGTTTATTTAAAAATGAATGGTGTTAAATGTTCAGTTGCAAATGCACTTTGTATAATGATTGTTGTTTTAGGCAGTTCAATTTAATCATGAAACTATTTAGTTTATTCTTGAAATAAAGCCCTTTGCAATCCAAATAAAAACCTATTAATAAAACCCATGTTAGGCGCTAACGTAAAGGAGCGTAATACTAGAAATCAGCCCTGTAAACACTTATATAGGAAATTAATATTACTGGTTATTAAATAATTCAATCATTATCTTTTTTTTTTTTTTTTTGTGACCAAAGATTTTTATTGCATTTCAAACATGAAAAAAACATTTTTATATATGAAACATCCAATAAGCAAGCAACTGACTTCAATATCTTCACATGCCTAACAAGTACTTTCTGGACCTTAAAATAATAAAAAAAAGCTGCCTGAAAGCTGGATATTAAATGTGTTTGTACGTAAATGCGTAATACTTGATTTTCATTTTGCCATTTCAACAGGTTGAACATATCAGATCAAACAAGGAAAAATAATTTTACATTATTTGATTTCTTATGAAAGAGAGCTAGATACATATACTTCTCTTTTTTGTTTACATTTAATAAATTAAATCAAATCATTTTAAGCTTATGAATAATATATTAAGCGTTAAATCCAGGTTAACCCAGTAATCCATGAACAAACAACAGGATCCAGATATTAAGAACAGCATTGTTTTATATATCATTGCAGAAAAAAAAAACTCTTTTCATAATTGTCCAGAGGTCTAGTACCTTTTACATTCATATGGCCCACAATTTACGACTTCATATACCTTAAAGAGATTTATTAAACATTGTTACCTGGTAAGTGCTTTACCAAAAAATAAAAAAAGTATTTTAGTTGAAGTACCTCTTAAATTTAACTCCACAATCCCTAGTTTATTGAAATTAGGAATAGAACGTGATATGCAAAAGTCATATGGATAGTTTCAGTCCAAAAGCTTGTCAACCGTTGCAACAGATTCAGTCTGAAGGTGTTTTCTAATTCAGTAAGATCTAAGAGAGCAAATCAATGCATTTAAGATAATATGCTTACTACTGTCACCAAAATCAGCTCTAAACTGTGTCTTTGTGCTAATTATAACATGACTGATTAAAACTGATTATTGTAATATCATACAGTAATACATACTGGGGTATTGGAAGAATGGTGATGAAAATGGGTGTAGTAAAAATGCAAATGTATGTTAGTTACATTCGTGTTTTTGACATCTACTCATTCATGATTGGCTTCACACTCAATTATGAACTAAGTGAGAACAGGTACGAACACCAAGATAAAAACGTACTCATTTAAAAACTAGGAGTAGAAGTTAGGCAAAGGATTTCCAGCCAGAAATGGGTCAGTATTGTAAAAAAAAAAAGGGTGTCACTTCATCGCATCTCTCCTCGCTCTGTTGGAAAGGGCCTGGCTTGTTTCAGATGTGTTTGGTTTGTTGTACTAAATCCTGGTTAGGTTTTGCAGATTACTGTTTTTGTCGAAATGAGAACCTGAAAAAGAGAGAGAAATGGTTTATCAGCAAGACAAACATTGAGCCAAAAATACATACTTTACACCACCAAATAAGTTAACGTTAGGTGTTAGAATTTTGTGATTATTTTGAATGCAATTATACCAAGAGGACAAACTCAAAATACATTTTCCCATGGTCTGTTTTGCTCGT
This sequence comes from Rutilus rutilus, assembly GCA_021464565.1. Taxonomy (NCBI): domain Eukaryota; kingdom Metazoa; phylum Chordata; class Actinopteri; order Cypriniformes; family Leuciscidae; genus Rutilus; species Rutilus rutilus. Next base: position 3,595,124 of record JAJAQA010000007.1, on the reverse strand, counting down.
ATTTATCAAGGCTGCCAAACACATCAACTGGCCGAGATGCACAAGGACTGAATTCATACTTGCTCTATTCATTGACTATGTGACTTCTATTACTTACAGAGCTAAATATTATTGTAATTTGGACATCATTTGTTCCCACTGGATGGGTTTCTCTCAGTTTTTCTCTTCATCTTGAGGAGCTTTGTCACAGTTGTCTTTGGTTAGCTCACTTGGCACTCAAAGACATTAGAGCATATTCCTTGTGAGGCTATACTGACAAAATACAGTCTCTCTGTAAAGCTGTTTTGAAACACTATGCATCATAATGATTCAAATGAACATGACTAACTCGAGATAGATGGGCAAACTCCAGTGGGCAAGACTCCAAACCTCCCACTCACATGAGTCTTCAATAAATGTAAAAAGGTCAAGAAATTCTACAAGATTTTACAGGTACATACACACACACACACACACACACACACACACACACACACACACACACACACACACACACACACACACACACACACACACACACACACACACACACACACACACACACCCCTGCTCTGCAATACTGGTATGTATATGTATTTAATTCCATTTACATAGTGGTCTTAAGTTTAGAATTAAGATTTTTTACATTTTTTAAGAAAAAAAATCTGCATATTAGAATGATTTCTGAAGGATCATGTGACACTGAAGACTAAGATTAAAACCGTCTCATATCAACTATTTTTGGTAACACTTTATTTAGATAGTTAAAACGTTTTACTAACTATAAGTAAATTTGCACCGACATGTCAACTGACTCTCATTGGAGTGTTAATAGACTGTTTAATATCTGCTAACACTTTATTTTGATGCTCCCCAAAAGCCGGTTCACACTGTGCGATTCTGGCCACGATTTGGCTGCCTGAGACGAATTTTCCAAATCCTAAAAGAATCCTCTGATCCTAGGCTAAAATCTGAAGTCTTTGATCGCTAGTTTGACATGTTCACCAACAGCCGATTAATGACCGTTCCGATCACACTTTACCTCAGGACGAATTTCTGGCAGTTTCAGAAGATTTGACTCATGGTCCTACCCTGGTAATCCAGAGTTCTCACGAGAGCACAAGTTGAATTTGCTCAGCGAGTTACTCTGGCGTCAAGTAATGATGCTCATTAAATATGCCCCTCGATCTGAGCTGCACCAATCACATTGGGTTATCTGATATAGGCGGGCCAGAGGCGAGATGACGACAGCGCTGTGACGTCGAAGTCATTAGTAAACATTGCAAGATGGCTATGGATGAACACCAGTTGTTTGAAACGGCTTTGGCCGCTACAATGAACGAGTTAGACTTGGCTTTTTATCTAAAACAGGAACAGAAGACGGCGCTCGAATCGTTCCTTTGCAAGAAGGATGTTTTTGCTGTTTTGCCGACCGGATACGACAAGAGTCTAATCTACCAGTTAGCTCCGCTGGTAGCTAAGCGTATGGGGTTTATTGTTGTGATTGGTCGTAGTGTTATCCAATTGCGTGCAGTGAGATTTTCAAATGCATGCTTGGTGCCGCCCCTCGAGCTGGACGATTTTCATTAGTCGACGCCAGACCATTAATCTTTTAGATTTAGGTCTGGATTTCCAGGCTATCATGGTCCTGCAGTGTGACTTCGTTTTTCAAGACAAGCCATGACCAAAATTAACGTTAGAGATTTCTTTGTATCCATCAGTTCAATTGCGCATGTAACGCAGCTCACATAACCGAACGTGTCTGATTGATGATGTAAAACTCCAGAAAACTTTTCTTTCGTGCGTCCATTTTTAATGCGTCTTGACAGCCGTACAGTCTGACATTAATGACAACTGAGATCTTACAGTGTGACATGGCTTACAGCGAGGATCATGTTCGTACAGTCTGACAAGCAACAATCGTAAAGGACTATAATAAATCGCACAGTGTGCACCCGGCTTAAGTAACTTTGCAACTTAACTTATTCTACTAACCCAAACCTTAACCTAACAGTCTACTAATACTGTAATGAGAGTTGGTTGACATGTAGTTGCAAATTAATGAGAGTTAGTTGACATGTAGTTACTTGTAGTGAGTAGAATATCGAAAGTGGTCTATCAAATTAAAGCGTAACCCTATTTTTAATACCTACTTTTGGTTGAATAAACTTATTATCAAAATAAGATAGACCTGGAAATGCACAGAGGTCAAAACATGGCATTGTGCAGAAATTGGCAAACACTCACAGCTTCTGAATAGTGCTCTTCTCTTTGTTCTCCTCTATAATACTGGAGGGTTTGGGTTCTGGTTCTGATTGCGGAAGCGTGTCCAGGTTTATTTCCACCATGCTTTGCTCTGACCCGAGGACCCCACTGCAAGCACAGCAGATGGTACATTTACCACAAATCTATATGCATGTCTTCTGAAAAATAATTTGTATTTTGAAGAACATTGGACCTTACTGACTTCCATTTTCATATCTTTTTTCTCAGCCAACCTGTCAATCAACTCCTTACCTCTTGTAGAGCTGTAGTTCCTCTTGGGCCACCATAAGCTGGGCTTTGAGTTTGTTTCTCTCCTGCAGAACCTCCTTTAACTCCTGCATGGTGAATCGTGGTCTGTTTGGGTCTTTTAAGTCCACAACTAGTTTGTTTGGCCCAACACTTTCCTATAAAAGAATAATAATAATAATAAAATAAATCATACATTGCTTTATATACAAGTAGCCTAAGTGTTTGCACAAACTGGAAATAGACCCTTTTTTAAAAAAGTCTTGTTTGTTACAAGATTAAAAGGTTGAAAAAAGAAATAGCCTATATGCATGCATGTTCACAATAAGACTAGTAACGTATATGATGTATACATATATGAGCATATGATGACAACTTTTCGAGTGCACTATCCCTTTGAGTTATATAATGAGAAACTGGAAGAAAAAAAACCTAGAGGTATTTCGCATTGCGTGGAAGGATAGTGATACTGCATACAGAACAGAGAGGCATTCAAATTGCTAGGTATGCTTACTTTGCAAACACAACCCTAGGTATTTATTTGATACAGTGGCTAAATGAAAGAGAAATAAAGCTTCAACTTGAGACATTTCTAAACAGCACAGCAGTAATTACTTTCTATACTTGCAAGATTGATATTATTAGAGAGAAAATTATAACCATGGGTTAGGGTTAGAGTCCAATAAACCGTCTACTACAGTATCATCAGACTTCGTGCTATAGACACCCTGAGGAACAAGTCCATTCATTCTTTGATATTGGAGAGAAAGAATTATCTAAACTAGTTAAATCATCTAAATCCACGACATGCATGTTAGACCCTATACTGACTAAGCTACTAAAAGAGATTCTTCTATAAGTCATAGCTCCTCTTCTTAAAATTATTAATTCATCATTGTCATCAGGGTACGTACCAATTTATTGGCTGTTATTAAACCTCTTATTAGAAAAACTTAATTCTAGAGAACTAGTTAAACTGACCGATCTTGAATCTCCCTTTTTGGTAAAAAATACTAGAAAAGGCAGTATTCTCACAACTGTGATTTAAACCATGCCAATGCAATTCCACTAATGCCAAAGTAATTTTCGAGGCAGCACTAAGATCCAATAACACTAATAGAAATAAACCATTTGTAACTCTAATTAGAGGTGTCTCCGTGGTACGGTCTAAATCCTGACTGAAACCTCTTATTAGAAAAACTTAATTCTAGAGAACTAGTTAAACTGACCGATCTTGAATCTCCCTTTTTGGTAAAAAATACTAGAAAAGGCAGTATTCTCACAACTGTGTTCTTTTTTTAGAAAGAAATGATATCTGCGAGGATTTCAGTCAGGATTTAGACCGTACCACGGAGACACCTCTAATTAGAGTTACAAATGGTTTATTTCTATTAGTGTTATTGGATCTTAGTGCTGCCTCGAAAATTACTTTGGCATTAGTGGAATTGCATTGGCATGGTTTAAATCATACTTATCTGACCGTTATCAGTTTGTAGCAGAGACAAAGAGATGTCTTATCAATCACACGCTCAGTATGGTGTACCACAAGGCTCAGTACTAGGACCGTTGCTTTTCACTCTGTACATGCTACCCTTGGAAGATATCATTAGGAAGCATGGCATTAGTTTTCACTGTTAAGCTGATGTTACTCAGCTCTATATTTCTTTGCGCCCTAACAAAACATACCAATTCACAAAATTAACGGAATGCATAGCTGATGTAAAAAAAAATTGGATAACTAGTCATTTCCTACTAATTAATTCTGAGAAAGAAAAAACAAACATTATTAAACCAAAAACCTGGGTGTGTTAATTGATAGCAATCTTTGTTTGAAAGTGACATTTCTAACATCTGTAAAACAGCATTTTTCCATCTTAAATTACGACACTCTCACTGATATGTAGCCTATATGTTATTATATTTATATATTATGTCTGTGTGTATATAGTATACACACACATATATATATATATATATATATATAGTATATAATATATTTATATGTGTGTATACTAGACTTGTAGTCAAGACTGCCTAAACCGAGACCAAGACACTACCAAGGCCAAAGGGTATCGAGACCAAGACAAGACCAAGACCAAGACAGACCAAGACTGAGACCAAGTCGAGACCGGAGGGAAAAAAAATAGACTAGTGTTGAAGCTAAGCAATATGAATTCAAGAACAGCAGCATACTAGGGTTCAGCCGCAGTTTACATTCAATACATATTAGATGGTATTACTTCAACTACACAGGCAGAATAATACAGAGACAGACCATGTCATGTGTGTGACTGTGAGCTCACTGTAAATGTTTTTGCAGGGTGAGATCAACTATGTGTAGCAATTGCATGACGGCTGTTACTGCACTATTAGACTCCCTTAACTTTTGTGTACTGTTGAGGACTGACATGACTGGTACTGACTGGTTCATCTGACAAAACATCGAACACCTCCAACACCATCTTGCTCCTCCAACAACTGTCTAAAGAATGAGAAATATGTAACCAATTGAAATTATACTTAATGTGTAGATAAAATCGTGACATCAAATTAAAGATACACAATTATAAACTTGGATTAAGCCTAATGTTTAGTCAACACAACGGAGATATGCAGATGATATTTAAAAGACCATTTATTTAGTCTAACACCATCTTAAATACAATACTGTAATCAAACAACACACACACACATGCACACACACGCACACACACAGAGAGATATCAAAGACACAAATTCATCTAAGCAAATGCCTGCCTATCTCTGTCGATTTCGGAGTCTCCAAATTAATCCATTCTGCAGCTTTTAAATACATAATAAAATGTTTAAAAAAACGAAATGATAGGCTTAAGTGCAGGATCCGAAAGTTGGTCGTTTTGTCGCTATGGTTACACACACACACACACACACACACACACACACCGTTGGCGGTGCGCTCAAAGTCATCTGTCAGTAACTTGTGCAGTTACCCAAAATCTCCTGAATGAAGTAAAAACCCATCATGTCACTGATATGTGTTTTTTAAATCAAGTGCTCGTTGCCGCTGCGATCAGTGGCGCGGATAAAGTGTTTTCTAGTATATTGGGCGCACACGCCGCACTGTCTTCACTCGGACACGCGCTTCAATCCGTTCCGTTGCGGATAATAATGTTGCATTATCGAACGTTGTGTCGTCGTGGATATTGTAGTAGCCTATTGTATTGCTAAATCCCCGACCACTATGTCGGTCTGAGACAGCGAGACCAAGACAAGACCGAGAGGTCCGAGACCAAGACAAGACCAAGACCGTCAAGGCCGTGACAAGACCGTGGTCTCGAGACCAAGACCGGTCTCGAGACATTCATCACTAGTGTATACTGTATATTAACAGACATATTCATATTCAATTATATATATATAACTATAATATATTATAGTGTAAACACAAACTTTTGTTAGATGTGATTAATCGATTTGACAGCACTAATATATATATATATATATATATATATATATATATATATATATATATATATATATATACACACCTTATGAATTTTGCTCTGAACTTCAACATTACATGAACCCACTCACATTGTTAGTATTACCACTCGAACCTTCTGCTACAACTCTGTCCATCTCTCGCTTCATATTATCCATCTCCATCCTCAGCTCCTCCATCGACAGATTGTACTTGTTCACCATTGTCTCAAACATTTCCAGCACACGGACGATTTTGAACTGTAAATCCGAGAATTCCCTGCCACCTGTGTTGACTTTTAATAAATCTCTGCCGATCACGTAGGAAATGTCATAAACATCTTCAACAGTCATTTCCAACACGTCCTTGTCGAAAGCCTCCATGGGTGAACTGTCCAGTCGCCCTTCCATTCTGTCTCAAAACACAGTAACTTTCCCAAAGATATGTTGAGTCCAGCTGATCTCACTGTCCCACTGTATTCGCAAATTACCCGACAACTTCCTCTTCCAAACTGGCTCATCTACTTTACTGGAACTTCGAATGTTTGATTGACGTGTTATCCAGCCAATGGCAGAGTCGCTCCATGAACAACACGGTTAATGAAGCATGAGTGACTGTTATTCCCGCTAACATCTCCATAACAATCCCGTGAAACAATTCTGTGAGAAATTTAATTTGAAAACGCTTACATTTTGTTAATGTCATACAATTTATAAGCTGTTCAACGGAACCAGCTGGCACTTGGCAACAAATACACAGAAGATGTTCGCTTAAAGGGACAGCTCACCCTCAAGTTGTTCCAAACCTGTATGAATTTATTTATCTATTCTGCTGAACACAAAAGAAGATAAGAATGTTGGTAACCAAACTTGTTGATCGGAATACTATGGAAGTCAATATCTTGTTTTGTGTTCAGCAGAAGAGAGAAATCCATACATGTTTGGAACAACTTGAGGCTGAGTAAATGATGACAAAATTTTTATTTTCAGGTGTACTATCCCTTTAAGAACAGTATGCGTTTGTTTACTGCTAAATTATAACATATTTCATGTACAGATGATGTGGAAACATTTGCTAATTTAGTTTTTATACAAAAGTGAAAGTCGTGAAAATGTGCACAACTTTATATGCTTTTGAATAATATATAAAATACACACTTTTATTCATATTTCTGAAAAGGTTAACTGAATTTACAAAATGACATGGTTCAGAAGTTTCCTCTTGATATGTCATGTGTGTGTTAGTCCACTGTGTGGCAGTAGCTGTTCATTTTCTCTCTTGTCTCAGGTAAAGTAGTGTCAGGTGAAAGCTCTCATTGCTCTGCTCTTGGTCTTGGAGGAGAGAAAGGGAGGATAAATACTCACTGATCTTTACTGAGGCGTGTATTGAATTGAATTGATTTTTTATTAAAGTGTCTTGCACTTACGTGCCCAGCCCAAATAGGCTTGTATTAGTTTTTTCCTCTGCTGGTGTGTCTGACTGCTGCCTTTTTCTATTGTAGTACAGTGTTGTTGTGAATTGATTCATGTTGCTTAAGTAGATTAGGGTCCAGTTCTCACTATTAACTTACCGTTAACTACGACTTTTGCCTCAGTAAACTTCTTATTACTGCTTATTAATAATTAGTAAGGTAGTTAAGTTTAGGTAGGATTAAGGGACGTAGAATATGGTCATGCAGAATAAGGCATTAAAGTGGTCATATGATGTTTCTAAAAAAGAACATTATTTCGTGTATTTAGTTTAATGCAATGTGTTTACGCGGTTTTAGGTTCAAAAAAGTAATTATTTTACACATACTGTACATCATTGTTGCTCCTCTATGCTTCACCTTTCTGAAACGAGTCGAATTTTACAAAGCTCATCAAGAATTTCTGAATAGCACGGTGTGCCTTGATTGGCCAGCGATCCAGTGCATTGTGATTGGCCCAAAAACCTTAAAGGGTTAGTTCACCCAGAAATTAAAATTCTGTCAGTAATCACTCTCCCTCATGTTGTTCCAACCCCGTAAGACTTTTGTTCATCTTCGGAACACAAATTAAGATATTGTTGATTAAATCTGAGAGCTGGCATATTGCCCTGTATCCTTCAGTGCAACTGGCCATGCGGATTTAACTACGTATTCACAGTTGTTGTCGCTACGCCACTGACGCTGTGTTTATGTACACACTGCACACTATATGTGCTATGATTTGTGCCGTTATATATTGTCCTGTATCCTTAAAGGAGAACTCCGGTCAATTTTAACATTGAGCTCATTTTTTTGTACATTTGGAGTGCTGTCAATACAGAGAACAACGACAAAAATCGGTGTTGCCTACACCGAGTTATTCTATTTTTAAAATTTGCACCCTATTGACTTCAATTTGTCGAGTTCACGCACGTGATCATAGGTACTAAACCTATGCGCGTGAACTCGACAATCGATTACTATGGCCTTCCACCGAAAACAGGATGTAAACAAAGGTATGAGCGCTGGCTGAATTAACTTCATTTTTATTAATATCTCTAACATCTACTGCAGTCAGATCCACTCGTGTTCACTCGGAAGGAATCACTCACATTTTCTGTGCACTTGTAATGACACTTAAAGGATGTTAAGAGGCTAAAAAGCAGGCTTACTACTTGCCCCATTGAAGTCAATAGGGTGCAAATTTTAAAAATAGAATAACTCGGTGTAGGCAACACCGATTTTTGTCATTGTTCTCTGTATTGACAGCACTCCAAATGTACAAAAAAATGAGCTCAATGTTAAAATTGACCGGAGTTCTCCTTTAAGTGCAACTGGCCATTCAACTACGTATTCACAGTTGTTGTCGCTACGCCACTGACGCTGTGTTTATGTACACACTGCACACTAATATGTGCTATGATTTGTGCCGTTATATATTGCCCTGTATCCTTCAGTGCAACTGGCCATTCTGATTTAACTACGTATTCACAGTTGTCGCTACGCCACTGACGCTGTGTTTATGTACACACTGCACACTATATGTGCTATGATTTGTGCTGTTATATATTGCCCTGTATCCTTCAGTGCAACTGGCCGTTCAACTTATTCACAGTTGTGTCGCTACGCCACTGACGCTGTGTTTATGTACACACTGCACACTATATGTGCTATGATTTGTGCCTTTATATATTGCCCTGTATCCTTCAGTGCAAATGGCTATTCTGATTACAACATATTCACAGTTGTTGTTGAATGCAAATGATGCTGTGTTTACGTACACACCGCACTCATGTGTTCATGATTTATGCCGCTATAAATTGCCCTGTATCCTTCAGTGCATCTGGCTATTCTGATTCAACTATGTATTCACAGTTGTTGTGCGATGCCACTGACGCTGTGTTTATGTACACTGATATGTGTGTATTATGCTTATGCCACGATATTGCCCTGTATACTTCAGTGCAACTGGCGATTCTGATTACTACGTAGTCACAGTTGTTGTGTGATGCAACTGACTCTGGGTTACGTACACACTACACACTGTTATGTGTAGGATTTATGCCATTATATATTGCCCTGTATCATTCAGTGCAATGGCTATTCTTATTACTACACAGTACGTATTCACAGTTGTCGTGCGATGCAACTGACGCTGTGTTTATGTACACACTACACACTGATATGTGTTATGATTTTTGCCGTTATATATTGCCCTGTATCCTTCAGTGCGAATGGCTTCTCTGATTACTACGTATTCACAGTTGTTGTGCGATGCAACTGACGCTGTGTACACACTACGCACTGATATGTGTTACGATTAAGCCGCTATATATTGCCCTGCTCCTTCAGTGCAACTGGCTACTCTGATTACTGTGTACTCACAGTTGTTGTGCGCTGCCACTGACGCTGTGTTATGTACATTGATATGCGTCTATGATTTATGCCGTTATATGTTGCCCTGTATCCTCAGTGCAACCGGCTATTCTGACTAACTACGTAGTCACAGTCGATGTCGCTATGCCTCTGACGCTGTGTTTTGTACACATAATAACTATGCTATCACGTTGCCCTGTATCATTCAGTGCTACTAGCTATCCTATCTAACTGTGCATAGTCACAGTCGTCGCTACGGCGACTTGCGCTGCATCTGTGTACACACTGAAGCGTTATGCTGTTATGTTACCCTCAACGTAACTGACCATTGTGTTTGAACTGCGCATATTCATGCAGTTTCGGTCGCTTCGACGACTAGCGCTGCATTATACACACAGATGTTTTAAATGTGCACACTGATGTGTTATGCTGTTATGTTGCCCTCGATCCTTCAGTGCAACAACGAGATGTCCTATCTAACTGTGCATATTCACAGTTCTGTCGCTACGGCAACTACACTGCACTTATGTACGTACAAGGACGTGTTTTTGCTATTGTTGCCCTGTTCCCTTCAGTGCAAAACTAGCTATCCTAATCTAACCGTGCATATTCACAGTTTCTGGATGTATGTATGTGCACGGATGTGTTAGGCTGTAATGCTGCTCTGTTTCCTTCAGTGCAGCTAGCCATCCTGATCTAACTGTGCATCTCAGCTACGGCGACTTACACTGCGTTATTACATGCATGGATGCGCTATTCTTACGCACTAATGCTGTCATGTTGCCCTTTATCTTAGTGCAACTAGCTATCCCAGTCGAACTGTGCATATTCACAGTCTCTGTCGATACGGTGACCTGCGCTGCATTTATTTGCACATGGATGGGTTCATGCTGCGGTGTTGCCCCGTATCCTTCAGTGCCTATACTGAGCTACTGCGTATATTAGTTGGCGCTACAGCGACCGATGCTGTTACGTACATGTGCTACGCTGTTATGTTGCCCCGTTCCTTCAGTGCAACTGGCTATTCTGTACTAACTCGTATACTCACAGTTCTAGCTACGGCTACGACTGTGTTTGTGTACTTAATGAGGTGCTATGCTATTATGGGGCTATTATATATTCACAGTTGTTGTCGCTACGGCCACTGGCACTGTGTTTATGTACATTCAGTTATGTGTTAATTTGCACTTCTGTACATCGGCTATAGAACATCGGCTATGTTCTACAAAGGAGTGTCAGTTTCCTCGTGACCCCCTTACTGGCCTATCATCCCCGGTTCACGGACCTGAGAGAGTTATGGGGACAATTCCCCATGACAATCCCCCTCAAGAAGGTCCTGCTTCTACAGCGATTGGCACCCCAGCCCCAAGCTGTGGAACCTTCTTGTGTGTCCGCTGCTGGGTCCTTAGTTGAGCAAGACACTTCACACTAATAAGTGCTGAGAGCTCTCCTTGAGATGGCCTTTCCACCTGCTCTCGCCCCAGCGAAGCACTTTGGAGACCTATGCTCATTCTAAGTGAATGATGTGGCATTGTCTCGGACCTAGTGACTACAGCGTCACTCTCCGTCCGATACCAAGCTGCGTTCCGTAGTCGCTTACACCGTTCAGAGCACAGATTGATCCTTGCCAGCCTTATCTGCTGAGCCATCAGCCTCGCATGATGCCGATGCTCAGAGTGCTGTTGGCCCTGTATGGGCTTTGCGGATGTTTGTGGATCACTAGGCGGCAGTCTGACTAGCTGTTTGTGTGCTTAATGGATGGTACTAGGGACGTGCTGTTTTATACTGAGACCTCTCACTGAATTCGACGCTTTCAATGTTGGTTTAATGCCTACGGCATTTAGGTATGCTGGCTGCCTTCTCAGAACACGTTCGCCAGGGTTTTAAGTTTTATGCACTGCCTATAGCGTCGTGGGTTCGGT
>JAJAQA010000007.1:3543429-3578429 GCA_021464565.1 Rutilus rutilus | reverse complement strand
AATCAAAGTTTGAAACACAGTGCAAAACAGTTACAGACATTAAAGCAAAAGTACACAACATTTATGTGGTCTTTTATAAGTCTGTATTCTTTATATTTTACTTAGTTTTGAAACCAGTTCAGTCCAGCAGAAGAGCTCAAACCCAGAGTCCAGCTGTGTGTCTATGAAGAGTAACCGCTCTATAGAGGAGCCACGAAACTTTAACAGAGACAAACAGTCTGATCTCAGGTATATCATTTCTATAAAAGATGTGCTTATTGTATTTGATTTTTATGAAATTATTAATATAAAGCAGTTTAATGAGTTACAATCTTGCTAGTTTCAGTCACTATTAATGATTATCATTGTGCTCTTGTGTAAAGCTCTATGTATTGTATTGTTAATACATTCACGCACTGTAAAAGCTGTTGGTCTGTTACTCAGTTAATGACACAATTACATCAATATCAGTGTGTCTGATATTTAATCCTCTCATTCTGATTTAAGGTCAAACCTTCTATCCAGACCAGTTAAAAACAAAACTGTGTACAAGTCTGTGATTCAACCACAAGACTTTAATGAAAGCATGTATCCTGGTTTCAGGTAAAATGCAGGACTTTTTTTTATTGTCGTTGTTTAATTTTAGGTGCTGCAATTCACATCACAAATCACTCAAACACATGATTAATGATTAACACATTTCAGAAACCTAATGATGTTCTGTGTCCCATAAATAGTTTTGTAAATTATGGCTATTTACTTCTCTAACTTGTGTAATAATGTGATATTTTAATCTTACAGCAATGACTCTAAACCTGCTGAAGTCCTCAACACATTGAGATCAAATCTGAGACAGAAGTTTGAGTGTTTGTATGAGGGAATATCAAAGCAGGGAAACCCAACACTCCTGAATGAGATCTACACAGAGCTCTACATCACAGAGAGTGAAAGTGGAGAGATCAGTAATGAGCATGAGGTGAGACAGATTGAGACACAGTCCAGGAGAGCAGAAACCGAGGACACACCGATCAAATGCAATGACATCTTTAGACCTTTACCTGGACAAGACAAACCCATCAGAACTGTGCTGACAAAGGGAGTCGCTGGCATTGGAAAAACAGTCTCTGTGCAGAAGTTCATCCTGGACTGGGCTGAAGGGAAAGAGAATCAGGACGTCCAGCTCATATTTCCACTTGCTTTCAGAGAGCTCAACTTGATGAAGGACAAAACACTCAGTCTTTCAGATCTTCTGCATGTCTTTTTTCCTGAAACAAAAGAAATGGAAATATCCAATAATGAATATAAAGTATTGTTCATCTTTGATGGTCTGGATGAGTGTCGTCTGTCTCTGAACTTTAAGAGCGAAGTGAAACTGTGTAATAAATCTGAATCAGCCTCAGTGGACGAGCTGCTGACGAACCTCATTGTGGGGAATCTGCTTCCCTCTGCTCTCATCTGGATCACCTCCAGACCAGCAGCAGCGGATCTCGTCCCCTCTGAGTGTGTCCATCGAGTGACAGAGGTACGAGGCTTCAGTGACACACAGAAGGAGGAATACTTCAGGAAGAGAATCAAGGATCAGAGTCTGGCCCGCAGGATCATCTCACACCTGAAGTCCTCAAGGAGCCTCTTTATTATGTGCCACATCCCAGTGTTCTGCTGGATCTCAGCCACTGTTCTAGAGAAGATGTTGAGTGAAGCAGAGAGAGGGGAGATTCCCAAGACTCTCACTCAAATGTACACACACTTCCTGCTCATTCAGACCAACATCAAACATGAGAAGGACTATGAGAAGAAAGGGAAAGATGAAGACATGATTGTCAAACTGGGGAAACTGGCTTATCAGCAGCTTGTGAAAGGCCACCTGATCTTCTATGAGGAAGACCTGAGAGAGTGTGGCATTGATGAGACAGAAGCATCAGTTTACTCAGGATTGTGCACTCAGATCTTCAGAGAGGAGTTGGGCTTGTGTCAGGGGAAAGTCTTCTGCTTTGTTCATCTGAGCATTCAGGAACATCTAGCAGCTCTATATGTGCATCTCTCCTTTATCAACAATAACATCAATGTGTTTGACCAGATTACCAAACCAACTAATGGAGAAAAAGTTTCCCTATCTGATCTCCATCAGAGAGCTGTGGATGAGGCTTTAGACAGTAAAAATGGGCATCTGGACCTTTTCCTTCGTTTCCTTCTGGGTCTGTCAGTGAAGTCTAATCAGAGTCTCTTACAAGGACTAAAGACACAGACAGCAAACAGCTTTCACAACAATGAGAGAACAGTTGACTATATTAAAGAAAAGATCAGTGAGAATCCCTCTCCAGATAAATACATCAATCTGTTTCACTGTCTGAATGAACTGGGTGATCTTTCTCTAGTGAACGAAGCTAAACCTCATACGTATGGAGGATTACGTGATGTGAAACTCTCCTCGTCTCAGTGGTCAGCTTTAGTGTTTGTGTTGTTGTCTTCAGAGAAGACACTGCAGAGGTTTGACCTGAAGAGCTTAATTGGAGACAGAAATGATCAGTAAGTAACACTGAGTACAATCATTACAGTCTAAAACATTATGAACAAAGAGAAACTAATAGATCAGAGGTGTTTAAATCACAGGACACAGATTGATTTCTGGGATATTGTACATATAATAATTTGCGGGTGTTTCTCAAACCATGGCTGTGTCCTAGTAAGTCTGCATATCTCGACTGCCACGCCATCAAGCGCCTCTGAAGGCCGTCTCAGTTTGAAGGATGTTTTCATTTTGTGTCTTTAATTCAGCTCATTTTGAAGGATTCATCAAGTATATCCTTTGTGTTCTTCAATCTTCCTCAATCCTTTGCACACATTCTAATTCATGTAAAAGAACTGATGGAAAACGATTCGGCACTGAGTTTATCTGAGTTCATTATGAAATTTAAGACACAGATAATGTATTCGGAGATGAAGGCATACATGTTATCTTTTGTTTATTAATTAATCACTGAACACTAAACTGACAATAATGTAAGACACTGGGAGACACAGACGGCGGTCATTCACTGTATTGCATTAATAAAAAAGCCAGTTAATATAAAGATATTTAATAGGAAGTATTTTTCCTAAATTAAGTTTTAATAGTATTTTTGTGCCGTGACCGTGGGGCAGAGTCCTGCACGGGTCCGATTTTGTAAATCCGCACATGCCCGTACCCGCAGTGCTTACAACCGCATCCAACCCGTTTTCCGATAGCAGCACTAATTAAAATCCGCACCCGACCCGACCCGCTTAAAATAGAACCAACACCCGACATAAAATCAGTTTAGACTATCACATTATAGACACACTTACAAAAATGTTTATTGCCAGGTCATACAGAAGTTATTACAGGACAACTTCAGCCGAAGCTGTCAAAAGGCCGGTACATGAAGAACATGGCTAACGTTACCACAAAACTGAGTAGCCTTACGCGGCTACAACACTATATCTGCCACCCAATTTCGGCTAGCCTACATCTGACAATTTTGGGTTCAAACACGCCCTGTACACCACACATACTTAACAGTGTTAAATTTGAAAAATACTGTTCGGCAGAACTGCTTGGTTTGTTACCACAGTAATCTGCGTACTTCCTCAGGGATGAAGTTCCACATTTGCTGCTATCCAACACGAAAATGCAGCAAAGCCTTTCACAATATTTTCTTCAGATAACTCCAAATTTCTCCCACACACTGGACTTGATTTTTGATGAAGTATTGTCGACAACTTTACAATCTCCACTAGCTATTCTTTTCTTCAACTCCTCAGCATCCATCTCGACGACTGCAAGCAGATCGCGCGCGCACGCGGTTATGATGCATTTTTAAAAGTGAAAGTAGCCTAGGTAACGTTATAGATCCTGGGAGGGCGTGGCGCGTGGGCACAAATAAACTGATGTGGATTTTAAATGATTTTTTACATTTTTGTAGATGTGTTCCTAAAAATATGGGAGACCGGGGACAGTTGCAACATGGGGATGGTTGCAACATGTCATTTTTCTCCAATCAGAAACAACCTAGAGTGATGACACTCATACTGTACATGCACAGTTAGACCCTCTCCCCACTAAGAAGACATTAGACATATTCAACATTTGCTGCTGCATTTATTGAACAAAACTTGTTTTGGAGGTTTGAAAGTAAATTTTTTCATGAGATATATTTTTTGTCATACTGTCCAGAAATTTTGTATGAATTAATCAAAACTTACTTTGAATTATTGTTTTGTTGACTTCTAAGTGACATGGTTAGCATGTGTCAAAGTCAGCGTGTCTAGCAGGCACATGATGTTCTGTCATGGCTGATAGGGTTTGGGACAGTTGCAACAAGTTATAAATTGCATGTTTAATAAAGGTTTGTTGCATTGCAAATTGTTCAATTCTTCCTGTCTTACACTGAAATATGGAGAGATTGAATAGCATTTGTAACACCTGCACACTTAATCTATGTAGGCCTATGTTCTACACATAAACAAAAAAAACCTCAATAACTGTTATTTGATAAATATGACTAAATAAATAAATTATAGGCTACAATAATATTATTGAAATAAATAATATTATAATATTATAGTAGGCCTAAAACAGTTAATATTTTCAGAATTATATGCTCATTGAGACAAAAAGCTAAAATTAATTAGAGAAATTTAAGGTATTTTTAACGTGTTGCAACTGTCCCTGGGTCGGTGTCAGTTGCAACATCTGACTTCTTCCATTCAAATAAATACTGTGAACGATATGTCATATATAATCATCTTTAAATGGTATGGGTAATTAGCAGACAGATGCAAGTTTAATATATACAAATTTGGTTGGTCTAGTCCAAATAGTCTCTGAGTAACTGAGAGAAATGCAAAAAGTGTTGCAACTGTCCCCGGTCTCCCCTCTATTTTTACGTTTGCATGTGTTTAGACCCGTGTTTCCCCGTGTCCGACCCGACCCGCACCCGTATCCGACACAGTTGGATATTTTTCACACCTTTGAGCAAAATTTGCAGGTCACCCGTCAACCCGTGCAGGACTCTGCCGTGGGGCGGGAACATGTGTGACGTTGCCATGCACACTTACTAGAGCGTCTCATTCTAGTGTTTAATGCTGAGGACTCGAGTCTACAAGCCTCAGAAGGACCTGTGTAACTTCATGTTCCAGTTGAGTGCACAAGCCTTTCAAAGTAAACTCATTTGATCATTGTGTGCGCACCGTCTGCGCGATCACAGAAATTGTGCTGCAAGCGGATCCTCCTGATGATGAAAATGACGTCACGCGGACGCCAAAGTAAACTTGATAAAACAGTTAATCGCCTTGATGCCGTTTCTGGTGGCGTTTAGCTCTTCACAGTGGCGTAGCGGACGGGCACGCAGGGCATATTACATTACTGTTATTATTATTATTAGGCTACTTTTATCATTAATATTACAGTTCATTTGCCCCGCAATAATTTCATAGCGCATCACCGCATAACTGACGCGCTGTGAGGATAAAGATTAGATTAGCTTACTTCTCATTTCAAAGACAATTAAATAAACAAGTAAATTATTAACAAGTAAACAAGTAAATTATTAAATAAACAAGTAGGTAAATAAACAAGTAACAAGCAAACAAACTTGTGGGCTTAATTTTTTAGGAATAATTTGCTGATGCAGGTACAAAAATACTTTTTCTTTAAAAAAAGTTAAATGTCGCCATGGTGATAACCACAGCAACAGACAGGACAAAATAATCTGATATGTGAAAATAGTGTTGTGGTGTAAATGCAGACTAATAGACCTGCCACAGCAACACTGACAAGAAAAAGAAAACAACAAATCTGTGACGGCTGAATACGAGGCTTCTACAGTTATAGATACTAAAACAACTTTTTCACATGTCCTTTATAAAGCAGTGTTTAATTAAAAAAAATATTTGAGGGTATTTAGGAAGGTATAATGTATTATTTACTTATGATATGAATTATTATTATTGTTAGCATGAATAATTAACTTATTTTTTTATTTTCGCTTAGTGTCACACAGAACACTGGAGATGAAGTTCTTCAGAAGCTGATGCCTGTGGTTACAGCAACTAGATCAGCTCTGTAAGTCACACTGAGAACAAGCATCACTGTTAAAACATAACAGTTCTTACTTAAACATTATAAATGAATGGTTTAACAAAAAATATGAGTCACACTTCAGCTTTTAAACCCTCCAGCTATCTGACCTGATTTGATCTACTTAACCATTTTTTATGATATATGTGTGAGAAATTTATTTTAAAATATATGCATTTATAATGTATATATATAAACATTTATATGTAGACTTTTTATATTAATTTAAATTTAATTTAAATGTTAATACATTTATATTTAGTGAAAAAACGTATGTTTTCAATGTATTTCATTTTATCAGTTTTATATAATCTTTCTCCCTCACATAGAGACATAATCTCTTAGAATAACAGTTAAACTTACTGATATATTGAATTCATTGTTTAAAAAAATAGATATTTCACAAATTATAAACACAATTAAGAAAAACAAAGATTTCTGTTTTGATCTGAGAGTGAAGAGTGTGTCATTGTTCTCTACAGGTTGGAGGAGTGTGGTGTCACAGATGAAGGTTGTGCTGCTCTGGCTTCAGCTCTGAGATCAAACCCCTCACACCTGAGAGAACTGAATCTGTATAATAATAAACTAGGAGATTCAGGAGTGAAGCTGCTCTCTGCTGGACTCGCGAATCCTCACTGTAAACTGGAGATACTGTGGTAAGATCTTACGTGAGTCTCACATGAAACTGTCACAGTGAATTCATAAAGTATAACAAAATGGAATAAAATGCAGGGAAATAACTATTATTTCATTAATTACAAGCAAAGCTATTAAAACAACATGATCAAATGCATCAAATTATTTTTACATCTGTTCATAGGATGTAAGAGAATTAATATTTTTAAAGTGTTTGCACTATTTCTCCTGCTGCTGTGAGTTCATGTGTTTGATCTGTAAATGATGAACACATGAGCTGCTCCTCATTAAGGTGATTCTGCAGTGCTGATAGTCACACTGAAAAACACACTTTGAAGAGATGGCAAAAGTACTCACTTCCCGTACTCAAGTAGAAGTACAGATACTTGTGTTAAAAATACTCTGGTAAAAGTAGAGGTACTGAATTAACTTCTTTACTCTAGTAAAAGTAACAAAGTACAGGCTTGTAAATTTACTTAAAAGTATAAAAGTAAAAGTAGCCTTGTGAATGACAACCATTTTACCTGGACCACACAAATGTTACTAGAGTGCAATCTGAGAAACTTAAGTGGATATGAAAAAAAGGTTCTTTATATGCCATTGCCTTCATTTTAAACAGATGTCCTAAAACATTACATATATGATTATTGTGACAGAGACTGGGACACCAGGTTAATAAGATTCTGACTGAGTAGCAAGATATTAATTCAATTGTGATTCTGTGGGAATTCACAGATCCAGTTTCTCTTTTTTAATCTTCCCCTTAACATTTAAAGAAATCTACATGTA
Organism: Rutilus rutilus; assembly: GCA_021464565.1. Lineage (NCBI taxonomy): Eukaryota > Metazoa > Chordata > Actinopteri > Cypriniformes > Leuciscidae > Rutilus > Rutilus rutilus. The sequence goes on along the minus strand of JAJAQA010000007.1, from coordinate 3,570,928 downwards.
TGTGTGTGTGCTCAAATATGGCTTCTGGAACAGATAAAATATGATTTATTAAACAGACATTAATTAAGAAGTTCCCCATACTTTTAGAGTTACAATTAACAACCACTAGATGGCAGCAGCATATAAGAAATGAACTGGCAGCTAGTAAATCTTTGAGCATAGAGTGCTAATAAAAATAAATGTAATATGTCAGGCTCACAATTTTTACAATTGAAGTGCAATAAAAGTTCAATGTACATTGCATTAAAAAAAAAATCTTTATTGATATGCAAATAGACAATAGACATCCAGCAAAAGAAAAATGGGCAAGTGATGTATGCCCTCAAATCTGTAGATGTGTATGGATTTGTCCTGGATCCCTTCAAGAACTTGGGAGCAACTAGGGTATACAGACCTTCTGTAATGCGTAACGTGTCATAACGTAATTGTGTGTAGGACAGTGAGTGAGTGAAAACACGTGTGTGTGTGTCTGGGATGGACAGGGAGAGAGAGACCGTAAGTGATCAAATGTAAACCTCAAAGGATGATTGGGAATGTCTTGCTGCTTGTCTGCCGAATCTCTGGGATCTCCGTTTTCTTCATTTTCAATAATGTCGCCGTCCATACTACTATGTGCTAACGTTACCGCCATCAAGCCGCAATGATTTGCCGTGAATGAATGCCGCCGAATCTGTCGAGTCGTCTTGTAGTGGAAAGTACCGATATTCGTGTTAAAAATGTAAGGAGTAAAAGTAAAATGTCGGCACAAAAATAAATAGTAAAGTAAAAATATCTGAAAAACCTACTTGAGTACAGTAACAAAGTATTTGTACTTCGTTACTTCCCATCTCTGACACTTTGACATTGTGATATACATTTAACACCCTTTACTTTAAACACACTCAGTCTCAGCACAGTCAGTATTAACACAGTCCATTCATTTTAATTTTAGGGGGAAACTGGAGACTGTAGAGATTTACTCCAGGTTTAAAGTCCAGCTTATGTCAATGTCACAGATTATGACATGGATAAGCACTATAGTACATCGATGACACGTCAGTGTGTGTATTATTAATGAGGCTGGAGGTTCTTATCCTACGAGAAGACATTTCTCTTTTTCATGACAGCACATGGTGTTTTTCTATGACAGACGCTTCAAACTGCAAAATCATGCAGTAGTTTAGAGAGGCGTTCATGGGTCGCAAGTGTGTGTGTCCATGGTGCAAGAGTTGAGTATGTTGCAGGCTTCCCCCGTGATGCTGTCAGGCCGAGACTCGCTGCGGGCGTTTGGTTGGCCAGAAACTACAGACACAATCAAACTGTGTGTGTGTAACAAGTGTTTTACTGAGGAGAGCTACGAGAATATCTATCTTCTCTGTCACTATCTGTCCTGCAGGTACGTAGATTTGTGATCTACGCAACCGGTTTTTATGACATTTGTATGAGTAAATTATTATCATACAGATGCTTTTATAGTGAATGTATATAAACATCTATAGGCTACTGTTAAAGGGAAATGACAGATTGTGTTCAATGATTTGGTAGGAATTTAACTGTCCGCTGTAAAATCCTCCAGTTTCCCCCTGATATGTAGTGAGAGCCGGCATGGGCCGCTGACAGATGACTGTTGCTCGTCCCTCTCTCTCTCCTGTCTTGCTCTGCCACACACACTCTCTCTCTTCTTCTCACAGCCGCACACACACATTTAAGAGGATTTTACAGAATGATTGTGAGGTAGACTTGAGCTGAAAGAGGGGTGTTTCATGACTCTTTATTGTTCAGTACCTTAACCTCTTCTTTTACTATCTTTCTATATTTTTATGTGATGTATAGTTTTAATTTGTTATTTCAGCTTTTATGTAATTACTGAAAAAAATGTGTCGGATCAAAGTAAAAAATTTTTACTTCACCTTATTACAAGTAATCAATTTACTTTTTCTCAAGTGAGTTTGAGCAAATCAAATTTCTATGGTCAGTTGAAACTATGTATTTTACATGATTGAATCCCAAATTATCACAATCTTTTTGATTAACTTAATTTTTTTTAAACAAAAAATCCAAATAACTACAAACAATGTTGTCACACTGTGGTTTCCTCAGGAACAGACTGAAGACTCCGATTATAGGTACAAACTCAAACTTTAATAATAGCACTCTGGAACAAGCTGACAGGGAAAACACACATAAACACAACGGAGATCAGACAAAGACTGAAAGAAAGGGTGCATCTTATATAGCAAACAGAAACGAGATAATTAATCATGCACAGCTGGGACAAATGAAATCCATGATAGTAATCACAGAAACAAAGGAGTGGCGGAAAAAGAAAAGGTAAACTGGAACCAATCAAAACAGAAACTGAAAGTCCAAACATGAACGGACACGTTATCTACAACTACACGTGACAGTACCTCGTCCTCCCGAAGACGCTTAACGTGTAATTAAACGCAATGCGCTCGTATTCTGGGCTCATCTGCTATTCTGTAGGCTACTTATGCTTTATTAATAAGGTGTACAGAATTTGATCTTTTAACATGACTGTCTTATAGTACATTATAGTATAATGTGTATTGCGGGCTGCTTCTTTGCTTCAGCTTTTCAAACGTAGAAGTATGATAAAGACATGATAGGCTATATATATTTTATGTAGATGAAGGCATATTTTGTACATTACTACACATGTCCTTAATAGGCGTAGATAATATATCGTTAAAATGACATAACATCTCGTTATTACGACATAATTGAGTGGAAAAATAATCTGTATATGGCAGCAATGCACCACCGTAAAAACTGCCTCGAGATCAGGCTGAACTATTAGGCCGAGACTTCTGAATATATAATACAAATACTTAAATAGGCATAATAACATAATGTTATTCCAGTTGTGGTTAAGGATCAGGCTGGACACACTGGAATGTAGAAGCTAAAAACTGCAGTGTAATGCCACAAAAGACACACACAAAAATCTGTTGTGTAAATGTATGACCTCTTTCAAAAAATAAGAGCTTTGACGCGTGACCATTTTGTCATATTTTTGTGTTAATTGAATTAAACCAAAACCTTATTATTTCTATTCATTTAATGTTTTATTGGGAAAAATAAATATTAGACAGATATATTAAAAATATGTGTCACTTAAATATTACAGATTAAAAAACAAAAGAAAACGTGCTGAGTTTCAGTTCATTGTGGCGCGCTCCAAAAATCTATAAAGGAAACAAAGTCCCAAAGTTGGCAACCCTGTAGAGCCCTGCACGGGGCAAAACATCCAGCCCTAACCGAGACCTGGCCCGTAGTGTTCAAGCCCTAATCCGGCCCCAGCCCGAACCCGACCAGAGACCAACATCAATATCACTTAAAGCTCTCTCTGACGCGCGCTGTCTCTGCTAGACGCACACACATACACACACACGCTACTTGGTAGAATATTATTATAGGCCTCAAACATAACTACCACCACCGACAATTATGCCCACAAATATTAATACAGACTGTCCATTACAGGGAAGCATAAGCATGCAGAGAATATTATATAGCCAAATGTGATCCAGCAGTAAAGAAAGATTTATGGCCTTCCTTTTTTTGATGTCAAGTAACTTTACTGAAGAACAGCGTTTCAAAGAACTCTTCGCCAACTGGCTAACGTTAAATAATAATAAAAATATAATAAGGAAAAAAAAAAAAAAATCTGTTGAACTGAGTAGCCTAGGCTCATTCACTGTTTACTCGCGATCGTTGTGAAGAAAAAGAATAGCATCCACTGTTGAAGGCTTCAGGCTCGGTAATCAAATCAAAACTCTTTCAAAATGCAGCTTTTCCTGAAGTATTGGGAACTTTTAGTAACTCCTTACGCTCCAACTTCTCCCTGATACTCTGCATGGTCAACTGTCACCTAATGCATTGCACGCGCGTCGCGTTACTCGCGTGATCGCATATTGTGTTGCATATTTATAATATTATCAATATAACAATATTTCATACAGTAGCCTGCGCTCTGCGCATATATTATGGGCACGATGAAAGGAGAAAAGCTCAATGAGCCCGAGTCCGACCAAAGCCCAATCTGTTAAAAAAAAACAAAAAAAACAATTGACCAGACTGCTCCCAATAAGTGACAAAATAACGGCAACATTTTCCTATTTACATGTTGTGATTTGTATAGTCACAGCGTGTACGAATAACAAGGTCACATGAGACACAACCATCTTCTAACCGTATACATACTGGGAACTATATTCTCAGAAGGCGAAGCACTGCTACTTGGGCGGAGTGATTTGCTCGCAGCGCCTGAGAAGCCCCGTGGTGAGGAGCAGAGAATTCGCTCAGAGTTGGAGTAAATCACTCCGCAGAAGTACCAGTGCTTCGTCTTCTGAGAATATAGTTATTGGGAGCAGTATGCTAGCTGGAGTCGTTTACCTCCAGTCTTTGTGCTAAGCTAGGCTAGCAGTGGGTGCGTCAGACAGACTTACAGCACACACGGAGATGAGAAGGGTATGTATGGACTTGTCTAACTCTGGGGGATATGGTGAATAAGCTAAAGTCCCAAAAAGTCAGCGTGTTCCGTTAAACACACCCGGGTCTGTCACACAACCTGCTTTCTGGAAAAACCCCCTGGTTTTCTCGTTCTTGTCTTGCCCTCTGGATTTGTTTGTTTGTTTGGACTGATTTTCTGAGCTCTGACCTTCTGCCTGTTTTAATGGACTATGACTTTGGATTGTGCTCTCAATAAACTGTGTTTGTTTCGTCAATCGTTGTGCTCAGTGCTGTCCACAACCAAATCACAACACACACACTGCCGTTCAAAAGTTTTGGATCGGTAAGATTTGTAATGTTTTTAAAAGAAGTCTCTTCTGCTCACCAAGGCTGCATTTATTTGATTGGTACAACACAGAAGCGCTGCGCAGTTATACTACGTGAACTAACTCGAGGCCCAGAGAGAAGGAAATGAATAGTGGAATAAAGTCGTTATTTTTTGTTTGTTTTTTTGCTCACAAAAAGTATTCTCGTTGCTTTATAAACTTAAGGTTGAGCCACTGTAGTCACTTGGACTATATTAACGATGTGTTTAATACATTTTCTGGGCAAGTTCCAATCCCTTAGAAGCCTATGGAGGAGTAATCCAGCTCTCAGATTTAATAAAAAATATCTTAATTTGTGATCCGAAGATGAACGAAGGTCTTACGGGGTTGGAACAACATGAGGGAGAGTAATTACTGACAGAATTTAAATTTTTGGGTGAACTAACCCTTTAAATACCTAAGCTAATCCGTTTGTGGGCCAGGATTATCTATAACTGTGTCTATTAATGCAGTGTATCACTGAGAAACGTCCTGCTTGAGTCGTCCTTGTGATGGAGGTTTGGGTTGAATAACTAGTTCTTCCAGAGTTTCATTATTGGACTCGCGTTCGGATTGATATGGTAAAATCGATGTCATTGTTCGTTACTGTGTTTAGTTTACGGTGTAGGAAGCCTCAGGACAGCTGATGTTGTTATGGCAATGGGTGATTTTGTTTAAGACATGCGCGCTGTACACAGTAAACCGATCACAACAGACTGAGCTGTCTGGCCAGTAGCATGTGGAAAGGAGGGATTTAGAGAGATTGATTCATCTGACGAGCCGTTTAAGAATCTTTGAAAAATGTGGTGATGTGCAAATGTACACTCACCTAAAGGATTATTAGGAACACCTGTTCAATTTCTCATTAACCCTCTCGGGACCAAGCTGTTTTTGGGGTCCTTGAGATGTTCTGACATGCCTTGACATTTGTGCTTTTTTCAGTTATTTATAAACATGTTAATGGCAAAGGTGTAAATTCACTCTATATAGCACAAACAGGGCTACCATAATATGCGAGCAACGTGTATGTAGATGTTTGTATTTTTAAGAGAATAATGTTTATGCGTGGTTATTGAAAAAAATTAAAATGAAAGTTGCTTAATTAAGACCACAAAACACATATTAAATATGTGTCCACAAGACTTTTGACTAATGGATGTTGCCCCTTTGAGTTCTAGCTTCAAAATGATGTGAAAATAGTCTTGCTTTATCGTTCACAAAAAAAAAATACATTGATTTAAATGGTGTAAAACAGGTTTTGCTTGGAAAGCCAATATGCGAGGGGGAGGAGTAGTTTACACCTTAGATTACAATGTCCCACCCACTCTGCATAATGACTCTGCCTAATGAGCCATTCATTCAGGTGTGACACTGACTGAGCCACAATGCAAGGACAAAAGATGTATTTAGAAGAAGACTTATATTGACCATTTAAGATTTCGCTTACATCTCTCTTGTAAATATGTTTTGCTATTTTATAAAAAACGTAACAATTACAACAATAATTACAATTTCAACAATATTTCAAGTGTACTCTTTCTTTGTAAAAAAGAAAAAGAAAAAAGATTATAGGCCTACATTTTATCATATGTATTCATTAGTTTGAATATAGCCAACATTGGAACATCTAACATCTTAGTCTATGACTTTATTTTTGACAAAAATAGTATTTTTTATATATATATATATATATATATATATATATATATATATATATATATATATATATATATATATATATATATATATATAACGTTAGATATGAGCAGAAATTGCTAAACAAAAGCTTATTTGATGTGACAGTATATTCTACAGTAGCCTAAAAACTGTACCCAAATCTAGTCAACAAGTGACTGACTGTAACGTTGTTTTTATGAAATATTAGGGCATATAAATGCTAAATTTGCAGTTTAATACGTTGCTTATACAAATACATTTTATTTCAACATATTCCAGTCGATTTTTACTCATCTCAGTAGGCTATAGCAAACCAGTTTATTCTTTCACACACAGACGCGCGATTCATATTTAGGCTAAACAGTCTTTACAAATATGTACCCTTCATTCATCTCACAGAAAGGCGAGTCATATTATAGAAATGCGATTCATCTTTTTGCGGTTTGCATAGGCCTACACTAACGTTATTCCATAACGTTATTCCACACTTGAGAAAAGAAAACAGCCTACCTCACTCCTCAGCGGGATCTGCTCCTCATATCAAGAGATATTGCTCCTCATATCAGCACTGTTCTGAGGAATCTTTTCTCCATAAGGTAGGCTATATTATGCCTTACTCGATCGCGACACGCTTTGTTTACAGCTGATGTGGGCGTTCACAGATCTGAAATAGTTCTCAGAATTTGCATTTGAATAGCACGCGCTCCCCGGGGAGTGGTCACATTACTTGTGTATTAGCTCGTAATGAGCTCGACTGGAGTCGCTCTCTTTTTATACAGATTACAGAAGCTGATAATATTTGTTTTTTGTGCATTTAATAATGTTTGCCTGTTTGACTGAATTTTCGCGGAGTTATAGATCATTTTCGAACGCGTTTCAAATGGGAGTTTACTGACAGAGAGAAGGCAGAAATCGCATCATGTTAAGTTTTCTTTATTTGTCAAAAAGCAAAACACTTTATTTTTATTGTGAGTATACAGAAAAAAAATAGAAACTGAACAGGATCGATTGATGTATTACACGAAAATGAAAGATCAAAATTAACAGAGCATTTAATGTTTATTTTCATTGCTAAAAAAAAAAACCGAGCAAAAAGCGCGGGCGCGTTTTTGGTCCCCAGAGGGTTAATGCAATTATCTAATCAACCAATCACATGGCAGTTGCTTCAATGCATTTAGGGGTGTGGTCCTGGTCAAGACAATCTCCTGAACTCCAAACTGAATGTCAGAATGGGAAAGAAAGGTGATTTAAGCAATTTTGAGCGTGGCATGGTTGTTGGTGCCAGACGGGCCGGTCTGAGTATTTCACAATCTGCTCAGTTACTGGGATTTTCACGCACAACCATTTCTAGGGTTTATAAAGAATGGTGTGAAAAGGAAAAAACATCCAGTATGCGGCAGTCCTGTGGGCGAAAATGCCTTGTTGACGCTAGAGGTCAGAGGAGAATGGGCCGACTGATTCAAGCTGATAGAAGAGCAACTTTGGCTGAAATAACCACTCGTTACAACCGAGGTATGCAGCAAAGCATTTGTGAAGCCACAACACGCACAACCTTGAGGCGGATGGGCTACAACAGCAGAAGACCCCACCGGGTACCACTCACTCCACTACAAATAGGAAAAAGAGGCTACAATTTGCACGAGCTCACCAAAATTGGACAGTTGAAGACTGGAAAAATGTTGCCTGGTCTGATGAGTCTCGATTTCTGTTGAGACATTCAGATGGTAGAGTCAGAATTTGGCGTAAACAGAATGAGAACATGGATCCATCATGCCTTGTTACCACTGTGCAGGCTGGTGGTGGTGGTGTAATTGTGTGGGGGATGTTTTCTTGGCACACTTTAGGCCCCTTAGTGCCAATTGGGCATCGTTTAAATGCCACGGCCTACCTGAGCATTGTTTCTGACCATGTCCATCCCTTTATGACCACCATGTACCCATCCTCTGATGGCTACTTCCAGCAGGATAATGCACCATGTCACAAAGCTCGAATCATTTCAAATTGGTTTCTTGAACATGACAATGAGTTCACTGTACTAAAATGGCCCCCACAGTCACCAGATCTCAACCCAATAGAGCATCTTTGGGATGTGGTGGAACGGGAGCTTCGTGCCCTGGATGTGCATCCCACAAATCTCCATCAACTGCAAGATGCTATCCTATCAATATGGGCCAACATTTCTAAAGAATGCTTTCAGCACCTTGTTGAATCAATGCCACGTAGAATTAAGGCAGTTCTGAAGGCGAAAGGGGGTCAAACACAGTATTAGTATGGTGTTCCTAATAATCCTTACGGAAGCCCTGAAACGCAACGTAAAAAAAAAAAAAATTCTAGTTAAAAAAAAAAAAAAACGTAAAAAAAAAAAAAAAATTCCTAGTAGGCCTAAAAAAAAAAAAAAAGCATCCGTAAAAAAAAAAAAAAAAAATTCTAGTATTTCGAGATTAAAGTCGAAACGTTTCGAGAATAAAGTCGAAATGTTTCGAGAATACAGTCTTCTATAGAAGTTGCGTGTGTGTGCATTCATAACGGCGCGCGTCCACTGGTGCATAGGGCGTGTTTCCAATTCTGAATTTTGTGTGTGTGTGTCTGTGTAAATAAATGCACTTGTGAAGTCGAACTGCCTCGGACATGGATCTACACAAAATAGTAGCTTTTTACTTTTATCTGGGCTTTCAACAAAAAGAAAATTCGAGGTGCCAATCTATCAACATGCATTATCATGGCGTCGCCTATAGACGAGCACAGACTCCGCCGGAGTAGGTTCACAATCTGATCGCAACTTTATGTGGCAGTGTTTTTGACGTGTTTTCATGCTCGTCTATAATAGGCAACACTATCTGGGTCGAGAACACTTAACAGTATCCGCGCTGATTCCCTCTTCACCGTTCTGGATACATTTTAGGTGCATCATTCTGTATCCAATCATTTGGCCGGATCCCGTTATTTCCTCAGATATAAAGCTGGCTACCTCCATCCAGTCTGAAAAGTGTTTTCGCCTGTAAAGTCTATTCCGGCGCAGTATATTTTGTAACGTCCTAAAACAAATGGTAATGCCATGTTAGATTAGCACCTTTAAAAATATTACGACTTTATTCTCGTAATGTTTCGACTTTAATCTCGAAACATTTCGACTTTAATCTTGAAACGTTTCGACTTTAATCTCGAAACATTTCGACTTTATTCTCGAAACATTTCGACTTTAATCTCGAAATGATAGCATTTTTTTTTTTACAGAATTTTTTATTTTTTTTTTTACAGATTTTTTTTTTTTTTTTTACGTTGCGGTTCGACTTTAATCTCGAAACGTTTCGACTTTAATCTCGAAACGTTTCGACTTTAATCTCGAAATTATAGATTTTTTTTTTTTTTTTTGAATTTTTTTTTTACATTGCGGTTCAGGGCTTCCGTAAATCCTTTAGGTGAGTGTATATTATGAGAAAATTCAACAGTTTTTTTTACCTTTGATGCACGTAAACCTGTTGTAGGTAAGTGTTGTAGTAAATAGCATAATAGGGGCACTTTAAAACAGTTATAAAAACAATAAAAAAAAATGTACAGTACAGTTATAAAATGAATTAAAAGAGTAAAAAGATAATACATAGATAAAACTTCTCATCTGGTAATACACCGGTGTATCATATTTTTCATAACTCCCAGTTTTACTCTGAGATTTTCCCATGGTGATTACACTGTGTCTGTGGTGTTCTTGCGCCACGCCTAAGCAGAGATGTATAGTAACAAAGTAGAACTACTTTACTACTGTACTTAAGTACTAAAATGCTGTATCTGTACTTTACTAGAGTATTATTTTTTTCTCCTACTTCCACTTTTACTTCAGTACATATTTTCGATGAGTTTAATACTTTTACTCCGATACATTTTTTATGTGCTGCATCGTTACTCGTTACAATTTTTTTTTTTACGAATCATTCCAAACTCACATTATCACTGCCAGAGCGGTAGATGGCTCTGTCACCAGGTTTGATGAAGCTGGCCCAGCGATCAAGAAGACCGCGCGCGCTCCCGTTCTGCCTTTCGCTCTGCTGCCTGCCTTCATTGAGAACACTTGAGCTTTAACAGAGGCTTTAATTTGTTTTGAGATGGAAGAACCAGAAACACCACCTTCAACTTCGAGTGCTCGTGGCGGTGAGGGTGAGGAAGGAGAACAGAGTCCATGTTTTGATTTGTCGGAGTGAAAGACAATTCATGAATATAGAATGAATTGCGTAACTGTTAGCCGTCATGAGGACGCCGACGAACTGAATCGTTTTTTGTTTAACCCTCTGGGGTCTAAGGTGTTTTTGGGGCCCTTGGGATGTTTTGACATGCCCTGACATTTGTGCTTTTTTCAGTTATTTATAAACATGGTAATGGCAAAGGTGTAAATTCACTCTATATAGCACAAACAGGGCAACCATAATATGCGAGCAACATGTATGTAGATGTTTGTATTTTTAAGAGAATAATGTTTATGCGTGGTTATTGGAAAAAATAAAAATGAAAGTTGCTGAAATAAGACCACAAAACTCATACTAAATATGTGTCAATAAGACTTTTGACTAATGGATGTTGTCGCTTCGAGTTCTGGCTTCAAAATTATGTGAAAATAGTCTTGCTTTATCATTCACATAAAACAATACATTGATTTAAATTGTGTAAAACAGGTTTTGCTTGGAAAGCCAATATGCGAGGGGGGCGTGAAGGAGGAGTAGTTTACACCTGAGAATACAATGCCCCACCCATTATGTGTAATGACTATTGAGCCATTCATTCAGGTGTGACACTGACTGAGCCAAGAATGAATGCAAGGACAAAAGATATATTTAGAAGAAGACTTATATTGACCATTTAAGATTTTGCTTACATCTATCTTGTAAATATGTTTTGCTATTTTATTAAAAAGGTTACAATTACAACAATAATTACAATTTCAACAATATTTCAAGTGTACACTTTCTTTGTAAAAAAATTATTATAGGCCTACATTTTATCATATGTATTCATTAGTTTGAATATAGCCAACATTGGAACATCTAACATCTTAGTTGATGACTTTATTTTTGACAAAAATAGTATAGAACATATGAGCAGAAATTGCTAAACAAAAGCTTATTTGATGTGGCAGTATATTCTACAATAAAAACTGTACCCAAATCTAGTCAACAAAATGTTGTCTTTCATATTTCGCCTGACTGTAACGTTGTTTTTATGAAATATTAGGGCATATAAGGGCCATTCTACAGAATTGGTGCAAAGTCAGAGTTGGAAACATCTTGAAATTTTTTTGTTTTTTCCCACAAATTTTGCATGTATGCAAATTGTATAATATCCAAGGTATGCTTTTCTAGTAATTGTGCAGTTAATTCTCATATTGTATTTTCAGAAAATGCTGGAATATTTTCCTTCTCCCCAAATTTGTCACTACCGAAACACAATATTAAATAATTTATTAAGAAGGCTTATAATGACCTATTAAGATTTTGTTTACATCTACCTTATAAATATATATTTTTTCTATTTTTAAAAAATATTTTTACTGGTGAAATCAATAAAGATTTTAATTTTAATAATATTTTAAGTGTGATTTATGAGATTTGTTGTATTTTGAACCCAATCTTTCTTTGTAGAAGGCATAACGTTTATCGTACTGATTTCAAAGTTAAGGATTCATTAGTTTGAATATGCATTGAACCAAACACTATCATAACATCTTAGTTGATAATTCAATATACTTTATTTTTGACAAAACATCCCATGTTACGGTAGTGACTGCACATTTTTGGTAGTGACAGTAATGTTTTGGTAGTGACCACAATAATTAGTTTGCCATGGCTGAATCAGACTGTCCACATTTTATGTTAATATAAATAAATAACTATGATGCACATATGCAGTCAGTACATATAGCAGACACACATCTGACAGTAAATATCTTATAAGAACACCTAGAGCTATTCTATACTTTGGGTCTTGAGGTGCAAGTGAGAAGAGGTATGCTCCTAGATTTTTCTTCCCAAAAAAACAACAACTTACAATGTAGACTCAGAACCACTTTGTTTTATTTGCACATTTTCAACATTTTGTTTATGAGTCATTCAGATAAATCTCCAGAACCACTGAACTGTGTGTGTGTGTGTGTGTGTGTGTGTGTGTGTGTGTGTGTGTGTGTATGTGTGTGTGTACATAAAACATTAATTTCAGAATAATTTTCCTCATTCAGATAAATCTCCAGAACCACTGAACTGTGTGTGTGTGTGTGTGTGTGTGTGTGTGTGTGTGTGTGTGTGTACTGGTGTCTGATCACCCTCACTGGAAGTGCTAGGTGGTGTGGAAGCCCTGCAAAATGTCTCCACCTCTTTTTGTCTTTTCACCATCATCCTGTGTCTTTTCCTCCATGCTTTTCTGACATCTCTTTGCTCCCTGTCAGGTAATTCACTGATACTCTTCAACTTTCCTTCTTCCCTTCGTTTCTTATTTCTTTCTCTTTCTTTCCTTAAGTATTCCTCGTACTTCACTGGGTCTTCCCTCAACCTTTGTTTGTATTCTCTCTGTCTCTCTGTTGTAGTTTTTCTATTTTTTTTAGGCATGTTGGTGTTTTATGTCATTCTCCCTGTCAAGTTAATCATATAAATTAACATTACTGACAACAACCTTACACCTAAGCTAGTATCATGGACTGCAACCTTAAGTAATTGTAACCTCATTACATTACAGAATTTTAACAGAATATTGCATACTAAAACACTACTAAAACATACTACAGTAGTAATTATTTGCATAACTGTACTAAAATGTAGTTTATTCCTCCAAATAAAGGATTATGTGTTCCCTTTTGTCACTACCAAAACAATGTCACAACCGAAACTTCAAGAAAATGTTTCGGTTGTGACTGTTTTGGTAGTGACAATTTTAGATACTTTTGAGCCTAGCTCGAAGATGCTAATCAGCACATGGTTAGCAATCACTGGTCAGAACAGTTGAACACATATAACAACTAAATTTTATGGAATAACATCCAAAAAAAAATTCTCAATAGCAGAAAAAATGAGTTTGGTAGTGACATTCCTTAAAGTTACACACAGATTTTTAGACTTTAGAACACATTTACCTCAAAATGATGGGATCAATCTACTCACCATATAGCACATGAGAGAGAGGGACACAGGAATATTTCCTGATCAAAAATGTAGGAGTGTGGTTAAAATCAGTCTCAGCCAATGGACTACAACATTCACTGTTTTGGTAGTGACATGAAAATGCGGGACATGTTTTTTTTGATAAAGTTTCATGATTTAAAAATAAAATATAAAATAAATATTTTTTTTAACTTCATTTTTTTAAAAAAAACAAAAATATTTTTTTTAAAACAAGAATGGAAAAATTTGCAAAAAATTTTTCAATATCATTTTCACAAGTTGAAATTTAGGGGTTAGGGTTTGGGACAGCCACCTCCTAATTGAAAGTAGCCCATGAATTATGATTTTATATATATAAAGCTTACTGATATCTTAAATATTATTGTGGGTTTCAATAGATAATTGAAGGATCTTAGTAAACATCTAAGATTTTAATAATTAAATGCTTTTCAAATGTGTTTTTTGGATGAGGGACAGCAGTTTGCACCAATTCTGTAGAATGGCCCATAAATGTTAATTTGCAGTTTAATACGTTGCTTATACAAAGACATTTTATTTCAACATATTTCAGTCGATTTTTACTCATCTCAGTATAGCAAAGCATTTTAGTTGATTAAAGCGGTTTATTCTTTCACACACAGACACGCGATTCATATTTAGGCTAAACAGTCTTTACAAATATACCCTTCATTCATCTCACAGAAACGCAATTCATATTATAGAAACGCGATTCATCTTTTTGCGGTTTAGGCCTACACTAACGTTATTCCATAACGTTATTCCACATTAACACTTGAGAAAAGATAACAGCCTACCTCACTCCTCAGCGGGATCTATTGCTCCTCATATCAGCACTGTTCTGAGGAAACTTTTCTCCAGGATTATTAGGTAGGCTATATTATGCCTCACTCGCGGCGCGCTGTGTTTACAGCTGATGTGGGCGTTTCACAGGACTGAAATGGTTCTCAGAATTTGCGTTTGAATAGCGCGCGCTCTCCGGGGCGTGGTCAAATTACATTTGAATGAGCTCTAATGAGCTCGACTGGAATCGCTATCTTTTAATACAGATTTTACAAGATGAGAATATTTGTTCTTTATATAAATTACTTCATTTAAAAGAAGAGAATTCAAGCTTCATGCCTGTGTGTCTGTATGCCTGTTTGACTGAGTATTCGCTGAGTTACAGTTCATTTTCGGACGCGTTTCAGAATGGACTTAACTGACAGAGAGAAGGCAGAACTCGCATCATGTTTATTTTTCTTTATTTGGCAAAAAGCACAACACTTTGTTTTTATTGTGAGTATACACAAAAATAATACACACTTAACAGGATCGATTGATGTATGAAACTGGTTTGTAATATCAAAGTCAACAGAGCAAAATGAATTTCTTTTGAACTGCTAAGAAAAAAAGCGAGCTGGTATCGCCGGCGATATCGACGACCCCAGGGGGTTAAATAGTTTAAAGTTACTATTAGATGTAACTTTATTACCTTGACAAACTATACATCATTAAAATGATATAAGACTCAAGTTTCAAGTTTCAGTATTTGAGCACTATTTTATTTATGTCTTTAGTTATGTCTTAATTTGTGTCAGGAGTGTCAGGAGTTATGTAATAGAAAAAATAGTCGATACCTTTAATATGAATTATAAGCGTCAGCCGCTCCCATTCAGAAAAAAAAACTCCTGTGCTGTCGTCATGACAGCGCTTGACAAAACAACGTCCCTCAGGGCTTTTACCTAAAAAATTTGCAGATTTTGACAAATATTGATAGATTTCATAGGTTTACGTCAGATTTCTATAGAGAGTAATAATATTTATTGAAATTATAACCAAAATGGACTGATGTAATCATTATGAGCGCCGCTGGATACTCTAATGTACTGTGTTTTCAGTCCATACTGGCAGCCTGAGGGCGCTCTATGTACATTTAGTCCATATATGGAACACATGAAGAAGAGCCATTCCAGGAACTCCCTGACATAAATAAAAGCTTCCAGAGATCACTGTTACATTCTGATAAATACCCAATAAGCTGTGGAGAAAAAGGCACAAGCAGGGAAGAGAAGAGATGGATGCTTTAAAGGGGGAAGAGACATATTTGATCTGTTTTTTGTTTACAAAGAGTTATGCTCAGTGTTTTAAG
The DNA here is from genome assembly GCA_021464565.1 of Rutilus rutilus. Classification (NCBI taxonomy): domain Eukaryota; kingdom Metazoa; phylum Chordata; class Actinopteri; order Cypriniformes; family Leuciscidae; genus Rutilus; species Rutilus rutilus. Next base: position 3,555,146 of record JAJAQA010000007.1, on the reverse strand, counting down.
GTGTTCTTGTACATTCCTGTCCTTGTACTGCTGCTTCAGCCAAATTAATTGTGAGTGTCCTAAACAGGGTTCTCAAGTCTCACGCATTGGCCGTGAGACACACGCAATTCAACCAGTTCACACGCTCACACGCCACACCGTGTATTTCTCACGCTGAAAAGGCAATGCCAACCAAGTTGTCCTGCAAGCTTTATAACGTTGTATACGAGGCGCAGGCACACAAAGTGAAGCTTCCTGCCGCCAGGCGCCAGCACGTATCTCGGCCAGATTGCGTTCGTTACTAGGCAACATAGATGCGCGAACCATAGGCGCAAACACACGGAAGTTGACGGAAAATTCTCGGCCGCCGTACGTTCGTTACTAAAGTAACCAACAACATCACGCGAACACACGTCGTGATCTGGTCGTGATGGAGAAGGTAAGTTGGAATTAAGAAAGCTCGTCTAACATTTTTAGGCCAGAACATTAAATATATCAATGTTATCAAGGCGTCAAAATGTCAAAATGTGCAACAAACACTTACAACACAAAACACATTTCATAAGCTGCAGTGTCTTGTGTACACACACACACACACACACACACACACACACATGTAGTGTTTTAATTTTTTTATGGGGACTTTCCATAGACATAATGATTTTTATACTGTACAAACTGTATATTCTATTCCCTTACACTAACCCTACCCCTACCCATTGTTTTAGTTTGACAGGGTCGGCGCTAGCTTAGCTTAGCACAATGAATGGAATCCTTTGTTGCCAGCTAGCATGTCCTGAGTAAAAGTGATATAAAAAATAAAAAAAACCCACCTAATTACTACTTGTGGCCTGCGTATTCACAACAAGTACAAATAGCAATGCAGATTAACACTAGGCGATTTCCTATACAGATATTGACTTGGGACTATATTAGGGGGAAGCACAGGCGAAGCACTGCCACACGGGGCGCAGAGATATCACACCCAAGTAGCAGTGCTTCGCCTGTGCTTCCCCCTAATATAGTCCCTAATATATAAGTCAATATCTGCCTAGGAAATCGCCTAGTGTTAATCTGCATCGCTATTTGTACTTGTTGTGAATGCGCAGGCCACAAGAAGTAATTAGGTGTTTTTTTAATTTTTTTATTATATCACTTTTACTCAGGACATGCTAGCTGGCAACAAAAGATTCCATTCATTATGCTAAGCTAAGCTAGCTCCGACCCTGTCAAACTAAAACAATGCACGCACTGAGACAAAAATGCATTTGCCCACCTATCTAAATGTAGGAAAGAAGGTGAATAAGCCCTATTTCAAAAAACGGTGGAGTGTTCCTTTAAATGCCTTACTATTTTAACATGTCATATTTCGGTCCTGTGCAGAGTGAATCCAGCATTTATACGTAGCTGCCTGTCACATCTCTTACATCGTGTCTACATTAATGAGAGCTTTCAAGAGCCTGCACAATTCGGCACTGAATAAAAACTCCTGCGTTCTCCAGAGCGCGAAAATAAATAAGCACAAATATGCACTGGAGCGTTTGGTTTGGCAAATCTGTTTCGCCAATATACTATAACAGTATCAAGTAACAGTATCAAAGTAGCATCTCTTGTTTGCGTTTGAGGGTGCATAGCACCCCCATAGAGCCGGGCCTGGGCCAGAGAGAGCGCGAGAGAGTGCCTTTGAGAAAACGCGCTAGGCCTAACTTACTTTAAAACGCCACACATTTAACTGACGAGTAAAATATGCCATAACCGGTCGTAAAAAGGACAGAAAACCTTTGTTTGTGTAAATATTAGATTGGGTCCATCTACTGGAAAAGTTTATATATTTAAAGTTTATATTAATTTAAAATAAAATAAAAATACATTTATATCATTTATATTGCCTGTATGGGAACCAGTTGTGAATTTTTGTATGTATATACAGTGGGTACGGAAATTATTCATACCCCCGGTAAATATGATCAAAAATGGCTGTAAAAAATAAATCTTTCATTCAAAAAATTTGATCTTTCATTCAAAAAATTATCATGCAAAATTCTAACCTTTCATTGAAGTAAAAGAATTCAAATTGGGGGGGAAATCACATTATGAAATAAATGTTTTTCTCCAAAGCACATTGGCCACAATTATTCATACCCTTTTAGTAAATACCTTTTTGCAGTCTCCTTTTGCCAAGATAACAGCTCAGAGTCTTCTTCTGTAATGCCTGATGAGTTTAGAGAACATCTGACAAGAGATCAGCGATCATTCCTTCATACAGAATCTCTCCAGATCCTTCAGATTCACAAGTTCATGTTGGTGCTTTTTCTCTTCAGTTCACTCCACTCATCAGGTCAGGGAACTGGGACGGTCATGGCAGAAGCTTAATTTTGTGCTCCCTAACACATTTTTGTGTTGATTTTGTTTTGGATCGTTGTCCTGATGGAAGATCCAACCACGGCCCATTATAAGATTTCTAGCAGAAGCCGCCTTGTTTGGATTTTTTTATCCGTTGATATTTGATAGAATCCACGATGCCATGTATCTGAAGAAGTAGTCCAGGACCTCCAGCAGAAAAATATGCCCACAACATTAAAGATCCAATGGTATATTAAATTGTACACATGGGGTATCCTTGTGTGCACCAAACACATCTAGCGTGTTTGCTGCCAAAAAGCTCTTTTTTTAGTTTCATCTGACCACAGAACCCTTTGTTGTTTGAAGTTCCAGTCGTGTCTGACCACTGAATATGCTGGAGTTTGTTTTTGGAGGAGCGAGGAGCATTTTTCTTGAAACCCTCCCAAACAACATGTGGGGATGTAGGGGTTGTTTGATTTTTTATTTTTTTATAGGTTTTCTGACCCCAAGACTCAACTAATCTCTGTAATTCTCCATCTTTGATCCTTGAAGAGTCTTTGGCCACTCAAAGCATCCTCCTCACCGTGCATTAAGACAATATAGACACACGTCCTCTTCCTGGCAGATTTGTAACATCTTTAGTTGATTATAACTTCTTAATTATTGCCCCGATGGTCAAAATGGGGATTTTCAATTCTTTAGATATTTTCTTACAGCCACTTTCTATTTTGTGACGCTCAACAATCTTTTGCTGCACATCAGAACTGTATTCTTTGGTTTTACACATTGTGATGGATGATTAAGGGAATTTGGCCTTTGTGTTTCCTCATATTTAAAATCCTGTGAAACAAGAAGTCATGGCTGGACAATTTCATGTTCCTAGTCCCCCTGGTGTGCTGAAAAAGGTAAATATTAATGGGAATATACTTCAGAGATATTTTTAGGGCTGTAATCTCCCAGTCGATTAGTCGATTATTTGGTCGATACGTTCTGGCTCGACCAAAATTCTGATTGGTCGATTTTTTGCCACGTTCATTTCATTCGTTTTGTCACGTTCATTTCATCAGTTTTGCCGCGTTTATTTCATCAGGTGGAAAGCACTAGTTGCTAATGGGGGTGTTTTCAGAGCACCCCTGTTTCACAGGTAACAGTCTGTCTTCAGAACACCCCCCTTGTTTTCACTTCTTTTGGATTAGCCCAACCCACTGGAGAAGAGAGACAGATTGAAGAAAGTAGGCTACTAGAAGGTTTGCTGAATATTATTACTTGATCTGGTTTATCTAATAAATATTTTTTTATTAAAGTGGACGTGCCTTTTGTGTTTAAGAGTAAAAGCTTTAAGTTAATAGTCTTTTCGTGTCTCAGCCGCGAAGCTGCTTCTATGTTCGTGAGCTGCACAGAGCGGCTGAAATTATAGTGTTGGTCAGTTATTATAATACATATGACAAAAACAATTGTCTAAATTATGTTACATATTCATCAAAAGTTCTTGTCATGATATCACTAGTTGACAACATAGTACTATTTTCGGAAATCATAGGCTCTGATATTGCGCAGGTGCACGTGATGCAGCGCTGTCAGAGCCGACAGACTCGTGTGTCAGACTCATTTCAGTGCAAAATAATTATGTCAAAAACGATTTAATACTGCAAATAGCCTACTAGATTTTTATGTTTATTTATAATTCATTTAGGCGGACAACAAGGCACACAGTGCGCAGCTAATTAATTTAAAGGTTTTTTTTTTCCTAACGTCATTTTTAGTCGATTTTTAGTCGAAAATTTCAGGACTTTAGTCGACCAAGAATTTCTTTGGTTGATTACAGCCCTAGATATTTTATTCATAAAACATTCTAGGGGTATGAATAATTGTGGCCAACGTGTTTTGGAGATTTCCCCCCCAATTTGAATTCTTTTACTTCAATGAAAGGTTAGATTTTTGCCAATTTTTTTAATGAAAGATTTGTTTTTTACAGCCATTTTTGATCATATTTACCGGGGGTATGAAGAAATACTTTCCGTACCCACTGTATATATATATATATATATATATATATTGTTATTGGAGAAAATGCTAATATAAAAATTACTCTGGTCTCTCACTAAGAACTCATTTTAAATCCTTCCATCCATGTGTTTTTATTTATTTATTTAACTTTTAAACACCCAGTGTTTGCATAGCTTAAAAATGAGAATGCAGATTCATGATTTTCATCTGCAGAACAAGATGGGGAAAAAAAATATAAAACATTATCATATGATATTTTAATATGCCTAAAACATAAATACAATATGCATATACAAACTTAAAAAAATCTGTCTTCTTCATTTACAGTAGCACTACTGCTTTTGTGTAAACAGTAAAGTACTGTAAATTCCATATACAGTAAGTTACTGTAAATTTCATAAAAATACCCATAATGCAGTGCATATTACAGTAGTTAACTGTAAATAATATAAGTGGTATTTTACTGGGCTTTTTTGCGGTAAGTAACTGTAAAATTACGGAAAAGTGTAACAGTGTTGTCTGTTGCCTGGCTGCCAGTTTCTCTGTAGCTGGTTAAGCGCGCTCTTTGAGTGAAGTAAAAAAAGCAATAATAAAATTAAAAGCAGTAGCTGATCATTCACCATAACGCGATCGCTATTTACATCTCATATCATCAGTAAACCGCCGCGTTACCAAGGCAACGACTGACGCGTTTGCATTACATTCCAAAGAGCGGCTGCTGTCAAACCCACAGTGGAGAATGAAGCCGTAACCGCACCAGCTGACCCGGATCGGCACGGAATGCAACGGTTACGCAATGAGAACCGTTCGGCCCGACAGTGCAAAAGCGGCTAATGTCGTAAATACGAGTGGGAAGCTCTGGATTTTCTATAAACCCATATCATATCTTTTTGCCACATATAACAACAATAATTATCTATAAGCATAGCAATTATTATCAATAAGAGACAATAAAGAACTACAGATGGTGGACAACCAGAATGAGACTTTTACCGCCGCTGTTCCCGCGGCGGCAAAATTGGGATGTGTATTTGCTGCCTTTTACCGCTGTGTGGCGCTGTAATCACAGACTTTGAAAAGTGTCAGTTTATTCTCTTTATGACGTAATCTGCCGCGGCAGTAATCTGAGCTGAGGCCATAGATAAATTCAAGATAAATATTGTGGTTAAACGAATTCAAATTCATTAAATTTAAACAAAGTAGACACACGTTAACATTGTGTGCCCAGTTTTTCTATAATTTAGAAAGGCTATGTCAATAGGTTATTTTTCATTTACTTCGTGTTATTTTAATGTGTTTGTAGATTTATTAACTGAAACATAACAGTGAAATACATTAAAATAATTTACCGTAAAATTAAAACATTTTCAGGACTTGCAGTTACTAACCGATGTTAGTCAGTTTAAGCATTCTTTGTTATATTCAGAATTAAATAGGCTTACATGTTGTTATGATTATCAATTGAATTATTTAATAAATAATCAACCACAATGCCTAAACTGCCGCAGCAAAAATAAACCAGTCGAATTTCAAAGTCGTTCGCGAAATGACTAGGCTATACCGGGTGGCGCAAGTGACAGGGCAAAACAGCAGCAACTGCGGCATTTTAAAAGGTAAGTTTCCTATCTGTTTATTTTAAAAAATAAAAATAAAAAAAAAACATGGCGCAAGATCTTGTAAAAAAAAATAATAATAATTTTTTCATTATTTGAACAAAAATGAGACTGATTGAATATGTAAAAATATAAACAAACAGAGAATAAAACAAACTTTTAGGGAAAAAATATAGGCCTATTATGCTACAACAGAATTGGTTAACATTAACGAAAGCAAAATATGTAAAAATACATTTAAAACAAAATAAAACAAAACAAATTCGTGGCCGAATTCAAATCGGTTCAAATCCAGAACAAACAGTATACAGACCTAGGCTATTCAGACGATAGCTCTGTGGTCAATGCATTAACAATAGCCTCTCGGAGCTTCTAACGATCTGAGATCGAATCTCAGTGTAGCCGACAGTGTTTATGTTTTTCCGTTCTTGATGCTTAAATATGCATCTGTTTATTAAAGTCAATCGTCTTGTTTAATTATCAATTGTACATTACAACATAAATTTGCTACATTCCAGTTGAGCCGCTGCAAAGACGACATTGATGAACCTGATGAAGGAAGACTGTCAGCCGATTGCACCAGAAAATGAAGATGATGAAGCTCGTCTTTAATCTGCTAAATTATTTTTTGTGTGTGTGTGTGAATCATTCACGAGATTGAGATGACTGACAGTGATACCCGGCCATAGCAACGGAAGACATTTTTCAAAACAGATCGAACAAATCAGAAAAATACTTTCAATACAGTATTGCTTTCAATTAAAAAATAAACAATGAAAATGTAAAAGACAAAGAAAATTAATTAAGTTTGAAAACCCATCGCACATTTCAAGGTATGAATAAAGTGTCGGGACAGTTTATTTATTTAAACAGGGTTGCATCGATAGAGTTTTTTCCCTTTGTGATGCAAAATAAGAAACAGAATCTTATTCTTGCAACATTTTAAATTTCTATTGTCAAAGAAATTGCGGCTAAATTAACAAATTAAAACGGTACAAAACGAAAAAAGTTCAAAGCAACATAAATTAAGAACAGGCGTTTTTCTTTGCCTCTCTCGCGCTGGATATTTTTTTTAGTAAGTTTGGTCTCCCTCACTGCGCGCGGCGGGTCTTTCTCGAAATTAAGCATTTCAGCGTAAAAAACACCATACGTTGCTGTGTGTCATCCACACAAATCACGAAAGAAAAAACTGTAACAAATAGCTTTTGTTCCTTCAAAGATACAACATGCCTTGCTGAATTCACCTTACAATAAAACGAGGTGGGTCGCGAATTAAAGAGCTCTGTATCTGCTAAATTGAAATTGTGTGTGGAAAACCTTTAAATACAATCAATAAAACTACAATATATAATTTAATAAGATATAGGGCCTACTGTACATAGGCTATGGACTTTTGGAGATTTTGAGATTAAACCTTAAAATAACTTTGCCTTTGCCTGCTCATCAGGCTGGCTCCGACACTCTCCATATGAAAGACGGAACATTAACACCTCTGTCCTGCACCCCCACGATAAAGCAACTATTGCCTTCTCCAAACCCCCCACAGGCTAGCTGAGTTTGCAAAACAAAACAAAGAGTTTGCCACTCGTCGTGGTGTGCCAAAACACTTAATTATAAACTTCAATATTTCATTCAAAACAATCTCAAAACGCTTTGTGACATTTTGAAAAGCCGTGGATGCATTACTGCCACTGGAACCATGAACGCAACAGAATACTGGTTCTGATTTTATTGTTTGTCGTTTAAACGTCATATATATATATATATATAATTTTTTTTTTTTACAGAACTGCTTTTGAAATTACGATTGGAATTATTATAGGCTACAGAAGTAAAGTCATTGTATAATATTTGTTCCTTAGTGTAAAATGGAAATGCATGGTGATTTTATTTTGTAAATAGGCTATAAGCAAAAAAACTATGTTTTAGAACTAGACAAATCTCTCTGCATCAACAATAGACTATAAAATGCATTAATAGGCTAATATAAAAATATCAGTAGTCCAAGTTAGTTCGGGATTCAAACCCGTGTCATCTAAATGATCGTAACGTAAGTTCAACCACTCGGCCACGATTGACTCGTTGCGACATGGCATAACGTTCCAGTGTGTGTTCGCTCACACGAGCGAGAAGCGCTCTTCATTCAAATGAACGCGCCGCCGCGTTTGTCGAACACTAATTCAACATGCCAGAATAAAACCTGGCTTTAAAACAATGCATAGCGCCACTCGTCGTGGTGTGCCAAAAAAATTTACAATAATTTAGTTTCATTTATTTCAGTGTTTGAGTTAAAAAAATCCTCTACAAATTAAATTAACACAAAGTCGGCTATAAGAGTCCTTTATCGGCTACGTAAAAAAGCAAAGGGCTTACAGTCTTAACATTTAGGCTACTTTGCTTAAATTCGATACATTTATTTTCAGTAGGGCCTAATAAATTTGTAGGGATGTAATTTCAATATGCTTTACCAACGCTATGTATTCAATTAAAGTTCCAAGAGGTCTGGTCTCTATATTTCCTTCCCAGCTGACACTAATATGCAAGTGCACTGCAAAAATCACAACTTGTGCTTGCTGCGAACGCAACTTATTTTAGGTGTCTCAACTGTACACAGTCTACCCTACAATGTGAATTCGTTACAAGGTTTCATTTAAATAAATTAATGTGCAGAAATTTGTACAAATAGAGTCTATAGGCCTACTATACTGTTGTAGCCATTAAATAATCTCATTTAATATCATATTTGTTAAAATATTATAATGTTATTTTTTTTCCATCTATGTTGAATATGAAAAGTGAACAGCACGAGTAAGATAGGATGCATTATATCGAGAGATGGATATGGAGTGGGTCAGACATGATTTTGACCACTTCATTAAGTTTTGTTTAGTAGAAAACCTTTCTTTAAAGTGAATTTCATTTTCTATAAATTGTATCTTAATTTTAATAAATTTTTCATCAACCAGTTGCCTGGATTTAATAAGTAAGAGAAGCAAATATAACAGACACTAATCATGGAGCGCATCTCATCCTCCTAACTTAACGAAACTCAGCGTATGCCTCACACAGACATGATAAATACATCAAATACACAAAGCTTGAAATGTCTTCAAACGAAATAATTCAAAACGAAAAGAAAAAGGCTACTCTCTGTTTATGTCTTTATGTGCATTTCTCTCTAGGTGCGTTCACTACAAATATGGCGATCGTCAACTTCATCTTTGCAGTTGACACTGTCAGAAAACACTAGTTTATTGATAAAAATCAATGCACGCATCACCGGATTTACAAATACACATCTTGCTTGTTGCAGGCACACATTATGTCGAAAAAACGAAATATTATGTTGAAATAACATTATTATTAATAAAACATCTTTTAGAATATTTGATTAAATGCTGATTGTTGCGCTTGTTCAATTTAATGAAATTAAAACTTAATTGTGATAATTAAAATAATTGAAAATTAAATATTTAGTGGCCAAGTTTTGCTAATTTATTATATAGGCTATTATATGCCTATTGCCTATATTAAGTAGGTCATATTAAGACAAGGCATATATTAGTTATTTTAGCTATTTTAGTTATGAGAAAAAAAAATCTAACTAAATCTAAAATCTAAATCTAATAAAAAATAAAAAAAAATAATAATCTAACGCCAATTCAACATGCCAGAATAAAACCTGATTTTTGAACAATGCGTAACGCCACTCGGCCTGGTGTGCCAAAACACTACATTTTAAACTTCAATGTTTAATCCAAAACAATCTCAAAACGCGTTGTGACATTTTTTTAAAGCAGTAGCCTAGCCTATATACATTAAGGGCATTGAAACCAGGATCTTAACTAAAACGCGTTCCGCGTAATCTCTCAAAAATTATGCCACACTACTCCGTGTATTTTTTTTTTTTTTTAAGGACTGCTTTTGAAATTACTATAAATTACTATGCAATTGTATCGCTCACGAGAGCTCTTCATTTATCTAATTCCTCAATAGAATAGTAAAAATATTCATCGTCATTGCTCCTAATATCGTCTCTATTTTTAACTTTTGATTCTATTTTTTCAGTTCTAAAATTGATTCTATCTTTGGTTCTATTCTGTTGTAGCCTAATAGGCCTATTTATATATTTGAAAAATATGCCTATTAGGCTTAGGGTTTTATATTTAACCCACTTACATTTTAAAATACGGCAATTGCTGCTGTTTTGCAAAATGTCCCTTTGTGCCACCTGGCGGTCATTTCGGGAACGACTTTGAAATGCGGCTGGTTTATTTTCGCCGCAGTGATTTCGCTGGCGCGGCGGTAATAGGCATTCTTATTGTCCACCATCTGTAAATGAAAGTTTGAAAGTTTATTAAATTAACTAAAATTATACATTTATAACTATACAAATAATTACATACTGCATTCAGTACAACACCATTATTTGATCAGATCTTTGAAAATAAGCTGTCGTGCTAAATCGTGTTTAATAGACAGCATGACCAGACCATTTAGTCTTTCCTGAGACAGTGTTCACTAAAACATTGACAGGATCATTGAATCAGTGATTTGAACTCAGTAAACCAAATCAGTTCTTTTCATGAATGAATCATCTAGACTGGTTTATTAACGGGTTTCTCCTATTCACTGCAATGAACCGACTCAAATGATTCATTCACGAATCGCACATCATTACAAATGTATACCTATGACTAGAACGAAATCATACATTTTGATCGATTCCTCACAGAAATTGGCTCCAAGGCTTCAGAAGCCTAAATATATACATCACTAGACTAGTTTTATTGTCACTTGGTGATTTTCTGTCTCCACACTGTGTCGTTTCTGAATAACCCACGAACGAACACACACACTTGGCACACACTATAATGAATACCCGTTCTTTATAGCATGCTTCCTAAAAGATTATTTTACCATAATCATCCAGAAAATTATGGAGTTCTGCTGGACCCTTACAATCGTCCCAATCCTCCCCTGCTAACACAGACACACACACACACACACACAAACATGCTCCTTAAAATGTTTACAAATACATTAAGCACACACACACACACACACACACACACACACATAATGTTCCTTAAAATGCTTACAAATACATTAAGCACACACACACACACACACACATTCACACGTTCCTTAAAATGTTTACAAATACATTAAGCATTAAAGCACATTCACACTCACACACACTCACTCACTCAATCACACACACACACACACACACACACACACACACACACACACACACACACACACACACACACACACACACACACACTCACTCACTCAATCACACACACACGTTGGGTTTCCATGTTTTATGGGGATTTTCCATAGAAATAATGATTTTTATACTGTACAAACTGTATATTGAATCCCCTAATCCTAACTGTTTTAATTTAACAACTTGTTTCTAATGAATACTTGTATATATTTCATATTGACAGCATTATGTTAATTATTTTTTTAAGTGTCATGTTTATCTCTGGATATAGGCTTAATGTGTATCATTGTTCTCTACAGGTTGTGGAAGTGTGGTGTCACAGACGAAGGTTGTGCTGCTCTGGCTTCAGCTCTGAGATCAAACCCCTCACACCTGAGAGAACTGAGTCTGACTAAGAATAAACTAGGAGACTCAGGAGTGAAGCTGTTCTCTGCTGTACTGGCGAATCCTCACTGTAAACTGGAGATACTGTGGTAAGATCATCTCTACCATAAAGGTAAGTAAGGATTAATATGTACAGTAGATAGTGTATATAATAT
>JAJAQA010000007.1:3495929-3540929 GCA_021464565.1 Rutilus rutilus | reverse complement strand
TTCATATTGACAGCATTATGTTATTTATTTTTTTAAGTGTCATGTTTATCTCTGGATATAGGCTTAATGTGTGTCATTGTTCTCTACAGGTTGAAGGATTGTGGTGTCACAGATGAAGGTTGTGCTGCTCTGGCTTCAGCTCTGAGATCAAACCCCTCACACCTGAGATATCTGGGTCTGTCTGGGAATAAACTAGGAGACGCAGGAGTGAAGCTGTTAAAGGAACTGGAGGATGATCCAAATTATAAACTGGAGAGACTATGGTAAGAATAGTTTTTAACGATTTTCATCATCATATTTTCATTTAAAGTTCAAATGACTGATTTACTCACTAGAAATATAAGTTAAGTAAATTGTACCAGTTTCAGTAACACCACGTGTGTGTGTGAATATTGTGTCTGAGATCATCAGAGTCTTAAATTCAGCTTCAGTTTCTGTACGTCTCTGAACTTTAAACTGTGTTTAATATGAGTTTAATTCTGCTCACTGATTGTGAAAATAATATTAATGTTATTTTCAGCTTTTCCCCTTTAACTGTCTCTATAGGCATCTTTACACAGCCGAGTTAAGGCTGCTCTAAAGCGGCTCTGTGTCTGCTCAAAGTTCTGTGGAAAGACACAATGTCGCATAAAAGCAAACTTAAAGTATGATGGGTCTGACCCGCCTCAGCCCCTAGTATCAAAGATGACTCTGATATTGTTTTGGTTCAGTGTAAATGAACGCGAACTTGTGCCGCTCTAAACTACGTCATTGTCATGACAACCAAACGCGCGGCGCGAGAATCAAGAAGCGGAAGACTAAACATATAGGCCTAGCTCCATATTGTTTTAGCCAAATAAAAAAATGTCAGCCAACAAGGGACAATAAAGTGAAAGTGTCCTGTACTCACATCATGAAGCAAACCACCAAAATAACAGTCGTCGATGTGTGTAATCAATTGGCTTTCGCCGTTTGTAATCTTCCTTTGAAGAGACTGGCAGATCAACGCGCCGCTACATTTCTCTCAGATACGGTAAATGCTTATTCGCCGTCACTGTGTTATATTATTTTCCAAAAATCATCTTCTTGAGGACGATATTTCACCCACACACGACCTGCCTGAAACGTAAATGATAGCATAATTGTTCTTTCTGGCTCTTTGAAAAAAAAATAAAAATGAAATAAATCCTGTGGTGGTGATCGACCCGGTGTAATAATTCATAAATAATTCATAATTTCTTTGTAGCAATAAAATTGTTCCAGATGGAACAATTTTATTAAGAAATAGAAAATAGCTATCAGTCCCACAGAATTATGACAAACATCAAAGCGTGAGATCGCTGTATCGCGCACAGGAAATGTAAAATTCTGTATTTTTATTTATCTTGTTTTATTTCTTTGTTTACGATTTAATTACTTTTAAATTCATTTTATAACACTTTGTTAAAACTGTAGTTTTAAAATAGTAATGTTCAAAGTATTATTTCCCGCGATTTTAATTCCTGTGTAAATGCATTTATGTTCTCCGTGTCAGAGAAGCAATAAACATTCTGTGTAAATGCACATTTTGTGATTTTATTTTTTTTGTAATGATCATTTCTGCTGGTTCTGTATCGGCTGTCCGTTGTGTGAAAGTGATCTTTCATGTGCTTTTGATTTTGTAAAGTGACTTTGAGCATCAGATAGAAGCTATATGATCATGCTTGAGAATGAATTAATATAGATTATCTAGTTAGTTTTCTTATGAAAATATGTGACAGACGTAATATCTCATACTGCATATGTGACTGTTTGTGTGTTTTATTTTAGCTTATAGATGACAGTCTGATCTTCTGATGATCGTCTGATGGTGAATAAGGATCCACTACAGAGACTCACAGTCAACAGAATCAACAGAGACTGAAGATACAGTGACTTCACTGTCAGAGGTGTAAAAAGTACTCAAAAATGTTACTCAAGTGAAAGTACAAGTACTGAGGGAAAATTTTACTCAATTAAAAGTAAAAGTATCTGGCCAGAATCGTACTTGAGTAAAAGTAAAAAAGTACCACACTAAAATTGTACTTGAGTATTAAAGGAGTAAAAGTAAAAGCAAGAATGAAAACTAGAGATTCTTGTTTAAGCTTTAAATCTCTAAAAACATGAAGTGAATGAAACACATACAATGTTTTATCCTGCTTCAGAACTGTTTGTATTTAATTGTATTTAATTATCAAACTATAAGACTACTATCTAATGCCAGTATGCTTTACATGCTTTAAACAATCCACTAAACATACTTTTACCACTAAAAGAAAAGAATTCGCTACGATACGGCCACGGGTTCGCAGCTGAATCACGTTCTTCCTCCATTTTCTTTCACTGATTGACTGTTATAATTTATCTAATTTCCAGGTCAAGGTGCTGTGCATTGAGATCCTAAGTCCCTCCCCTCTGCTTCCGGCTCATGGGACCTTATTTCGAAAAAAACATGTATGGTAGTCAATGACGAGAGACAACTTATCTTTTTATTCCGTCTGAACTGTGCCCTGAATTACACATATGAAGTTTGTCAATTTAAAAGATAATTATGAAAGTCAAGAAAGTTGCATAAATTGTCATAAAACAGAAGAGTAACATTTAGTTTTATGTGAAAATCGCTCAATGAACTACATCTCTCGTCTCGCACTATGTACGTCACCATCCGTTGCTCGTATGTGTGCAGTCTGGTACAAAACACGTTCAGGCTTGACGGCGTAACGTTACGATTATAACATAAGACTATAGAAAAAACGACAGACGTTAGCGTCAGTAAAGTTAGCTTCATTCATTGAGAGAAAAGGTATGACGTCACATGTGCGCCTTTTGCGTTTGTAGTCTTTATAATTATGTATTTTCACAGTCTTATACCTCAACAGTTTTACATCAAACTGCGACTTTCTTCACTTTAAAATGCATATTTTAAAATGACAAACATCATATGTGTAATTCAGGGCACAATTCAAACGAGATCAAAATATTTGTTGTCTCTCGCCATTGACCACCATACAATATTTTTCCGATATAAGGTCCCATAGTGGTCAACCGGAAGGGGACCTCTAGGTTGAAAAATCGTCAATGCCAGTGAATGGGAGAAAATAATTATTTTCTGATCCCGTTTGAATTGTGCCATGAATGTGAACATATGTTGTCTGTGAATTTTATATAATTTTTCATGTTACGAGTTTGACAGTATATTGTATGATTCTTTGGCTAGCAATTGTGGAAAAGACATAACGAGAAAGACTACATGTCGCCTATGTGACGTCACCCCATAACACATTTCGCTCCACTTGTCAAATCACGGTGCTAATGCTGCAATAATCTATGGAGACAGATCGAGATGCCTGTGTGTTTTGTACCCAAATGTCAACATTCAAACCAAATGGGCTGTTCTTTCTTCAGATTCGCGTCGAAAGCAGCGAAGAGTTGTAGTCCACAAAGTGCTCTCACACAAAGTCTAACCGTATCAAACTTCTACCTGCTAAATTGCAGCATTCTTTACACGAAAAATTATATTAAAAATTCACAGACAACATATGTTCACATTCATGGCAAAATTCAAACGGGACCAGGAAATTATTATTTTCTCCAATTCACTTGCATTGACGATTCAACCTAGAGGTCCAGTGGGGTTAGCGGAAGGGGCGGGACTTACCTGCTCTATAGATGCACGAAGTCACTCCCAAAGGACCGATGAACATGTCTGACCAATTTCATGGAATGTGAAAATGAATCTCATTGGCAGAATAAATGACATTTAAATTAAACTGGGCATGAGCACAATTCAATTGGTTTGGTAATAGCAAGGGAAAATAGAATGAAGTGATCTCCAAAAAAGAAGTACTTTTTGACTATAAATAAAATTGTAAGGAGTAAAAAGTACTTTTTTTTTCTTAAAAAATGTAATTAAGTAAAAGTAAAAGTATTGATTTTTAATTGTACTCAAGTAAAGTAAAAATCCCCAAAAATAATACTTAAGTACAGTAATGTTTCTTCAAGATGGCGCCGCGGATGGCTGCCTCGGTGTGGAGCTCTCCAGTCATTGTGTTGTTTTTGTTCGTTTGTTCTGCGTTTAGTCATTCTTTTCCTATCAGTTTCACCAAAGACGAACTTCTGGACATTAGGAAACACACACCAGACACGTTTTTTACAGATTTTGATTACTCAGACGTTTTACTGGACATTCTCGTTGGAGGCGCAGCGGTGTTGTTAAAACGCGCGGTCAGACGCAAACGCGGGAAGCGCGCCGGCGCGCTGGTTAAACTCCGCGAGCGCGGCCTCCGCACTGCACTACCCAGTATTCATCTTGCGAATCTCCGATCTCTTCCTAACAAAATGGACGAACTTCTTCTCCTCACCCGCACTAATAAGGACTTTTTAAACTCCGCTGCTCTGTGCTTCACTGAAACCTGGCTGAGTGAAGCCATACCGGACAACGCACTACATCTGCCGGGCTTCCAGCTGTTCCGAGCGGATCGCATCGCGGAACTAACGGGGAAAACGAGAGGTGGTGGATTGTGTTTCTACATTAACGAAAGTTGGTGTTCAGATGTAACAACACTGAGGAAGATGTGCTCTCCTAATTTAGAGGCGCATTTCATAAACTGTAAACCTTTCTACTCGCCGCGGGAGTTTTCCTCATTCATTCTCGCGAATGTTTACATTCCTCCAGACGCGTGTGTGAGCGCGGCGCTACAACAGCTGGCTGAACATATAGCTGAAACGGAACAAAGGTACCCAGACTCTCTTTTAATCATTCTTGGGGATTTTAACAAAGCAAATCTCTCCCGTGAACTGCCAAAATACAGACAGCATGTTACATGTCCTACCAGAGACAGTAATATATTGGACCACTGTTACACCACGATAAAGAATGCGTATCACTCCGTCCCACGGGCAGCTTTGGGGCTCTCTGATCACTGTTTGGTTCATCTTATACCGACCTACAGGCAGAAACTGAAATCAGCTAAACCTGTATTAAGGACTGTAAAAAGATGGACCAACGAAGCAGAGCAGGATCTACAGGCCTGCTTCGATTGCACTGATTGGACTGTTTTTGAAGCTGCAGCCACCGATCTGGATGAGCTCACAGATACTGTAACATCATATATCAGTTTCTGTGAGGATACATGCATTCCTACCAGGACATTCTTATCATTCACTAATGATAAACCATGGTTTACTGGGAAACTCAAACAGCTTCGTCATGCCAAAGAGGATGCTTACAGAAGTGGGGATAAAATCTTGTATAACCAGGCCAGAAACAAACTGACAAAGGAGATCAGAGTTGCTAAAAGAAGCTACTCTGAAAAGCTGAAAAACCAGTTTTCAGCCAACGACCCGGCATCAGTCTGGAGAGGCCTGAGGAACATCACCAACTACAAATCACCATCCCCCCCATCTGTGGAGAATCAACAACTGGCTGACACTCTCAATGCATTCTATTGCAGGTTTGAGAAGCCCAGACTCACACCTCACACCCGCCCTGATGTGCACTTCACACATCCACCATCACCTCCTGCAACCCCTCTCCTCCCCCCTTCTGCCATCCAACCTGAGCTTAAG
This sequence comes from Rutilus rutilus, assembly GCA_021464565.1. Taxonomy (NCBI): domain Eukaryota; kingdom Metazoa; phylum Chordata; class Actinopteri; order Cypriniformes; family Leuciscidae; genus Rutilus; species Rutilus rutilus. The sequence continues at coordinate 3,535,364 of JAJAQA010000007.1, read as the reverse complement.
GTCTGTGTGGAGGACGTGAGCAGAGTCTTCAAAAAACAGAAGACTAGGAAAGCTTCAGGCCCAGACGGCATCTCATCTGCTTGTCTAAAAGCCTGTGCTGACCAACTGGCCCCAGTCTTCACGCAGATCTTCAACAGATCATTGGAGCAGTGTGAAGTTCCCTGCTGCTTCAAACGCTCCACTATCATTCCGGTTCCCAAAAAAACTAAAATCACTGGACTTAATGACTACAGACCTGTCGCTCTCACGTCTGTGGTCATGAAGTCGTTTGAAAGACTGGTGTTGGCCTATCTGAAGGACATCACCGGACCCCTGATGGATCCCCTTCAGTTTGCTTACAGAGCAAACAGGTCTGTGGATGATGCAGTCAACATGGGACTGCACTATATCCTGCAACATCTTGACAGACCTGGGACTTATGCACGGATCTTATTTGTGGACTTCAGTTCGGCCTTCAATACCATCATCCCTGATCTTCTCACAGCCAAACTGACTCAGCTCTCCATGCCATCCACAATCTGTCAGTGGATCTCCAGCTTCCTGACGGACCGGCAGCAGCTAGTGAGACTGGGGAAACTCACATCCAGGACCCTCACCATCAGCACTGGCGCCCCCCAAGGGTGCGTTCTCTCCCCACTGCTCTTCTCCCTGTACACTAATGACTGCACTTCTAAAGACCCCTCTGTCAAGCTCCTGAAATTTGCAGACGACACCACTGTCATCGGTCTCATCCAAAATGGTGACGAGTCTGCTTACAGACTGGGGGTTGAACAGCTGGCTGTCTGGTGCAGTTATAACAACCTTGAGCTGAACACACTCAAAACAGTGGAGATGATCGTGGACTTCAGGAGAAACACCCCAGCACTCCCCCCTCTCACCATCATGAACAGCACTGTGGAAGCAGTGGAGTCATTCAGGTTCCTGGGCTCTACCATCTCCCAGGACCTGAAGTGGGCAAATCACATTGACTCCATTGTGAAAAAGGCCCAGCAGAGACTGTACTTCCTTCGCCAGCTGAAGAAGTTCAATCTGCCACAGGAGCTGCTGATCCAGTTCTACTCAGCCGTCATTGAGTCTGTCTTAAGCACTTCCATCACTGTCTGGTTTGGTTCAGCTACCAAATCGGACATCAGGAGACTACAACGGACAGTCCGGACTGCAGAGAGGATTATTGGTGCCCCCCTGCCAACCCTCCAGGACCTGTACTCTTCCAGAGTGAGGAAGAGAGCAGGTAAAATCATCACAGACTCCACTCACCCTGGACACCCCCTGTTTGAACTGTTACCGTCAGGACGGCGACACAGATCACTGGCCACAAGAACTTCCAGGCACAGGAACAGTTTCTTTCCACAGGCCATTTCTCTTCTGAACACTTAACATGCCCCCCAAGCATATGCCTGTAAGTGCAATACTCCCACTGTCTAGTGCAATAAACTCAGGTGATATTTATATCTATATTATTCATACTACTCAAAATACTGTAAATATGTTTATAATCTGTAACATGCGCTAGACTCCCACTGTCTAGTGTAATATTCTCTAATTCAGGTGATATTTATATTATTCATACTACTCAAAATACTGTAAATATGTTCATAATCTGTAAATGTTTATTCAGACTAAACCCAACTGTGACCCTACTTTTTTACTTTTATACTATTTTTATTTATTTTTTATATATTTTCATTCTTAGAATTTGTATTACTATGTTCTTGTTGTATTTGTATATGTGCACTGGAAGCTTCAGTACCAAGAAAAATTCCTTGTGGGTGCAAGCACACTTGGCAATAAAGCTCTTTCTTCTTCTTCTGATAATCAAGTAAAATTACTCAAGTATTTTACACCTCTGTTCACTGTTATAAATTAAGACTTCATTAAGATTTCAACAATCCTCTGACAGACCTGATGAGGCGGCAGTGAAACACCTTTTATTTCACAGCAGCAAATTACAGTTTCTCATTCATAGACCATTTTATTTACAGACCAAAAGCTCTGAGTTTTATTACGGAGTTAAATAAAGAGCCTGAATAGCTTTGTGTTGTACCAGCAGAGGGAGACAAAGACTAATTAAAATTATTTTTTTTATAATTATGAGAAGAAAAGTACAAGCTCACTTTTAGAAAACAATTGAAGCTTGAGTTTATACATCTTATACAATAAAGTCTAATGAATGAATAAATGAATCTTGTTTTTAATAATAGTTGCATTACATTCGTATTAATGTATTAAAGGGGTCATATGATGCGTTTTCATGTTTTCCTTTTTCTTTAGTGTGGTATGTTGCTGTTTTTGCATGTATAGGATCTACAAACTTACAAAGCTCAAAGTCTCCTACAAAAAGATCTTTGGTGCTCGAGCCCCTTTTCAAAATTAATCAAAAGTGCCCCTCTCAAACAAATATCAATGATAATATTGGGGTCCATAAAACAAAATGCATTCGATTATAATTAACATGACAATGTGAACAAAACTGTGGCCTTTTTTTACGAATCTGTCGGTCTGAGGTGTCGTTGCCATTAGGGTTGCTATGGGTTGCGTCACTTGCGTGTGTCTTGGTTTGGGCTTGACTGACGTGACCATAGACATAATAAATACTTATCAGAGGTGGGTAGAGTATCCAAAAACTGTACTCAAGTAAAAGTACAAGTACTTATAGAAATATTTACTCAAAGTAAAAGTAAAAGTAATAATCTTAATAGTTACTTGAGTAAGAGTAAAAAAGTATCCAATGAAAAAACTACTCAAGTAGCGAGTTACTAGTTACTTCGGATCATATAGGCCTATATATATATATGAAGACTTCATGATGCAAAAGCCTCTGAGTGCCATCTGAAATTTTCTTCTAAACCAAGCATTTTTATCAAGCTCGTATATTTAAGTTCAATAATTTCTCTTTAATGACAATTAATAGGAACTGTTCGTTGCCATTTAAGTGAAATAACTGAACATAAACATACAAGCTTAATAAAAATGCTCTTTTAGAAGAAAATTTCAGATGGTAGGCTACTTAGAGGCTTTTGCATCTTAAGTCGTCATATATATTATTTAGATTTTTTTTATTTAAATGACTATTATTATCATAAGTAGATAGGCTATCTTTGCAACAAAAACAGAAGAGACAAGCATTATTTCTGCCATCTGTATAGCCTGAAAATCATTGTCTGTCCTTTGGTTTGTATAATAGTAACTTACTGTATACCACCGAGTCTTGAGAGTCGGGACAAAACATGTCCCACATAGAAAAGTCTAATTTATAGCAAAAATTAAGAAATTCATCATGATTGACATACTTACAAAGTTAAATCTAAAGGATCTGTATATACCTATCTGATTTTTAGAATAAACTTTTTTATCTTTTTGGGGAAAATTTGTTTAAATGTATGGTCTGTGGTTAGAAGGTCGATGTTATTGCACTTGTCCTCAGCAAGAGGTCACAATATTAACCATCCCAAAAAACTTTAAAAAAGCTCTACAATTGTGAAAACATATATATCAAATAAAGAATAAGGGGTATAAATATAAAAAACAATGCATGAAGTGAACATCAAACAATATTTTCCATAAAAATCTGCCTATTAAAGTTGTGTCCTCAGTTCATGTCAACTCCGTCAGATCTTTTCATAAAGCTCTTTAAAGGGATAGTTCACTTTGAAATTAATTTTTGATATGTTTTAGCTTACCTCAAGGGCATCCAAGATGTAGGTGTCTTTGTTTCCGCAGTAGTTTCAATTTTGATATTTTTAGGTCAAACCGTTCTTGTCTGTCAGTCATATAATGCATGTCGATGGTCACTGGCTCAAAACACAAACACAGAGTCCAAATTAAAACAATTCCCCATCGTCCAAATGAAACAATTCCCCATCATAAGTACACATTGATGGCCTAAGACACGAAACGAGCGGTTTGTGTGAGAAAACGAACAGTATTTATATCGTTGTTATCTCTTGAAAACAGCACACGTCCAAATGATCTGACGGCGCGGGCGGGTATAGATATGTACATAGATGTCGCCTTGGCTACTGCAGTTCATTGGAACGAAACCGTAGCCAAGCGACATCTAGTGTATATATCTATAACCGCCCGCTGGCGGGTATAGATGTATACACTAGATGTCGCCTTCGCTACTGCAGTTCATTGGAACGAAACCGTAGCCAAGGCGACATCTATGTATATATCTATACCCGCCCGCGCCGTCAGATCATTTGGACGTGTGCTGTTTTCAAGAGATAACAACGATATAAATACTGTTCGTTTTCTCACACAAACCGCTCGTTTCGTGTCTTAGGCCATCAATGTGTACTTATGATGGGGAATTGTTTCATTTGGACGTGGGGAATTGTTTTAATTTGGACTCTGTGCTTGTGTTTTGAGCCAGTGACCATCGACCTGCATTATATGACTGACAGACAAGAACGGTTTGACCTAAAAATATCAAAATTGAAACAACTGCGGAAACAAAGACACCTACATCTTGGATGCCCTTGAGGTAAGCTAAAACATATCAAAAATTAATTTCAAAGTGAACTATCCCTTTAAATCAGGAAATAGCATGGTCAGCTATATCCCTGAGGACCCCTTTTCATCTCCCTGCCTGTGGTGAATGCAGCACTACCACACATGCTCTGGTATAGGGCTGAACGATATGGACAACATTTCATATCTCGATTTTCATGCCAGATATCTCGATATCGATACAATACGATATGACTACGTAAGTACTAAAAAAACAATACATTTAGAGTTTGTAAAATACACACTGATGTCTATGGAAGAGGTAATAATAATCCTTTCCATTATAATTCGACACGTTTTATTCATATCAGATACACATTGTGTAAGTAACTTCAATGTTTACTCTATTCTATTCCCAGTTCACCAGCCACTTACTTTTAAGTATTTCGGGAGAAGTGGATGAATTCATGTGTTGTAAACAGAGGTTGTAAATCCAACAGATCCGATTCTCTGAACTGCGTCTGCGGCACAAACTACGGCGGCGCCCATCGCGCATACAGCTCAACTAACACGATCATTATAAAGGTGTTTAAACAACAATATACTTCCACTTGCATGTATTTGACAATCGGAATATCAGATATTTCATGCCATAGCTAACACATTTGTGAATATTCTGAATAAAAAAGGAAAAATTACATAAAAGCAGATCATCATTCATTCAGCGCTGTTGCGGTGTGTCACGTGACAAGCAATGACGTGTCACCATGGAAACGCCGCCCCCCTCTCACAATATAGTTCCCACGTCCCTGGTAGTGTGTGCGCGCTGGCTTTAGCGGTGCATTCAAGGGCACTCGTAAAACTGATGTTTGTTGTGACTGCCAGAGTTGTATGCAGGGCGAGCGCGGAGAGGGGAAATCTATATCGTCTATATCGTTGCTTTTTTCGATAGTAATATCTTGAAAGTTCATATCGAGATATAGATACGATAACGATATATCGTTCAGCCCTGGCAAATAATGGCCTAAAGTACTCATATTTCATTCTATATTGATCTGCTTTTGCACACAGCTTCACAAGACCTGGTGCTAGGGCTCAGTTGTGTTTGTAAAGTACTTCACACAATTATTCTGATTGTTTCCTAAGAAACTACAGGGTCTCAGCTTTCTAAAGAGGTCAGGCATTTGATGGTAGGCCAAATTAGGTGGGAACAGTGATCTCTGAAGTAGGCACAGTGCAATGTCGGGGGAAAAGCTTAGAAATGGCTCGACCAAATTTAAAAAGTTAAAATAAACGTGATAATTCAATTTTTTTTATTGTAATAGTAATATTCATATTATAAAAGTGTGTATATATATATATATATATATATATATATATATATATCATGTTGCCATTCTGTACACTGAGTTTTAGTAGCCTATATATTGATTTAACAAATACCTTGTGGGTGTGTATATTCATTGCACCTATCTGTTCTGTTCAATGTTATCTTCATATGGAAGTCCATGGTTATAATTATTCATAAGTATGCAGTGTCATAACTACATCTCTGACATTTATAACAAACCAAACCGTTTGAAAATCGGTAGAAAATTGAGCAAGTTTTGGTTGTTTAAAAAGTAGCCTACATGCACCATTAAAACACACTGTTACGAGTGAGCGAGCTGACTGTGCCAAGATGGCCGCCAGGTGTGGACGTCGACCTCCATTGGCCAGCAGTGCAGACGAGACATCTAGCCTTTATTATTTTTATCTATGGTCACGACTCCATTGTAACAGTGTTGTCTCTGCGCTGTGTTGTGTTTAACTCATGATGGACACCAATTCATGCTTTATGATGGATTTTTATTCTGTTGATCACATAGAACAGCGGTGATCAGATTCAGGAATCACCCTCGTGCATATTCTATAATGGAAGTGAGCATTAAACTTGATATTACAATCTAACCCAAATCATATAACATACTTCTAAACACAAGTATAACTCAGTATTAACCCATAAAATGGTTATACAATTCCTACAATATATTTCACTCATGGAGCACTCACTCACCGCAGCCATTCACTCTCTCGGCTGGCGCGAATCTAAATGACCCCACCGGAACCAGTTCATCATACTACCAGATCTGGGTGGAGAGTGCGATTAAAGGGGCCATACATGAAAATAAATGTAGCAAGTGGAAGCAGATATTTGACCCGTTACACGAGCACTGAGCCCTGTGGGACCCCAGTGCTGCAAACCAACACATCACACACACAGGTCTATAGCCTCACACACTGTGGTCTGTCAGTGAGAGAGTTGATGGTCATGCAGCAGATGGCGGTCGACTCCGGCTCCTAATAGCTGAGCCCTGAGCAGTGACGGCTGTATTGAAAAAAAAAACTGTATTATGAATTTTTAAGGCCAGACAGGTAGTTTGTTGAGGTCAATTTATAGAGAAAGACTACACGCCTGCGCACATATATATTCAAATGCGCATACCTATAGACTAAACACATACGCATGTGCACGCCGTCGGGATTTTCTGCATTTTTTTTTTTTTTTTCTGCACCTTGGAACCTATTTCAAGGTTTGTGTTCTCGATCCTCCAAACACTGGTGTCGTACGTCTGAGCGGCCGGAGCGCGTTAAGGGTTTCTGTTAGAACCAAGAAGGTAATCCAGCATCCGGAAAGCGTACCTTTCCTGGGAGCCGCCATTAGCTAACAAGCCATCACCTGCTGTTAGCCATCCATTGACTCCCACTCATTTTGGCGTCACTTTGACAGCGAATACATTTGAGGCTTTTAAAGACTCTATTTATCCATTGTTTATTTCTAAAGAAACACGACAATGTATAAAAGGCTCCATTGCCTCGTATCTTGCGTTATGGCCCCGTAGAAGCAGTTTTTGTAAAAAATAGGCTAACGATTGCGTCATAACCACGCGACTCTCTGTTGCACAGTAGAGAAATTACCGTATAGACAGGAGGAGAAGCTTGCGCGCAATCGGGGGGACGTGGAGGCATAAAGTCCGATAAAGTCAAGGGAGAAGCCCATAGAGAGTCATAAAGTTGCTCCTGCTCCTAGCTCATGGACAGCTCCTACTCACGCTCTCCGTCTCTGCAAGATTCGGAAGGGAATGATTCAGATTTCTCTTGGCACAGCTACTAGAAGACTTACAACTGTCAGACATGTTGCTCACGTCACATCTACGTCGTCAAGCTCAGTTAGAGTCTGCGCAGTACGCTCAGCCATTAGGAAGTGAGTGCTTCTAATTGACTTCACTTTTCTCCGTTGAAGTCTATGGGGTCGCTGTGTCCATTTCTTATACTGTCTATGGTTAGAACGGTGTCGTGTAAGCGGCCCCTAAGTTAATAACTAATGATCTTTGCAACGGAAGTGAATCAATCAATACTAACTGGACAATAACTTTATTCTAGAGTTGCTGTAAAGCCAAAACAATCTCTGTTACTGTAATTTCCTATAATCTCTGTAAAGCTGCTTTGAAACAATCTATGTTGTTAAAAGCGCTATATAAATGAAGGTGTTGAAAGTGCTGGAGAAATCACTGCTTCACTGCGTGATTCTACAAGGCTTCAGTAATCAGAGGAAACAGGAGTTTTCCCATTGCTTCTAGTGACGCAGTACGAGTGAACCGTATCGATAGGGAACAGAAGAGATCACTTTACAACATCAGGAGTTATTCATTATTTAAAATTTCTAAGTAATTTCTGTCCTTTCCTCTTAATGACTTTTGACCATTTCAGTTATTAAATTAAAAGTGGTCCAAAGTGCAATAAAGTTATCAGTGCAGGAACAATAAATTAAACCAACCATTAAACTGTTAAAAAGTTTACAATACAGTATTTTTTAAAGTATGGTTTTAATTGATCTGATTCTTTCAGGTTTATGTCACATTACATTGTTCCACATTTGTAGATCGCTTTGAAAAAAAGAATCTGCTAAATTACTAAATGTAATAATAAACATGATTGGATGATGACAAACGTATTTCAGATGTGATCAAACAAAGTCCTCCTTATGATTTATTATCAGGAACTGCAGAAAGATAAATGAAAGACAAAACTGAACAAATGAAGGCAAGGATGAACAAATAAAAAGAATGACAGACAAGAGTGAAAGACAACAAAATAATAAACAAAACAAATAATGAAGAAAAACTGATGAACAAACAAAACTAAATAGAAGAGAGAGAGAAAAAAAAAATTGAATATAAAAAATAATAATAAAGTAACACAGTTAAAAACAAACTGAAAAGACGCGGGTGCTTTGTTTGGGAAAGAAAAAACAAACATAATTTACAACTTAAATATTAATCTCCAACGCGCGTTCAACAACGTCTGCTCTCACGCGCGTGCGTCGTGGTGCTCTCGTGAATGGAACGCTCTCTCTCTCTCTCACAGAAAGTGAAAGTAAGTTTTCATGTCGCCATTTTAAGCAGGACAAAATGCGAAATACGACACGGAAAAAACAGAGCACCAAAGTGTTTATCAACCATTATAAAGGAATTTACGTGTAGTTTTATGATTTTAAAGCTGGAGGATTTGAGAACCTGTATCTTGTAAAAGTTTGATCAAGGTGAGTGTTCATGTGTGACTTTCTCATATTAATATGAATCTCTGGAGGACATTTTACGTGATTGTTTGATATGAAACCTTTAATAAAGGGTGTCTTTCACTTCAATGTTTCCTTTGTGTTTCGTGATGTTTGTGATTTTTCAGAAGTTAAGCTTATGTGTAAACATACATAGGCCAATTCACACAAACGCCAACAAACAGTCGGATCAGTGTCTGTCGATGTGGGTCGGGGTTTGTTTTCTTTTTCACCTGAACTTGTTCAATCAGTGTTTCTCGGTGTCAATTATTTTTCATAAAATCCAACAGTCGACTTGTTTGTGTGTGTAAAGACCCAATGAGCTTGAGTTAACGCAGTCACATGTCATGATCCTTTTTCTCCCACACTCCAGATATGTTCAGCTAAATTATATGAAGGTTGTTTAATTTAATCATTTAATTTAGTGTCTGAATGTTTTTCATTAAGAGTCAGTGGAGGAGATCAAACTCATCAGATTCTCCTGCAGCTTCATAATGGCTGATTCACAAGGATCCAGAGATGGAGATTTTTCTCCAGGATGCAGGTACTTTCAACAAACATTACATTACCCAATATCTTATATGCTTGTGTTATACATCAATCGATCCTGTTAAGTGTTTATTATTTTTGTGTATACTCACAATAAAAACAAAGTGTTGTGCTTTTCGCCAAATAAAGAAAAATAAAAATGATGCGAGTTCTGCCTCCTCTCTGTCAGTGAAGTCCATTCTGAAACGCGTCCGAAAATGAACCATAACTCAGCGAATACTCAGTCAAACAGGCATACAGACACACAGGCATGAAGCTTGAATTCTCTTCTTTTAAATGAAGTAATTGAATTGAATGAACAGCAGAGATGCGCTGTTTACCACAACTCGCGTTGAATTATCACAGAATTGCGTTTCTGTGTGTGAATGAATGATCCGCTTTTAGCAAACTATTTTGCTATACTGAGTAAAACTGAAATATCGACTGAAATATGTTGAAATAAAATGTATTTGTATAAGCAACGTATTAAACTGCAAATTAACATTTATATTCCTTATAATAAAAACGAAAGACCTATGTTACAGACATATGAAAGACAACATTTCGTTGACTAGTTTTGGATAGATTACACATTTTTACTGTAAAATATCTGCCACCTCAAATAAGCTTATGTTTGCCAATTTTTGCTAATATGTTAAATATAGTATGTTTTGTCAATGTAGGCTATATTCAAAGTAATGAATCCTTAACTTTGAAAAATGTATGATAAAATGTATACTTTAGTTTTTACAAAGAAAGATTACACTTGAATTGTTGTTGTAATTGTAACCTTTTTAATAAAAAAATATATTTACAAGGTAGATGTAAACAAATTTTAAAAGGTAAATATAAGCCTTTTCTTTAAATAATTTTTATTGTGTTTTATTATTGACAAATTTGTGGAGAGGATACATATTCCAAAACTGAAAATACAGTATGAGAATTAACTGCACAATTACTAGACATGTTTTCCTTGGATATTATACAATTTGCAAGCACAATTTGTGAAATATATATATATATATATATATATATATATATTGCTCTTGCATTCTTTCTTGTGGCTATAGGTGACACACCTGAATGAATGGCTCATTAAGTATGTGGGCCCCATTGTCTCCTCAGGTGTGAATCACTAAATATGCATGATGGTGTTGGATTGTTGACGCCCCTTGTGCATATTGCCTTTACAAACAAAAAGTGTTTTACAAGATTTAAATCAATGTATTGTGTTATGTGAATGATTAGGCAGGATGATTTTCACATCATTTTGAAGAAAAAACTCTAGGCAACGACATCCATTAGTCAAAAGTCTTATTGACACATATTTAGTATGTGTTTTGTGGCCTTATTTCAGAAACTTTAGTTTTTAGTTTTTTCAAAAACCATGCATAAACATTATTCTCTCAAAAATACAAACATGTACATGCATGTTGTTCACATATTATGGTAGCCCTGTTTGTGCTAAATAGAGTGTAATTACACCTTTGCCATTAATATGTTTATAAGCACCTGAAAAAAGCACAAATGTCAGGGCATGTCAGAACATCTCAAGGACCCCAAAAACCCCTCAGACCCCAGAGGGTTAAAAGTCAGCAAAACATTGGTCTCTTTAGTCGGTTGAGCCTTCGTCCTCCATTGTGCCTTTGAGAAAAGAGTCATGTGATAGTGGTTGAAGTTCACCTGAGTTGAATCATTCTATAATTCTATAGTTGATTTCAATTGGTTTGTTTTGAATTCCTAATTCCTAATATTACCGGTTTTCTCAGTCGCTTTGGTACAGTTGTTGAATCATGCTTAACATTTGCAAACCAGTGAGTTAATTTATCAAAATAATTGTAATCAAAGTTTGAAACCGTGCAAAACAGTTACAGACATTAAAGCAAAAGTACACAACATTTATGTGATCTTTTATAAGTCTGTATTCTTTATATTTTACTTAGTTTTAAAACAAGTTCAGTCCAGCAGAAGAGCTCAAACCCAGAGTCCAGCTGTGTGTCTATGAAGAGTAACGACTCTATGGAGCCGCCACGAAACTTTAAGAGTGGAGACAAACAGTCTGATCTCAGGTATATCATTTCTATAAAAGATGTACTTATTGTATTTGATTTTTATGAAATTGTTATTAATATATAGCAGTTTAATGAGTTACAATCTTGCTAGTTTCAGTCACTATTAATGATTATCATTGTGCTCTTGTGTAAAGCTCAATTTATTGTATTGTTAATACATTCACTCACTGTAAAAGCTGTTGGTCTGTTACTCAGTTAATGACACAATTACATCAATATCAGTGTGTCTGATTTTTAACCCTCTTCATTCTGATTTAAGGTCAAATCTTCTATCCAGACCAGTTAAAAACAAAACTGTGTACAAGCCTGTGATTCAACCACAAGACTTTAATGAAAGCATGTATCCTGGTTTCAGGTAAAATGCAGGACTTTTTTGTTGTCGTTGTTTAATTTTAGGTGCTGCAATTCACATCACAAATCACTCAAACACATGATTAATGATTAACACATTTCAGAAACCTAATGATGTTCTGTGTCCCAGAAATAGTTTTGTAAATTATAGCTATTTACTTCTCTAACTTGTGTAATAATGTGATATTGTAATCTTACAGCAATGACTCTAAACCTGCTGAAGTCCTCAACACATTGAGATCAAATCTGAGAAAGAAGTTTGAGTGTTTGTATGAGGGAATATCAAAGCAGGGAAACCCAACACTCCTGAATGAGATCTATACAGAGCTCTACATCACAGAGAGTGAAAGTGGAGAGATCAATAATGAGCATGAGGTGAGACAGATTGAGACACAGTCCAGGAGAGCAGAAACCGAGGACACACCGATCAAATGCAATGACATCTTTAGACCTTTACCTGGACAAGACAAACCCATCAGAACTGTGCTGACAAAGGGAGTCGCTGGCATTGGAAAAACAGTCTCTGTGCAGAAGTTCATCCTGGACTGGGCTGAAGGGAAAGAGAATCAGGACGTCCAGCTCATATTTCCACTTGCTTTCAGAGAGCTCAACTTGATGAAGGACAAAACACTCAGTCTTTCAGATCTTCTTCATATCTTTTTCCCTGAAACAAAAGAAATGGAAATATCCAGTGATGAATATAAAGTGTTGTTCATCTTTGATGGTCTGGATGAGTGTCGTCTGTCTATGAACTTTAAGGGCGAAGTTAAACTGTGTAATAAATCTGAATCAGCCTCAGTGGACGAGCTGCTGACGAACCTCATTGTGGGGAATCTGCTTCCCTCTGCTCTCATCTGGATCACCTCCAGACCAGCAGCAGCGGATCTCGTCCCCTCTGAGTGTGTCCATCGAGTGACAGAGGTACGAGGCTTCAGTGACACACAGAAGGAGGAATACTTCAGGAAGAGAATCAATGATCAGAGTCTGGCCCACAGGATCATCTCACACCTGAAGTCATCAAGGAGCCTCTTTATTATGTGCCACATCCCAGTGTTCTGCTGGATCTCAGCCACTGTTCTAGAGAAGATGTTGAGTAAATCATGGAAAGAAAAAATCCCCAAGACTCTTACTCAAATGTACACACACTTCCTGCTCATTCAGACCAACATCAAACATGAGAAGGACTATGAGAAGAAAGTGAAAGATGAAGACATGATTGTCAAACTGGGGAAACTGGCTTTCCAGCAGCTTGTGAAAGGCAACCTGATCTTCTATGAGGAAGACCTGAGCGAGTGTGGCATTGATGTGACAGAAGCATCAGTTTACTCAGGATTGTGCACTCAGATCTTCAGAGAGGAGTTGGGCTTGTATCAGGGGAAAGTCTTCTGCTTTGTTCATCTGAGCATTCAGGAACATCTAGCAGCTCTATATGTGCATCTCTCCTTTATCAACAATAACATCAATGTGTTTGACCAGATTACCAAACCAACAAATGGAGACAAAGTTTCACTATCTGATCTCCATCAGAGAGCTGTGGATGAGGCTTTAGACAGTAAAAATGGGCATCTGGACCTTTTCCTTCGTTTCCTTCTGGGTCTGTCAGTGAAGTCTAATCAGAGTCTCTTACAAGGACTAAAGACACAGACAGCAAACAGCTCTCACAACAATGACAAAACAAAAGTCAAAACAGTTGACTATATTAAAGAAAAGATCAGTGAGAATCCCTCTCCAGATAAATACATCAATCTGTTTCACTGTCTGAATGAACTGGGTGATCTTTCTCTAGTGAACGAAGCTAAACCTCATATGAGCCGTAGAGGATTACGTGATGTGAAACTCTCCTCGTCTCAGTGGTCAGCTTTAGTGTTTGTGTTGTTGTCTTCAGAGAAGACACTGCAGAGGTTTGACCTGAAGAGCTTAATTGGAGACAGAAATGATCAGTAAGTAACATTGAGTACAATCATTACAGTCTAAAACATTATGAACAAAGAGAAACTAAGAGATCAGAGGTGTTTAAATCATGGGACACAGATTGATTTCTGGGATATTGTACATAATTTGCGGGTGTTTCTAAGTCTGCATATCTCGACTGCCACGTCATCAAGCGCCTCTGAAGGCCGTCTCAGTTTGAAGGATGTTTTGAAGATAGACTTCATTTTGTGTCTTTAATTCAGCTCATTTTGAAGGATGCATCAAGTATATCCTTTGTGTTCTTCAATCTCCCACAATCCTTTGCACATATTCTAATTCATGTAAAAGAACTGATGGAAAAAAGTCGGCACTGAGTTTATCTGAGTTCATTATGAAATTTAAGACACAGATAATGTATTCAGAGATGAAGGCATTCATGTTATCTTTTGTTTCTGTGTAAATTAATCACTGAACACTAAACTGACAATAATGAGACACTGGGAGACACAGACGGCGGTCATTCACTGTATTGCATTAATAATAAAGCCAGTTAATATAAAGATATTTAATAGGAAGTATTTTTTCCTAAATTAAGTTTTAATAGTATTTTTGTGCCGTGACCGTGGGGCACAGTCCTGCACGGGTCCGATTTAGTAAATCCGCACCCGCCCGTACCCGCAGTGCTTACAACTGCATCCGACCCGTTTTCCGACAGCAGCACTAATTAAAATCCGCACCCGACCCGACCCGCTTAAAATAGAACCGACACCCGACCCGCAACCGAAATAAAATCAGTTTAGACTATCACATTATAGACACACTTACAAAAATGTTTATTGCCAAGTCATACAGAAGTTATTACACGACAACTTCAGCCGAAGCTGTCAAAAGGCCGGTACATGAAGAACATGGCTAACGTTACCACAAAACTGAGTAGCCTTATCACATTTTACCAATCGAACAGACGCGGCTACAACACTATATCTGCCACCCAATTTCGGCTAGCCTACATCTGACAATTTTGGGTTCAAACACGCCCTGTACACCACACATACTTAACAGTGTTAAATTTGAAGAATACTGTTCGACAGAACTGCTTGGTTTGTTACCACAGTTATCTGCGTGCTTCCTAAGCGATGAAGTTCCACATTTGCTGCTATCCAACACGAAAATGCAGCAAAGCCTTTCACAATATTTTCTTCAGATAACTCCAAATTTCTCCCACACACTGGACTTGATTTTTGATGACGTATTGTCGACAACTTTACCATCTCCACTAGCTATTCTTTTCTTCAACTCTCGACGACTGCAAGCAGATCGCGCGCGGTTATGATGAATTTTTCAAAGTGAAAGTAGCCTAGGTAACGTTATAGACGTTATAGACTGGCTCTATAAATTATTTTATCAACTTGAAATACAGGCATATTTTTGTAGATGTGTTCCTAAAAATATATATTTTTACGTTTGCATGTGATTGTTTTAAACCCGTGTTTAGACCTGTGTTTCCCCCGTGTCCGACCCGACCCGACCCGACCCGACCCGCACCCGTATCCGACACAGTTGGATATTTTTCACCCGTTTGAGCAAAATAGCTGGGTTTCAGTCACGTGATTATGATGACGCGCGAAGGCGGGGCGATTTCAGATGGAGGGCAGGAAGTAAACAACACGGAGAATACTGTCACATGCCTGGCCTGTCTTGTGTTGCACATGGGTGTTTTGTTATTTTGGGCCATGTGCTCATGTCATTGTCTGATCCCTCCCCCTTGTTATCTGATTATTGTTTGAGTTCATCCACCTGTTCCCTCTTGATTAGTTCCCTTTATAAGTCCCCTCTTGTTTGCAGTCTGTGTCTGTTTGTTGTCTGATGTTTCCTGTTCCCTGTAAATCCCTAGTAAGTTCTGGTTCTGTTTTTGGTTTTGTATTTTCCAGTTATGTTTTTCCCCCTCGTGGGTTTTGTTTTGTATTTGTTTTTCCGTTTATAAATAAACCACCATATCTCTGCACTTGAGTCCTCGCACCTTTTTGCATTCATTCCTCCCGTGACAAATACGTCTATGGAGGAAACCGTTGCGGAGTGTCCGTATTGTACCTTTATCCGAATTATTATTTTTTTATTTTTATTTTTTTGACTGTCCGTTTACACGTTCTTTCAACTCTGACCATATCCGATTCATGTGTTTACACTTGCCATACTATCTGAAACATCGCGCATGCTTAAAGGGTTAAATTCTCTTGCACAGATGGGCGGACGCGAAATATGCTTGATGCTAGCTCTGCGATATACGCCAATTTCGCCAAACATCAGCATGCTACTTTTATCATTAATATTACAGTTCATTTGCCCCGCAATAATTTCATAGCGCATCACCGCATAACTGACGCGCTGTGAGGATAAAAGATTAGATTAGCTCACTTCTCATTTCAAAGACAACTTGTTGAACACAAAACACTTCTTGATTATGAGGCGAAGGAGGACGAAAAGTGCCATAATTGCACATATGCTTCAGTTATTGTGTGTGAGAGAGATCTCAGGACTGGTAGGAGCATATTGGCTTTAACCGCGGAGACGTTGCCTAATGCCTCAGAAAATCCGATCTGCCTGTTTACATGACAGTCGCATTGGCACATATCACATTTATTTCCACATATGAATGAGGCCTGAAACCGATCTCGAAATATCCGAATGCATGCGTTTTGTTCCTGTTTACACTGTCATAGAACACATCGGATCTGTGTCACATATGAGCAAAAAATCGGAATTGGGTCACATTTCACTGACAGTGTAAACTAGGCCTAACGACAACCTAATGGTATATAAACACAGACACAAAAAACACGTTGGCTAGCTAACATACCTCCGACGAAGTGGTCGCTGCAGACATTAACAGACTCTGCTCCTCCCGACCGCAGACGTAACTTACGTTAAAAATCCACTTTTTACGGCGTTGTTCTGTGAGCTTTTTACATTTCTCACCTTTATGAGTGACAATCTTCGGTACTCTATAAAAACCCTTTCTCTTTTCTCGATTAGAACGATTGGAGCAGCCGTAAACTACACAAAACATTGGCATTTTTTCAGACGGCAGATCCTCAGCTATTTCACTTCCTGCCCTCCATTTTAATTTTGCGCTCTCACGATGCAGCAGCGTGACGTCACGTGAAACCAACCTATTTGCAGGTCACATTACGCAGGGCATATTACATTACTGTTATTATTATTATTAGGCTACTTTTATCATTAATATTACAGTTCATTTGCCCCGCAATAATTTCATAGCGCATCACCGCATAACTGACGCGCTGTGAGGATAAAAGATTAGATTAGCTCACTTCTCATTTCAAAGACAACTTGTTGAACACAAAACACTTCTTGATTCATGAAAATATGCATTTTTTTCACTATTGGCCACAAGAGAAGTATTAAGAAAATAAATTAGATTAATGTCTCAAAATAATTTTTCTTTATCACCAGTTGCTTGCAAAATGATGGACAATGATTCACATTTTGTGCGCATAATTTCCTGTGACAATAAAACTGAGTAAATTATTAAATAAACAAGTAGGTAAATAAATAAGTAACAAGCAAACAAACTCGTGCTTAATTTTTTAGGAATAATTTGCTGATGCACGACACGTACAAAAATACTTTTTCTTTAAAAAAAGTTAAATGTCGCCATGGTGATAACCACAGCAACGGACAGGACAAAAAAATCTGATATGTGAAAATAGTGTTGTGGTGTAAATGCAGACTAATAGACCTGCCACAGCAACATTGACAAGAAAAAGAAAAAACAAATCTGTGATGGCTGAATACGAGGCTTCTACAGTTATATCAGAATCAGAATCAGAATCAGAATGAGCTTTATTCGCCAAGTGTGCACAAACACACAAGGAATTTTTTGTGTTTTTTACAGGAGCTCTTGGTACATACATACATATATGACATTAGAATAGGCATTTAAATGAGAACATAAATAAATAGAATAAACAATAATAATAGTTTTAGTATACATCTGAAACAGTTATGTACAGATTTGTGCATTGTGTGTACAGCTCTATAAATAAAATGTGTATATGTATTTACACAAAAAAAAAAACTCTTGCTTCTCTCTCAAGTACTGAATGAATTATACAGCAGGTGTTAATTGCTGTTTTAGCTGTTTAAGCTGGAGATAGCATGGGGGAAAAAACTGTTTTTGTGCCTAGATGTTCTAGTGCGCAGAGATCTGTAACGTCTGCCTGACGGCAGAAGTGCAAACAGGTTTTGGCCGGGGTGGGAGGGGTCTGTGATGATGTTCCCTGCCTGTTTCTTCACTCTGGCATTGTACAAGTCCTGAAGGTTGGGGAGGAGTACACCAATGATCCTTTCAGCTGTCCTAACAGTATAGATACTAAAACATATAGATACTAAAACAAGTGTCCTTTATAAAGCAGTGTTCAATTAAAAAAAAACATATTTGAGGGTATTTAGGGTGGTATAATGTATTATTTACTTATGATATGAATTATTATGATTATTATTATTATTGTTGGCATGAATAATTAACTTGTTTATTTTTTATTTTCGATTAGTGTCACACAAAACACTGGAGATGAAGTTCTTCAGAAGCTGATGCCTGTGGTTACAGCAACTAGATCAGCTCTGTAAGTCACACTGAGAACAAGCATCACTGTTAAAACATAACAGTTCTTACTTAAACATTATAAATTAATGGTTTAACAAAAAATATGAGTCACACTTCAGCTTTTAAACCCTCCAGCTATCTGACCTGATTTGATCTACTTAACCATTTTTTATGATATATGTGTGAGAAATTTATTTTAAAATATATGCATTTATAATGTATGTATATAAACATTTATATGTAGACTTTTTATATTAATATAAATGTAATTTAAATGTTAATACATTTATATTTAGTGAAAAAACTGATGTTTTCAATGTATTTCATTTTATCAGTTTGATATAATCTTTCTCCCTCACATAGAGACATAATCTCTTAAAATAACAGTTAAACTTACTGATATATTTAATTCATTGTTTAAAAAAATAGATATTGCACAAATTATAAACACAATTAAGAAAAACAAAGATTTCTGAGAGTGAAGAGTGTGTCATTGTTCTCTACAGGTTGTGGGATTGTGGTGTCACAGATGAAGGTTGTGCTGCTCTGGCTTCAGCTCTGAGATCAAACCCCTCACACCTGAGACAACTGGCTCTGTATAAGAATAAACTAGGAGACTCAGGAGTGAAGCTGCTCTCTGCTGTACTGGCGAATCCTCACTGTAAACTGGAGAAACTGTGGTAAGATCATACGTTACTCTCACATGAAACTATCACTGTGAATTCATAAAGTATAATCAAAATGGAATAAAATGCAGGGAAATAACTATTATTTCATTAATTACAAGCAAAGCTATTAAAACAACATGATCAAATTCATCAAATTATTTTTACATCTGTTCATATGATGTCAGAGAATTAATATTTTTAAAGCGTTTGCACTATTTCTCCTGCTGCTGTGAGTTCATGTGTTTGATCTGTAAATGATGAACACATGAGCTGCTCCTCATTAAGGTGATTCTGCAGTGCTGATAGTCACACTGAAAAACACACTTTGAAGAGATGGCAAAAGTACTCACTTCCCGTACTCAAGTAGAAGTACAGATACTTGTGTTAAAAATACTCTGGTAAAAGTAGAAGTACTGAATTAACTTCTTTACTCAAGTAAAAGTAACAAAGTACAGGCTTGTAAATTTACTTAAAAGTATAAAAGTAAAAGTAGCCTTGTGAATGACAACCATTTTTTATGCAGAGCTGGACCACACAAATGTTACTAGAGTGCAATCTGAGAAACTTAAGTGGATATGGAAAAAGGTTTTTTATATGACATTTCCTTCATTTTAAACAGATGTCTGCCAATAGGCCTAAAACATTACATATATGATTATTGTGACAGAGACTGGGACTCCAGGTTAATAAGATTCTGACTGAGTAGCAAGATATTAATTCAATTGTGATTCTGTGAGAATTCAAAGATCCAGTTTCTCTTTTTTAATCTTCCCCTTAACATTTAAAGGAATCTACATGTATGTGTGTGCTCAAATATGGCTTCTGGAACAGATAAAATATGATTTATTAAACAGACATTAATTAAGAAGTTCCCCGTACTTTTAGAGTTACATCTAACAAACACTAGATGGCAGCAGCGTATAAGAAATGAACTGACGGCTAGTAAATCTTTGAGCATAGAGTGCTAATAAAAATAAATGCAATATGTCAGGCTCACAATTTTTACAATTGAAGTGCTATAAAAGTTCAGTGTGCATTGTATTAAAAAAATCTTTATTGATATGCAAATAGACAATAGACATCCAGCAAAAGAAAAATGGGCAAGTGATGTATGCCCTCAAATCTGTAGATGTGCATGGATTTGTCCTGAATCCCTTCAAGAACTTGGGAGCAACGAGGATATACAGACCTTCTGTAATGCGTAACGTGTCATAACGTAATTGTGTGCAGTGCAGTGAGTGAGTGAAAAAACGTGTGTGTGTGTCTGGGACGGACAGGGAGAGAGAGACCGCAAGTGATCAAATGCAAACCTCAAAGGATGATTGGGAATGTCTTGCTGCTTGTCTGCCGAATCTCTGGGATCTCCGTTTTCTTCATTTTCAATAATGTCGTCGTCCATACTACTATGTGCTAATGTTACCGCCATCAAGCCGCAATGATTCCGGGAGATTTTAGCTAATTTGCCGGCATCAGGGAGCCACTATCAATATGCGGGAGACTCCCGGAACTTCCGGAAGATTTCGGATGTCTGCTATAGAGATATTAAAAACTAGAAACTACTATTTAGTTCCCTTAACCGCTTTTGAATTGGAACCGGTATCGTTCAATTCTATGACAGCTGTGTTGCGTTCAGTCCAAGATGGCGGAGCTGCAGCTCTGCGCATGGGTGCGTTTGTTGCAATGGAACATTCTATTGAGTTTCACCTCTTGATACTTCTATACTCTTTGACTTGATGGCACCCTGTGAGTGATGGGAAGTTCGGATCATTTTACTGACTCGATCTCGTTCATTAAAATGAAAGAATCTTTTTTCGAGTCATTTTGTTCATTTAAGGGGCTTTAAATGTTATACTTTTAACAGCCAAATTCCCCGAACACATCCACCTACGCAGTCTTTATCATATTCTGAATTAAGAAATCATTACAATGCAGTCAAAAATTATTTACAGGGAACATAATTACTTTACCTTCCGAGTCTTTCGTTCATTTGTCACGTGACAGACGCGATGAACGTTCATGACCGGATTGAACCCTGCTTCAGATACGAGCCTCCTGCAGAGGTGGTGAAGCAGGCCAACTCTGCCACTGTGGCATAGGCTACAACAGGGCTAATGTGTGAAACTTGTGCTGTGGTTTTCTGGGTGTCAGGGTTTGGGTAGGTGGAAGTAGCGAGGACTCACGTGCAGATCAAATGGGCTTTTATTAAGCGTAAAATAAAACAAATACAAACAAAACTACCCCAAGGGGGAAAAACAAGACAGACTAGACTTGACTCAGCTTGACTTGACAGCAGGGAAACACACAGCATAGATACGACGACAAACCAGCACAGGACTGCAAACACAAGGAGAATAAATAGGGAGAGCAAACAAAGCAGGTAACGAGGGAGGACAGGTGGGGAAAATGAATCAATCAGGTAACAAGGTGGGCAGGGTTAGACAATCGACAGGAGAGCACATGGCACAAGGAAACACATGACAAGCCATGTGCTCACAACAAACAGGACTAGAACACAAAACGAGACATGAACACGCAGCTAGTGAAAACTCATAAGCCACGTGTTCACACGAAACATGACAACATGAAAGCACACAGCCAGTGAAAAACAAGCTGTGTGCTACACAGCACAAGACAAGAAAAAACACACGCAGACAGAAGAGCGCGCGGCTCGAGCAAACTCGAAACCGCGCGCGCTCACGTGACAAGACGGCGCGCACGAGAACGAGCGAAAGCTCATTCCGTGCGCTCACAAAAGAAAACAAACACGCGGAGCATTGATGTCCGAATCCCAACACAGAACCGAAACCTAACTAGACAGACGTGTCGGGATCCAAACACCATGCCCCGCACATTTAACAAGGCACGTAGACAAGTGAGTGCACGGCTCGAGCGCGCTCGGAACCGCGCACTCACACAGAGATGAGACAAAACAGGGAGTGTCAGAGCTCTCTCACAAAACCAAGAAATTAACTAGACCGAAGTGACAGAACCCTGACACTGGGGAGGTGGAGTAACTATTATGTGTCCCTTTTGTTTTGAGATTTCTTATTGTTTGATGTTGTTGTTTTACATGTTTGCTATTTAATCACCTCTATCTTTATTTTTTTTATAGTGCAATCAATTAATTAATTGTACATTTTGAAAAAACTTTTGCATTCTATTAGGTTTTTTTTTTTTTTTTTTTTTTTTTCATAAATCAGGGTTTATACTAAGTAAACAAGGACTGACATTTTTAAAATTAGGGTTAGGGTTACG
Source organism: Rutilus rutilus (assembly GCA_021464565.1). Taxonomy (NCBI): domain Eukaryota; kingdom Metazoa; phylum Chordata; class Actinopteri; order Cypriniformes; family Leuciscidae; genus Rutilus; species Rutilus rutilus. The sequence continues at coordinate 3,512,903 of JAJAQA010000007.1, read as the reverse complement.
CGCACGCACTGATGTTTTACAGAGTCTCACTCCAGCCAAAGTCCCAAAGTTGGCAACCCTGTAGAGCCCTGCACGGGGCAAAACATCAGCCCTAATCCGGCCCCAGCCCGAACCCGACCCGAGACCAACATCAATATCACTTATAAAGCGTTCTCTGATGCGCGCTGTCTCTGCTAGACGCACACACATACACACACACGCTACTAGGTAAAATTTTATTTTAGGCCTCAAACATAACTACCATCACCGACAATTATGCCCACAAATGTGACCAGTCACGGAAAGTAGGGACACAAGTCGGTTCTGGGGCATTTTGAGTTATTCACATATTCTGAAAGTGTAGTATTCAAGCTTTCCAACGATGTGTAACACATGGAAATCTGATAATATTTGGAGAAGTTGTGGCCATTTGAAGGTAGGCACTCAAAAAAACTGAAATGGTAGAAATCTGCTTCTAAAGATTGGCAAGTTCTCACCCTTCTGGGAATGACAATAGGGCTCATTTACATCTCATTTAGATAAGTCATACCCCCTGTAAAGCTATATACCCCCTCCCCCTCCCCCTCCCCCTCCCCCCTGAATGTACCAATTCTACAAATTCTCTAAATAAAACATCTCCAGTTAACTGGCAGAGCATTCATTTCGTTCGTTTTTTAAATAAGATACTAGCGCTGAAATGTGTTTTTTTTTTAATCAAGTGATCAAAGTGCTCGTTGCCGCGGCGCAGATACAGTGTTTACTCGTGTGGCTCGCGCACACACTGCATTGTCTTCACTCGACGCGCGCTTCAATCCGTTGCGTTGCGGATACTATCTATTCGTTCTGTTGAAATAACAAAATAATTCAAACGTTTGCGTGTCCCTGCTTGATATACAACCACTGATGAACATAATCGTTTTGATGAGAGAAAAAAAAACTATACAAGGGCGGATTCGAACTCTCAACCTCTGACACGGCTGGCGAAAGCTCTACCACTGTACCATTCATATACACGTCAATTATATAGGCGGATCTATGTATTGGCACTGACAACATGTATTAGGCTACATCTCATTAAACAACAAATTAAACCCCATGTAACCTACTATTTAAATCGATTGCTGGACATCGTAATGTTATTGGCGTCCATCTTCATTGAATTTTGAAATCAGATAGAGCCGGCCAGCGCGCTGCATAAAAAGTAGCCACGCCGGCTTATTCAGTATGGAAATACACATCGACAATGACACGCCCCTACTGCGTGCTAGAATCTCCGAAAAACAAGCCGATTTCAACATCAAAATGTACGCTTTTAAATATACCAATACTGCTATCTCAAACATGGAGAGGCTTCTTCGTGATCTCAACTAACAGATTCTGCAAAAAAAACGAAAATCACCAATTTTGAAAAAAAATGCTTCTTTCTCATTTTGCTCGAAAGTTGTGCTGCCGACTTGTGTCCCTGGTTTCCGTGACGGGTCACAAATATTAATACAGACTGTCCATTACAGAGAAGCATAAGCATGCAGAGAATATTATATAGCCAAATGTGATCCAGCAGTAAATAAAGATTTATGGCCTTCCTTTTTTTGATGTCAAGTAACTTTACTGAAGAACAACGTTTCAAAGAACTCTTCGCCAACTGGCTAACGTTAAATAATAAAAAAAATATAATAAGAAAAAAAAAAAATCGGTTGAACTGAGTAGCTTAGGCTCATTCACTGTTTACTCGCGATCGTTGTGAAGAAAAAGAATAGCATCCACTGTTGAAGGCTTCAGGCTCGGTCATCAAATCAAAACTCTTTCAAAATGCAGCTTTTCCTGAAGTATTGGGAACTTTTAGTAACTCCTTACGCTCCAACTTCTCCCTGATGCTCTGCATGGTCAACTGTCACCTAATGCATTGCACTCGCGTCGCGTTACTCGCGTGATCGCGTATTGCGTTGCATATTTATAATATTATCAATTTAACAATATTTCATACAGTAGCCTGCGCTCTGCACGTATATTATGGGCACGATGAAAGGAGACAAGCTCAATGAGCCCGCAATCACTCCGCAGAAGTAGCAGTGCTTCGTCTTCTGAGAATATAGTTCCCAGTATGTATACGGTTAGAAGATGTTTTTGTCTCATGTGACCTTGTTATTCGTACACGCTGTGACTATACAAATCACAACATGTAAATAGGAAAATGTTGGCGTTATTTTGTCACTTATTGGGAGCAGTATGCTAGCTGGAGCCGTTTACCTCCAGTCTTTGTGCTAAGCTAGGCTAGCAGTGGGTGCGTCAGACAGACTTACAGCACACACGGAGATGAGAAGGGTATGTATGGACTTGTCTAACTCTGGGGGATACGGTGAATAAGCTAAAGTCCCAAAAAGTCGGCGTGTTCCTTTAAACACACCCGGGTCTGTCACACAACCTGCTTTCTGGAATAACCCCCTGGTTTTCTCGTTCTTGTCTTGCCCTCTGGATTTGTTTGTTTGTTTGGACTGATTTTCTGAGCTCTGACCTTCTGCCTATTTTAATGGACTATGACTTTGGATTGTGCTCTCAATAAACTGTGTTTGTTTCGTCAATCGTTGTGCTCAGTGCTGTCCACAACCAAATCACAACACACAACACTGCCGTTCAAAAGTTTTGGATCGGTAAGATTTGTAATGTTTTTAAAAGAAGTCTCTTCTGCTCACCAAGGCTGTATTTATTTGATTGGTACAACACAGAAGCGCTGCGCAGTTATACTACGTTAACTAACTCGAGGCCCAGAGAGAAGGAAATTATTCCACTATTCAAGTCGTTATTTTTTGTTTTGTTTTTTTGCGCACAAAAAGTATTCTCATTGCTTTATAAACTTAAGGTTGAGCCACTGGAGTCACTTGGACTATATTAACGATGTGTTTAATACATTTTCTGGGCCAGCAAGTTCCAATCCCTTAGAAGCCTATGGAGGAGTGAGACAGCTCTCAGATTTAATAAAAAATATCTTAATTTGTGATCCGAATATGAACGAAGGTCTTACGGGGTTGGAACAACATGAGGGTGAGTAATTTTTGGGTGAAATAACCCTTTAAATACCTATGCTAATCCGTTTGTGGGCCACGATTATCTGTAACTGTGTCTATTAATGCAGTGTATCATTGAGAAACGTCCTGCTTGAGTCGTCCTTGTGATGGAGGTTTGGGTTGAATAACTAGTTCTTCCAGAGTTTCATTATTGGACTCGCGTTCGGATTGATATGGTAAAATCGATGTCATTGTTCGTTACTGTGTTTAGTTTACGGTGTAGGAAGCCTCAGGACAGCTGATGTTGTTATGGCAATGGGTGATTTTGTTTAAGACAGGTGCGCTGTACGCAGTAAACCGATCACAACAGGTGATTACACTGTGTCTGTGGTGTTCTTGCGGCACGCCTAAGAAATCGACGTATCCAAAAAAAAAATTTTTTCCCTAAAATCGTACATGAGAAGCTCTAGGACTGACTCACGGGGTAACCTCGGGTTCACTGCCCCATCAGTCCGCACCCCAAAAGATTTGTCCGGAAGCTCTAGGAATGGAACAGATCCAGTCCACACCCCACAGAACCTCGAGTTTAATTACACGTCAAACTCACTACTTCACCACAGACAGAGGTCATCAGCATGGTTTCATCTCTCAATTTCCCCAATTAAGTAATTTATGTTTGTCTCTTACCCAATTCGCAGTGCCATTTGAGTTCAGTTTAGAATCAAAAGGAGGATGCAAAAAGAGAACTGAATTCATAACAAATCAAAGCAGGGATCATGACAATGCGCAAAAAAAGCATCCCAGTTGGTCTTGACTGGCCTCCATACCGGTAAATCACTGATGGCTGATCTGAAAAAAACAAAAACAAAAACAAAAACAAAAAACAGAGAAAATGTGTGAGAAATGGTCGAGTTTGGAGTCGTGGAGTTTATTTAATCTAAATTTGTTCATGGACAGACGAGGAATCAACTTGTGCAACAGCAGTTATTACCAGTCGAGTTAGTTTAAATAGTATAGCTTTATTGCACATCCCTTGTTAGGGAACTCTATTAATTGCCTGAATGTACAATTACGTTAAAGGTACACTGATTAACTTTATGGCCCTTCAAACTTAAATCTGAAATAGAAAGCTTTTGTAACATTACAAATATGTTTACTGTCACTTTAAGTCAATTTAATGCATCCTTGCCAAATTAAAGTATTAATTTTATTCAACAACCAAAAAAAAAAAAAAAAAAAAATCCTGACTGAACAGAAGTGCTTTCTCTTTCAGATAAATGCTGTTCTTTTGAACTTTCTATTCAAAGAATCCTGAAAAAAAATTGTACAACTGAAAATAATCAGAAATGTTTCTTGATTCACACAAGTGCTCCTAAAAAAAGTTATGCTGCAAGTTATGCATTACAATATGTTAATCACATAATGCATCTGATAGTTAGTCAAAACATACTTACAAAGCCAAAGATGCTCAGTGCTGAGGCTCTTAAAAGAGCTGTAGTTAGCTCCTGTTGACACAGGGGAAAGAGAGAAATAGAAGAAACATTATTTTTCAGCAATGATTATTGGCAAATGACTAGCCTATATGTTATGAACATGATAAATGACAGATCTAGGATGACTGCTAGATTGATCAATTACACAATCAGATGACAGTTTTACCAATAATTGGCATAGAATTAAAAAAAATATTTTAGTCTGCCTTTACATTGCTTTAAATGCCTTACTATTTGGAGTGAATCCAGCATTTATACGTAGCTGTCACATCTCTTACATCGTGTCTACACTTTGTTAATGAGAGTTTTCGCGAGCCTGCATAATTCGGCACTGAATAAAAACTCCTGCGTTCTCCAGAGCGCGAAAACAAATAAGCACAAATATGCACTGGAGTGTTTGGTTTGGCAAATCTGTTTCGCCAATATATTATAACAGTATCAAGTAACAGTATCAAAGTAGCAATCTCTTGTTTGTGTTTGAGGGTGCATAGCACCCCCATAGAGCCGGGCCTGGGCCAGAGAGAGCGAGAGAGAGTGCCTTTGAGAAAACGCGCTAGGCCTAACTTACTTTAAAACGCCACACATTTAACTGACGATAAAATATGCCTTAACTGGTCGTAAAAAGGACAGAAAACCTTTGTTTGTGTAAATATTAGATTGGGTCCATCTACTGGAAAAGGCAGTCAGTCAATTCTATGGCATTTAATGGGATATTAAAGCAGCAGTTTTGAGGAAAATTAGACTGTCCTGTGAGCTGTTATTAAAAGCCTATTAGATTTTATTATTTACTTTCTTCATAAATGTAGCTATATTTAATTGATATTGGTAATGGTTTACTTTGTAAAAGTAACTTATAAAATAAATTTGTTCAGTAAAAAGTACTTACCTCAGAAAAAAACCCAGCTGGCGTCTAGCGATCCACTCTCAGCAGGGACGTCCGTTATGAGCGCGCACTCGACACGTGACGTCACACAAACCACAGTTTACATTCTGCCAGGTTGTTGCGCGGGCTTTGCAACAATTTAAATTTTGTGAGATGTAAGCGAAGTTTATATATATAAAGTTTATATTAATTTAAAATAAAATAAAAATACATTTATATCATTTATATTGCTTGTATGGGAACCAGTTGTGAATTTTTGTATGTATATACAGTGGGTACAGAAAGTATTCATACCCCCGGTAAATATGATAAAAAATGGCTGTAAAAAATAAATCTTTAATTCAAAAAATGTGATCTTTCGTTCAAAAAATTTGCAAAATTCGTACCTTTCATTTAACCCTCTGGGGTCTGAGCTGTTTTCTGGGCCCTGGAGGTGTTCTGACATGCTCTGACATTTGTGCTTATTTCTGTTACTTGTGACATTTTCATGGCTAAAGTCTAATTACACTGTATTCAGCACAAACTCTGCTACAATAATATATCAGCAGCATGTGTGTAAAAGTTTGTAGTTTTGAGATAATGACATTTATGCGTGGTTTGTGAAAATACAAAAAAAAATTCTCACTGAAATAAGGTCATGAAACCCATACTGATTATTTCTTCACAAGACTTTTGAAAATTGTATGACGTAGCCTAGAATATTTGCTCTAAAACTATGTGAAAATCACCCTGACTGCTCATTCAGAGAAGACAATATATTGATTTAAAAATTTTACGACGTGTTTTGTGTGATAAAGCTTTATGCGGGAGGGGCGGATCACCTCATTAATATGTAAGCTTTCCACACCTGAGAAAGACAAAGACACTCCCTAATGGCCCTATTAGGAGCTTATCAGGGCCCATCATTCTGAGCAACCTTGCACAAAGAATGAGGAGATTTAAAAAAGAATGGCTTTTAGATTGTTTGGATTTATTTACAACACAACATAATCCAAAGATACACAACAAAAAAGCACTTATTGATAACAATGATCCAAAGAAAGAGACCTTTGTGCCATTCCTAAAAACATTGTACATACCTTTCATTTCCAAGGTGTTTGATTTTCACTTTACCATGTTCATGTACAGAGACATGTACTGTGAATGTTGAAGTCAGCAGGACTCAGTGGCATCTGGGCCCTAAAAAAAAAATAAAGTGAACATACTGATATCAAGAGAAAGGCCTGCACGATTTTGGGAATACATTTTAGATTTTTCTGGTTAAAATTGCTTTTTAAAATTCACAGAATACACACACACACACACTCACACAAATGTTTCCAACAATATATTATATAATGAACACCAGGTTTGTTGTGCCTTGTAGGCATAAGCTATGCGCAGTGCTGCATAAAATAATAACAATATAGCAGCCTATATAAATCTTCCAAATATTTCAGTAACAACTAAGCTAGAGAAAAATATATTGATTATCATGTTACTTCAAATGTTTCCATTCGTTATGATGATATGAAATGAGATAATAGTAAAAACATGAAGCCGTTTGGAGCGTTTTGCTTTTCCAAAATATGATACATTCAAACGCGATCGCGCTCAAATATAAAACATTATGGTTACCATACGTTTGAGCAGATATCCACAAACACAGTAACAGTAAACACGGGTCTAAATATTATAATATTCACCATATATCTAGCAACAGTTCAACTGCAATGTGAAATTTATGCAACAATAAAAAAACTAATACGTAAGAATTTCTTACCTTATCTTTCTTGTCTTCAAATCGCGTTCTTCTTCTGGGGTAAAGCCAATGTAAGCTCACAGCATGTCTTTCAAACTCGACGAAAAGCAGAGACTGATGAAGTGTTTTGTTTTTGAGGTAATGAGCGCGTTCGCGTTCCATGTGGAGATTTGCATGTGAATATCTTTTGCGCGAGTAGGCGTGGTCAAATTAAAAGTAATTAGGAAGCGTTTGAGAAGCTGGACATCTTGTTGGTTTTATACAAATTACTTAAACAGAGAATATTTGTTTTCAGTTTGAATCCGATCATTTAAAAGTACACACTTAAATGTTTATAAAGGTATATGGCTCATAAATGTGTGACAAGTATTCGCTGAGTTTTGTTTCAGTTTATAGACGTGCTCAAGAAAAAAAAGTTCACCGCGACGGAGAGGCAGAACGCACACCCTGTTTATTTTCTTTATTTTTCAAAAGCACAATGTTTTGATTTGATTGTAAGTGGACACATACAAAAGTAGAAATATCACAGATTCTTTTTTTATATTTCTTTTTTCTGTATGACCATAAATGACGGAGTAATTTAAGTTTAAAGTGCTACAATGTAAAGAAAATCCAGCAAAACGCGCCCGCGCGTTTTTCGACCTCAGAGGGTTAAGTAAAAGAATTCAAATTGGGGGGGAAATCACATTATGAAATAAATGTTTTTTTCCAAAACACATTGGCCACAATTATTCATACCCTTTTAGTAAATACCTTTTTGCAATCTCCTTTTGCAAGATAACAGCTCTGAGTCTTCTTCTATAATGCCTGATGAGTTTGGAGAACATCTGACAAGAGATCAGCGATCATTCCTTCATACAGAATCTCTCCAGATCCTTCAGATTCACAAGTTCATGTTGGTGCTTCTTCTCTTCAGTTCACTCCACTCATCAGGTCAGGGAACTGGGACGGTCATGGCAGAAGCTTCATTTTGTGTTCCCTAACACATTTTTGTGTTGATTTTGATGTTTGTTTTGGATCGTTGTCCTGATGGAAGATCCAACCACGGCCCATTATAAGATTTCTAGCATTATTTGATAGAATCCACGATGCCATGTATCTGAATAAGAAGTCCAGGACCTCCAGCAGAAAAATATGCCCACAACATTAAAGATCCAATGGTATATTAAATTGTACACATGGGGTACTTTTTATCCTTGTGTGCACCAAACACATCTAGCGTGTTTGCTGCCAAAAAGCTATTTTTTTAGTTTCATCTGACCACAGAACCCTTTGTTGTTTGAAGTTCCAGTCGTGTCTGACCACTGAATATGCTGGAGTTTGTTTTTGGAGGAGCGAGGAGCATTTTTCTTGAAACCCTCCCAAACAACATGTGGGGATGTAGGAGTTGTTTGATTTTTTTTATTTTATAGGCTTTCTGACCCCAAGACTCAACTAATCTCTGCAATTCTCCATCTTTGATCCTTGAAGAGTCTTTGGCCACTCAAACTTTCCTCCTCACCGTGCATTAAGATAATATAGACACACGTCCTCTTCCTGGCAGATTTGTAACATTTTTACTTGATTATAACTTCTTAATTATTGCCCTGATGGTCAAAATGGGTATTTTCAATTATTTAGCTATTTTCTTACAGACACTTTCTATTTTGTGACGCTCAACAATCTTTTGCTGCAAATCAGAACTGTATTATTTGGTTTTACTCATTGTGATGGATGATTAAGGGAATTTGGCCTTTGTGTTTCCTCATATTTAAAATCCTGTGAAACAAGAAGTCATGGCTGGACAATTTCATGTTCCTAGTCCCCCTGGTGTGCTGAAAAAGGTAAATATTAATGGGAATATACTTCAGAGATATTTTATTCATAAAACATTCTAGGGGTATGAATAATTGTGGCCAACGTGTTTTGGAGAAAAACATTTATTTCATAATGTGATTTCCCCCCCAATTTGAATTCTTTTACTTCAATGAAAAGGTTAGATTTGTGCAAATTTTTTGAATGAAAGATTTATTTTTTACAGCCATTTTTGATCATATTTACCGGGGGTATGAATACTTTCCGTTCCCACTGTGTGTGTGTATATATATATATATATATATATATATATATATTGTTATTGTTATTGGAGAAAATGCTAATATAAAAATTACTCTGGTCTCTCACTAAGAACTAATTTTAAATCCTTCCATCTACGTGTTTTTATTTATTTATTTTATTTCACTTTTAAACACCCAGTGTTTGCATAGCTTAAAAATGAGAATGCAGATTCATGATTTTCATCTGCAGAACAAGATGGGGGAAAAAAATATAAAACATTATCATATGATATTTTAATATGCCTAAAACATAAATACAATATGCATATACAAACTTCAAAAAATCTGTCTCCTTCATTTACAGTAGCACTACTGCTTTTGCGTAAACAGTAAAGTACTGTAAATTCCATATACAGTAAGTTACTGTAAATTTCATAAAAAATACCCATAATGCAGTGCATATTACAGTAGTTAACGTAAATAATATAAGTGGTATTTTACTGGGCTTTTTTGCGGTAAGTAACTGTAAAATTACGGCAAAGTCTAACAGTGTTGTCCATTGCCTGGCTGCCAGTTTCTCTGTAGCTGGTTAAGCGCTCTTTGAGTGAAGTAAACAAAGCAATAATAAAATTAAAAGCAATAGCTGATCATTCTCCATAACGCGATCGCTATTCACATCTCATATCATCAGTAAACCGCCGCGTTACCAAGGCAACGACTGACGCGTTTGTATTACATTCTAAAGAGCGGCTGCTGTCAAACCCACAGTGGAGAATGAAGCCGTAACCGTACCAGCTGACCCGGATCGGCACGGAATGGAACGGTTACGCAATGAGAACCGTTCGGCCCCGCCAGTGCAAAAGCGGCTAATGTCGTAAATACGAGTGGGAAGCTCTGGATTTTCTATAAACCCTTATCTTATCTTTTTGCCACATATAACAACAATAATTATCTATAAGGATAGCAATTATTATTCAACAAGAGACAATAAAGAACTAAATGAAAGTTTGAAAGTTTATTAAATTAACTGAAATTATACATTTATAACTATACAAATAATTACATACTGCATTCAGTACAACACCATTCTTTGATCAGATCTTTGAAAATAAGCTGTCGTGCTAAATCGTGTTTAATAGACAGCATGACTAGACCATTTAGTCTTTCCTGAGACAGTGTTCACTAAAACATTGACAGGATCATTGAATCAGTGATTTGAACTCAGTAAACCAAATCAGTTCTATTCATGAATGAATCATCTAGACTGGTTTATTAACGGGTTTCTCCTATTCACTGCAAATGAACCGACTCAAATGATTCATTCACGAATCGCACATCATTACAAATGTATACCTATGACTAGAACGAAATCGTAAATTTTGATCGATTCCTCACAGAAATTGGCTCAGAGGCTTCAGAAGCCTAAATATATACATCACTGGACTAGTTTTATTATAGCTTGGTGATTTTCCGTTTCCGCACAGTGTCGTTTCTGAGTAACCCGCGAACGAACACACACACTTGGCACACACTATAATGAATACCCGTTCTTTATAGCGTGCTTCCTAAAAGATTATTTTACGAAGTAAATGCGAAAATCATCCAGGAAATTATGGAGTTCTGCTGGACCCTTAGAATCGTCCCAATCCTCCCCTGCTAACACACACACACACACACACACACACACACACACTCACACACACACACACACAAATGTTCCTCAAAATGCTTACAAATACATTAATCACACACACACACACACACACACACACACACACACACACACACACACACACACACACATGCTCCTTAAAATGTTTACAAATACATTAAGCACACACACACACACACATAATGTTCCTTAAAATGCTTACAAATACATTAAGCACACACACACACACACACACACACACATTCACACATTCCTTAAAATGTTTACAAATACATTAAGCATTAAAGCACATTCACACTCACACACACGTTGGGTTTCCATGTTTTATGGGGATTTTTCGTAGAAATAATGATTTTTATACTGTACAAACTGTATATTGAATCCCCTAATCCTAACTGTTTTAATTTAACAACTTGTTTCTAATGAATACTTGTATATATTTCATATTGACAGCGTTATGTTATTTATTTTTTAAGTGTCATGTTTATCTCTGGATATAGGCTTAATGTGTGTCATTGTTCTCTACAGGTTGAGGGATTGTGGTGTCACTGATGAAGGTTGTGCTGCTCTGGCTTCAGCTCTGAGATCAAACCCCTCACACCTGAGAACAATGGGTCTGTCTAAGAATAAACTAGGAGACTCAGGAGTGAAGCTGTTCTCTGCTGGACTGGCGAATCCTCACTGTAAACTGGAGGAACTGAGGTAAGATCATCTCTACCATAAAGACTCAGAGTGAATAAGGATTAATATGTACAGTAGATAGTGTATACAATATATATTTGGTGTAAACCCCATCCGGTGGTTCAGCGACAGATTCCAGCTTGAGCCGTCAGATCCTGCCGGCGTGTAGAAGGCAGCGGTGAGGAGTCTCCCTGAAGAGGAACATTTACATCTTACTATATTATTAAAACTAACAGTTAAATAAACCGGACGAACTACAAACCAGACAACAGATGCAGGATACAGTGAAGAGGGTTTTTTAAATTACAAATGTTTGCTGTAAATCAACTTGCCTTGTAATGCTTGTGCAAACAGACCCTTGTAAAGCTTGAGCATTGCCTCAAAATGTGTGTGTGCAGTTGAAAAGAGGGAAGTGGTGTGTGTTTCACCTGAACCAGGGCTGTCACCATATCAGATTTATCACTACATGATTATCATGGCCAAAATAACACACAATAACAATATATCACCATATCTATGGAAATCTTGAAAAAAATTATAATAATGCTATCAGTCAAATTCATCTTTGCTTTGTTTATTTTTGTGAAAAAGAAGAATCACTCCATCACATACAAAAGGAACAATTACACTTAAAGGAATAGTTCACCCAAAAATGAAAATTCTGTCATCATTTACTCTCCCTCAAGTTGTTCCAAACCTGTATGACTTTCTTTCTTCTGCTGAACACAAAAGAAGATATTTTGAAGAAAATCGGTAACCAAACGACTGATGGACCCCATTGACTTCCATAGTAGGAAGAAAAAAAATACTATGGATGTCAATGGGGACCAGCAACTGTTTAATTACCAACCTTCTTTAAAATATCTTCTTTTGTGTTTAGCAGAAGAAAGGAAATCATACAGGTTTGGAACAACTTGAGGGAGAGTAAATGATGACAGATTTTTCATTTTTGGGTGAACTATCCCTTTAATGCGACCGGTTTGAAATAATGGCAACACTTTATCACAAGTATACAGTAACACAGCGCTTATAAATCATTTTCAAACTATTAGTTTATAGTTAATGAATAGTATATAATAGTATATAAGCTGTAGTTAATATATTAAGAGACTATATACAAATAGCAAATTCTTGGTTCACTGTCACTGTAATTAACCAAGTGTTATTGTTTAAAATGCTTACAAATACATTAAGCACACACACACACACACACACACATTCACACGTTCCTTAAAATGTTTACAAATACATTAAGCATTAAAGCACATTCACACACACACACACACGTTGGGTTTCCATGTTTTATGGGGATTTTCCGTAGAAATAATGATTTTTATACTGTACAAACTGTATATTGAATTCCCTAATCCTAACTGTTTTAATTTAACAACTTGTTTCTAATGAATACTTGTATATATTTCATATTGACAGCATTATGTTATTTATTTTTTTTAAGTGTCATGTTTATCTCTGGATATAGGCTTAATGTGTGTCATTGTTCTCTACAGGTTGTGTGATTGTGGTGTCACAGATGAAGGTTGTGCTGCTCTGGCTTCAGCTCTGAGATCAAACCCCTCACACCTGAGAAAACTGAGTCTGTCTGAGAATAAACTAGGAGTGAAGCTGTTCTCTGCTGGACTGGCGAATCCTCACTGTAAACTGGAGGAACTGAGGTAAGATCATCTCTACTATAAAGACTCAGAGTGAATAAGGATTAATATGTACAGTAGATAGTGTATACAATATATCTTTGGTGTAAGCCCCATCCGGTGGTTCAGCGACAGATTCCAGCTTGAGCCGTCAGATCCTGCCGGCGGTAGAAGGCAGCGGTGAGGAGTCTCCCTGAAGAGGAACATTTACATCTTACTATATTATTAAAACTAACAGTTAAATAAACCGGACGAACTACAAACCAGACAACAGATGCAGGATACAGTGAAGAGGGTTTGTTAAATTACAAATGTTTGCTGTAAATCAACTTGCCTTGTAATGCTTGTGCAAACAGACCCTTGTAAAAGCTTGAACATTGCCTCAAAATGTGTGTGTGCAGCTGAAAAGAGGGAAGTGGTGTGTGTTTCACCTGAACCAGGGCTGTCACCATATCAGATTTATCACTACATGATTATCATGGCCAAAATAACACACAATAACAATATATCACCATATCTATGGAAATCTTGAAAAAAATAATAATAATGCTATCAGTCAAATTCATCTTTACTTTGTTTATTTTGTGTTATTTTTGAAAAAGAAGAATCACTCCATCACATACAAAAGGAACAATTACACTTAAAGGAATAGTTCACCCAAAAATGAAAATTCTGTCATCATTTACTCTCCCTCAAGTTGTTCCAAACCTGTATGACTTTCTTTCTTCTGCTGAACACAAAAGAAGATATTTTGAAGAAAATCGGTAACCAAACGACTGATGGACCCCATTGACTTCCATAGTAGGAAAAAAAATGGGGACAATGGGGACCAGCAACTGTTTAATTAGCCTACCAACCTTCTTTAAAATATCTTCTTTTGTGTTTAGCAGAAGAAAGGAAATCATACAGGTTTGGAACAACTTGAGGGAGAGTAAATGATGACAGAATTTTCATTTTTGGGTGAACTATCCCTTTAATGCGACCGGTTTGAAATAATGGCAACACTTTATCACAAGTATACACAGCGCTTATAAATCATTTTCAAACTATTAGTTTATAGTTAATGAATAGTATATAATAGTATATAAGCTGTAGTTAATATATTAACCCCCTGGGGTCGGCAGTATCGCCGGCGATACCAGCTCGCTTTTTTTCTTATCAGTTCAAAAGAGATTAATTTTGCTCTGTTGACTTTGATATTACAAACAAGTTTCATACATCAATCGATCCTGTTAAGTGTGTATTATTTTTGTGTATACTCACAATAAAAACAAAGTGTTTTGCTTTTTGCCAAATAAAGAAAAATAAATGTGATGCGAGTTCTGCCTTCTCTCTGTCAGTGAAGTCCATTCTGAAACGCGTCCGAAAATGAACTGTAACTCAGCGAATACTCAGTCAAACAGGCATACAGACGCACAGGCATGAAGCTTGAATTCTCTTCTTTTAAATGAAGTAATTTATATAAAGAACAAATATTCTCAGCTTGTGAAATCTGTATGAAAAGAGAGCGATTCCAGTCGAGCTCATTAGAGCTCATTCAAATGTAATGTGACCACGCCCCGGAGAGCGCACGCTATTCAAACGCAAATTCTGAGAACCATTTCAGACCTGTGAAACGCCCACATCAGCTGTAAACACAGCGCGCCGCGAGTGAGGCATAATATAGCCTACCTAATAATCCTGGAGAAAAGTTTCCTCAGAACAGTGCTGATATGAGGAGCAATAGATCCCGCTGAGGAGTGAGGTAGGCTAAGTTATCCTTTCTCAAGTGTTAATGTGGAATAACGTTATGGAATAACGTTAGTGTAGGCCTATGTAAAGCGCAAAAAGATGAATCGCGTTTCTATAATATGAATTGCGTTTCTGTGAGATGAATGAAGGGTACATATTTGTAAAGACTGTTTAGCCTAAATATGTATCGCGTGTCTGTGTGTGAAAGAATAAACCGCTTTAATCAACTAAAATGCTTTGCTATACTGAGATGAGTAAAAACCGACTGAAATATGTTGAAATAAAATGTCTTTGTATAAGCAACGTATTAAACTGCAAATGAACATTTATATGCCCTAATATTTCATAAAAACAACATTACAGTCAGGCTAAATATGAAAGACAACATTTTGTTGACTAGATTTGGGTACAGTTTTTACTGTAGAATATACTGCCACATCAAATAAGCTTTTGTTTAGCAATTTCTGCTCATATGTTCTATATATATATATATATATATATATATATATACAGTGCCCTCCACAATTAATGGCACCCCTGGTAAATATGATCAAAACTGGCTGTAAAAAATAAATCTGCATCGTTTATCCTTTTGATCTTTCATTCAAAAAATGTGCAAAATTCTAACCTTTCATTTAAGTAAAAGAATTGAATGTGGGGGGGAAATCACATTATGAAATAAATGTTTTTCTCCAAAACACGTTGGCCACAATTATTGGCACCCTTTTATTAAATACTTTTTGCAATCTCCTTTTGACAAGATACCAGCTCTGAGTCTTCTCCTATAATGCCTGATGAGTTTGGAGAACACCTGACAAGAGATCAGCGATCATTCCTTCATACAGAATCTCTCCAGATCCTTCAGATTCCCAGATCCATGTTTGTGCTTCTTCTCTTCAGTTCAGCCCACTCATCAGGTCAGGGGACTGGGACGGTCATGGAAGAAGCTTCATTTTGTGCTCCGCAACAAATTTTTGTGTTGATTTTGATGTTTGTTTTGGATCGTTGTCCTGATGGAAGATCCAACCACGGCCCATTATAAGATTTCTAGCAGAAGGCGTCAGGTTTTGATTTTTTATCTGTTGATATTTGATAGAATCCACGATGCCATGTATCTGAACAAGAAGTCCAGGACCTCCAGCAGAAAAATATGCCCACAACATTAAAGATCCAACAGTATATTAAATTGTACACATGGGGTACTTTTTATCCTTGTGTTCACCAAACCCATCTAGTGTGTTTGCTGCCAAAAAGCTTTTTTTTTTGTCTCATCTGACCACAGAACCCTGTGCCGTTTGAAGTTCCAGTCATGTCTGACAATTAAATTTGCTGGAGTTTGTTTCTGGAGGAGCGAGGAGGATTTTTCTTGAAACCCTCCCAAACAACATGTGGGGATGTAGGTTTTTTTTTTGGGGGGGGGGGGGGGGCTTTCTGACCCCAAGACTCAACTAATCTCTGCAATTCTCCATCTGTGATCCTTGAAGAGTCTTTGGCCACTCAAACTTTCATCCTCGCCGTGCATTAAGACAATATAGACACACGTCCTCTTCCTGGCAGATTTGTAACATCTTTAGTTGATTGGAACTTCTTAATTATTGCCCTGATGGTCAAAATGGGGATTTTCAATTCTTTAGCTATTGTCTTACAGCCACTTTCTATTTTGTGAAGCTCAACAATCTTTTGCTACGCATCAGAACTATATTCTGTGGTTTTACTCGTTGTGATGGATGATTAAGGGGATTTGGCCTTTGTGTTTCCTCATATTTAAACTCCTGTGAAACACGAAGTCATAGCTGGACAGTTTAATGTTCCTAGTCACCCTGGTGTACTAAAAAAAGGTAAATATTAATGGGAATATACTTCAGAGATATTTTACTCGTAAAAAATTCTAGGGGTGCCAATAATTGTGGCCAACGTGTTTTGGAGAAAAACATTTATTTCATAATGTGATTTCCCCCCACTTTCAGTTCTTTTACTTCAATGAAAGGTTAGAATTTTGCACATTTTTTGAATGAAAGATCAAAAGGATAAACGATGCAGATTTATTTTTTACAGCCAGTTTTGATCATATTTACCAGGGGTGCCATTAATTGTGGAGGGCACTGTA